>JAJJWX010000552.1:0-600000 GCA_023529315.1 Papaver bracteatum | reverse complement strand
GGGAAATATAGTCTACACAAACTTTACAGTGATCCTGTCTTTTTCTATTGGACTTGCAGTTTGCTAATATTTAAATTGTTAGCTTTTGGGTTTTCTGCTTGTATGTTTCTGAGTTTTCTGATAAAGCTTGTGTTATCCTGCAACTTTTGCTATGCTATTGTAGTTTGCAGTAATAAACGGTTCTCTTCTTTTGTCAGGCCGTATTCAATGAGTTATGTAAAATGTTGGATACAGGGAAGCCTCCTTTCACGCCGGAAAAGGGGAAACCAAGCGTTGTAATGTTCGTTGGTTTGCAAGGTAGGGTGTTGTGTTCCTTTTCTCTCTCCCCTGTGTTTTCGCATTGATCAGTGGACGAGTGGATTTAGATTCGATAGTTTTCTTTATCACATTTTTTCCCTTCTGACTATGTAGGTTCTGGAAAGACAACAAGCTGTATGAAATACGCGTATTATCATAAGAATAAGGGTTTTAAACCGGCACTAGTATGTGCTGATACATTTAGAGCTGGTGCTTTTGATCAGTTGAAGCAAAATGCGACTAAAGCTGAGATCCCATTCTATGGAAGGTTAGTCTTGTCCATTATGTCACACATAATGCCACCTTCTTACTGAAACCTTTGGATTTCTTTGCTAGCTGTGATATGAGGAGTTTTCAAGAAACAACCAATTGAAGTTTCAAACTCGATTCTTTTTTCTGTATGAAGATTCAATTTCATTAACTCCTTAATTTTACATCACTTTCTCATTCACGTAGTGATTGGTTTTGGTTTATCATCAACAGCTATATGGAATCAGATCCTGTAAAAATTGCAATAGAAGGGGTAGAGAGGTTCAAGAAGGAAAACTGTGATCTTATTATTGTAGATACAAGTGGTCGCCATCAGCAGGAAACTTCTCTTTTTGAAGAAATGCGTCAGCTGGCTGAATCTGCGGTAATTTATATTTGCTGTTATTGTCTTCTTGTTTTATATGTATGTCTAATTGGTAAGTAATTGCCGTCTCTCTTTTTCTAACAATTCCAGAATCCAGATCTTGTTATTTTCGTTATGGATAGTAGTATTGGTCAAGCTGCTTTCAGTCAAGCTCAAGCCTTCAACCGAAGTGTTTCAGTTGGTGCTGTTATTGTTACAAAAACTGATGGTGCAGCAAAGGGAGGTGGTGCACTTAGTGCGTAAGTGCCACCACAAAGCTGTATCTCATTTACACTCTTTACTGCATTTTACTTCTCTAATGTATCATGTTTGGCAAATTTCATATATATTTGTCCTACTCCCTTGGTAACCTTGAAAATTTTCAAACAAATTGTATACCGTATACCTATAAGAACCTTGATAACATCTTCGAGCAAGACTAATTTGGCAGACGGCTGATGGTGTGACTTTTGAAGTAGGGGAGTTGTAATGCTTGCACCATAGTGACTGTTTTTTATAGAAGAATCAGAGCAATTTTTGTTATAAAAATGTAAGCTTTGGAAGATTTGAGGCTTATATTATCTAACAGAATAATACATGAAGTATTGTTTAGGGGAACTACTAGGAATTAGTAATGAACTCAGGGACCCCTATTGTATGGTTTGTTGGGCACGATGTGTTAGCCCCTTGGACTGGCATGTCAGCTGGAGTTCTCCGATTATCAAGATCTGAATTCAAATTTTTTTGTTTGGCAGAGTCGCAGCCACAAAGAGTCCTGTCATATTCCTCGGGAATGGAGAGCATAAGGATGATTTTAAAGTTTTTGATGTTAATACATTTGTCAGCCATCTATTAGGTATTATGAACTCTTTGTTTTAGTGATAACACTTTCATGTTTGATATAGCCTGTTTCGTCTTTAAAAAGTCATTTCATGTATTTAACTTTCATTTCAAATAGGTATGGGAGACTTGTCTGGCTTCAAGGAAAAAATCCATGAAGTTGTCCCTCCGGATCAACAGCAAGAGCTTCTTGAAAAACTATTGGAAGGAAAATTTACAATGAGGCTGTACCACCAGTACATGCTCAATATGGGTTCCATTACGCAGGTCTAATATTTTGTTTCTCTCCTGTATAATGGTTTCACTTTACTTGTTTGACTTTGGCTTCACTTTACTTGTTTTCCTTCATATGATGTACCTCTAAAATGACTGTGATCTTATTGTGGCTTGTTAGCTTTTGTCTATGCTTCCGGGATTTAGTGAAAAATTAATGCCCAAGGTTGACGAGAAGGTATATCAGTCAAAGATCAAACTCTGCACGACTATTATGGACTCGATGACAAATGAAGGTACCTCTTCTTGTATAATGCGGTTACATTTTAGAAGTTTATATTTCAGATATGCTGTCTGGAGTGTTTCATAGGACAATTGTGAATCCATGAAGTGCATGACTTTGTTTACTCGAGAGGTGAGAATGCTTGCATGTTATCTTGACACACTTTTGACATCTTATATCAGAGTTGGACAGTACTGACCCAAAATTTATGAATGACTACTCTAGGGTCATGAGGGTAGCAAGGGGTTCAGGTTGTCAGGTCAGAGATGTGATGGAGATGCTGGAAGAATACAAACGACAAGCAAAAGCCTTGGGCGTGATGAAAGGACTCCAAATATCCAAGAATGGATTGCCATGCAAAATGAATGCACAACACAGGAGTAAAGTTCTTTCTCCAAAAGTTCTGAACCTCCTGAGGCAAATGAGTTAATCCAAAGACATGAAGGGTATGATGCTTGATAACATGGGAGGAATGGACCAACAGTTCAACATCCACAGCTTCTCATGAACTCTGCTATATTCTATTAACAAGACCACCAATACACATATTTAGGGTCTCTTCAAGACCAACAGTTAGCTAGGAAGTTTATTTGGTATCCAGTATTAGTACAGTAATTTTGAAATAGTACCAAGTACAAAGGGTGTTTTTTTTTTTTCACTTTTCACTTTTTTGTGTACAGTTGTGGAGTTCTTTTGTATATTCAGCTACTACACAGTATACACCTCTCTGCCTTTTTAGTTCAGTGTATGTAGAAATACACTCATGACCATTTGGTGGCCTAATATGCTCTTATCAGTTCCTCAAATGGTGGAGAATAAATTTATAAATGTGGGAAGAACTAACAAGCGATTGCCGACTTAGCTCAGTGGTAGAGCGCGTGACTTTTAATCCCGTGGTCAAGGGTTCGATCCCCTTAGTCGGCGTTTTTTTTTTTTTTTTTTTTTGCATTTGAAACAAATTAAAATTAAAGCATTACATGGGACAATTCTCATTGTTCTTAATTAAATATTTTTATTTATGCTCAAAATCTATCATCCAAAGAAAAATAAAGCTCAAAATATCAGTATCGGCACCATGCTCACTAGTATACAAACTCAATGAATCTCTCATAAGGATTGTCTGTCATCATGTGTAATCCAAAATCCTTACAAATTTCAGAACAATCTGCAGTTCTGTACTTCATATCTGTTCTAATCGACTCTTAACAAAGATCACAAGGATAAACACGCTCGGAGATTTTGTTTTGTGTTGCCTCTTGAAGGTGCAACGCAAGTGCATAACTCTTAACCTCGGACTTTCTTAGTTTCTCCTGGGTCTTAGTCAGAAGCTCATCATTATTCGTTAGACGCTCATGCAGTATGGTTACAGCTCGTTTGAGGGTTCCGACCTGCTTTTCGGATTGTTGTTTCAGCATCATAATCTCCTGTTGGGCCTCCGCGCGGATGAACTTCTCCAAATCCTTCAGCAACTTATAGGCATTAGAATTTGCATCATCGTCGGTGGATGCACTCCTGATATCATGCACAAACAGCTTAACCCATTCTGGGCCGCTTTTCGGGAGACCATCTTGAGAAGAAGATTCAGTAGCATCTCCAATAGTAGCAGTAACACCAATATCTTGATTTTCATCTTCAACGCTTTTGTTTTCAGATGTTCGTAGTCTTTTAAAGCTACTATTAATTTCATCTAATCCATTCTGTGAATCATCATCTGAACTAATACTTGTTCCACGTTTGCGTTTTGTTTGTTTATCTGCAGAGGCTTGATCCATTGTAAACCCTCGAGATTTTCTAGGAGTGAAGAATCTTGATTTTGTTCGTTCACAATCTTTGAATGATGAAATTCTTGCTGCCAGGACTTGTTTTCATTTGTTACAGACAGAGAGCAAAACAGCTTGGAGGACGGGTATTTATAGACGAGCAGACCGACTTTATGAGAAGTTGATTAAAATAGAAGTTTATTTTTGGAATTCCTGCTTCCTTTTCTGATCCCATTTTTGGTATCCTAATCCATGCATACGCAAACAAGGGTACTGGTACAACGAATGAGACTTTGAATTATTTCCCTGGTGTGTGAACCAGTGCCAAGCCATTGCCGACTTAGCTCAGTGGTAGAGCGCGTGACTTTTAATCCCGTGGTCAAGGGTTCGATCCCCTTAGTCGGTGGCCATGTTAGTAATTTTGTTGCTGCTCGATGTGAATCTAGGGCTGCACATGGGCCGGTACGGTACGGGTTTTCCTAATTCCCGGTCCCTGTACCTACTAGTTACCGGTTCTATATTATGGTACTTGTACATGTACTCGTTCCCAGATTGTACCTGTCCCTGTGATACCAGTCCGGTTCAAGGCCGGTACCGGGTTTTTACCTGCAATATTTTATACAACAATTTGATACAATAACTCTGAACTCATACAAATCATAACCAACAAAAGTTTGTAAATACTTGTTCTTAATACATTTACCACTTATGTTCTTAAGACAAGTTTAAAATAAGTTTAAGTACTTAAAAGAAGTTAAGAACTTAAGATGGAAGTTCAACATTAAAAGAATAAAAGTTTAAAAAGTAAAGTTCAACCCAAAATAAACAGTAAAGTACTAAAGTGTGAAACACTTCCAAGTTCTAAAGTTTAACTAAAAAAACAGTAAAATTCAACACTTCCAAAGTTCCATTTCTATAATTCTACTCCATATTCCACTGATTCAGGGGCTGCTACAAGGAATGAACTTCGAGCATCATTCAAGAGGGTCTGTCAGAGGTCCCAATATGGCTGCAACAGGCATGAAAGAAGGAACTTTATTAGCAAGAATGCAAGTACTAGTACTACTATTACTACTAAAAAAAACTACTAAATAAAACCAAAAAGAAGAGAACTAGTATATTACCGTATTCATCATCAACATTATCATCAGGCACATAATCAGCTAGAAGATCAAGAGCAATAGGTTTTAGTAGCCAACTTTGTGTACAAAGCAAAGCCCCAACTGTCCTAGTAGATAAAGAAGCTCTCCATTGAGTAAGCACACGCTTCCCGGTGCTAAATGCTGATTCAGAGGCAACTGAAGACACATGCATGGCTAGTATGTCTCTTGCCATCATTGACAGTATCTTGTACTTGCTAGCATTAGCCTTCCACCAATCCAATATGTCAAATAGGTCATCATCGTGTCCATCTACCAGATCCATCAAGTACCTATCCAGCTCTGTCGTTCTTGCTTCCTCAACACAACTTGGGGTTTGCCAATGCCTTCTCTCCCTTGACTGAATTCTAGCCAGCAAACCTTGTCCAGGAAAATCACGAAGTGGCTCAGCAGCTACCTGAGCAGAACTAGATGAACCCTCCTCATGAACAGAATACACCAATTTATACTCTTCAAAGAGTTCCTTAAACTCTCGTTTCACCTTTCTCATAACTCTTTCAACCTCATACTGATTTTTCTCAAATAAACAGTTGAGAGTAAATTCCAGACCCTTCTCTTTCTCTCTTGCATCCAACAAATGCGCAAAAAACATGGCATAATTCATGGTTTCATAAACACCCCAGTACTTATGGTATTTAGCAAACATAAGACGAGACATACGTGCTATAAAAGGATCTGATGCTACATTATTTCTAAAGTCAACTAATTGTTCATGGATGAGTAACAATTCCCATAAAAAAGTATGAGTAGTGACTTGTTCCGAAGCAGAAAATCTAACAGTAGCATCTAAGAATACCTTTAAGCATTTCACAAGACCTCTAGAATATTTCCAATCTTCCTCATAAGGAGCATGTAGACGAGGCAGCTTCTTCTTCTTCGTCTTTGCCTTGTTCTTAGCTTTTGGATCTTCAATCTCTTCATCTTCTTCAGTCTCTTCACACTCTTCTTCTTCTTCAATATCCTCAACCACTTCTTCACTAATATCCTCAGCTATAGCTCTATCAACATCTTCATCCGTAGGTAAAACATAATCCTTTTCTTCTTCAAAGATAAACTTCTTTTGGTATTCCTTATCATACTTTTCTAACCTTTTAAAAACCTTCTCATATTTTTCAGCAACATCTAACATCAAGTAAGTGCTATTCCATCTGGTGTATACATCTAATATCAAACCTTTATTACAATCTATCCTTTCTAGGGAAGCACACTGTCTAAATTTACTAAGCCTAGCAGGAGAACCAAGAACATGCTTAACAACTGACCTTATCCTTCAAATCGACTGATTAAAGAGACGGACTGCATCCTTTATAACAAGAGAAAGAACATGGGCTGCACACCTCACCTGAAAAAAGAAGCATAAATAAGAAATCAAAATTAATTTGATATTTTATAAGCAAACCAATCACCTATACTATGATGCAGAACTGAAGTAGTATTAATGACAGTAATACAGTGCAACAGAAGTCCAAAAGATAACCATATTCAACTGTTTAAAACAACATAAATGAATTCAAAACAAGAAAGGAACTTACATGTAAATATTTGGCTCTTATTGCAGAATTTGTCCAACCAATAACACTTTGTTTCGGATAATCAATTGCAACTTTGTTGGCACTCACATTATCTAGAGTAACACCAAATACATCTTCTAACCCCCAATCTAACAAGCACTTCTCAAGCATCTCACCAATTGCAACACCTGTGTGCCCATCAACTTGTCTAAACATTATTATTCTCTTTTGTAATTTCCAGTTATCATCAATAAAATGAACGGTTACACACATAAAATTAAAGTTGTTTGGGGAAGTCCAAGTGTCTGTTGTCAAGGATACCCTCTGCTTCGAATTTGAGAAGTAAGTTTTCAGATTATCCTTCTCTACTAAATACAGTTCCAACATGTCCCTGTAAATTGTCATACGACTCGGCACCTTGAATCTTGGTTCTGCCACTTGCATTAGTGCCACAAACCCTGAACCTTCTACAGCTCTGAAAGCTTGTCCATCCTTGATTATCCACTCAACAAGAGCCCTTCTCAACTTAGCATAACTATAAGTGTAACCAACTAGTTTACCATCCACACCAGGTTTCGGAGGAGGCATCAACAGAGTTTGCTGTCCCTTTTCTTTCTTTCTGTCAGGATTCCTAGGGCATCTATTCAAGTGTTTCCATAAACTAGAAGTACCATGTGTATTATGTTGTGCAGCATACTTGTTCTTTCAATGCTTACATCTAGCAAAATTCTCATCAATCCTAGTAAAAGAATTCCATACTACAGATCTCACTTTGCCTTTTTGTTTGTCTTCACCATCTTCAGTTGTACCAGTTGGTGTGGCTTCAGTTTGCGGTGTCTGAGAGGAAGGTTGATTGGATGATGATCCTACTTCTGTTTGTTGAGTTGCAGCTGGTGTGTCTTGAGATGAGTTAATTGCATCCATCTACAAAATCAAAATAATTTGACATTCAATTAGAACTTAGAAGTCCAAAGACTGCAACATACATTTAAGTTAACAAAAATATCTAGCAAGGCACATGCTAATTAGTCTGCATATGCACAGTGCATCTTATCATCACTGAGCACACTTAATCAAACAAATTTAATCACCATTTGCTTATCAGACTCATAAAACATCTTATTATCACAAGATTCATCCAGCATAAACACATCACAGTTATAAATGACTTTGAACTAGCATCATCCATTATAAACACACCAAAAAGTATCACTCTGCAATAATTAATAACTACAGATTCATCCCGCATAAATCCATAAACACATCAATAATTATCACTTATTCTCTAATCATACTTGGATATAATTATAAGACTGCAGAACCTAGCACAGATTAACCAACAGTTATCACTCATGTTGTTATGCACTATATCGATCAACCAAACACATATTAGTATCATACTTCTAAACCTAACACAAAAATCAAATTTAAACGATAACCCATGTCTCAAAAACCTTATTAAACGATAACCCATGTCTCAAAAACCCTAAAAAAAGAAAAAAATCAATCGGATTCAAACTCAATCAATAACTGATTTACTGAACAAACAAAAAAAAAAACGGAAGAAGAAAGGATTAACGATTACCTCTAGACTAGTTGTTTTTCTTCGGATTATAGGTGAAGAAGGTGACCTTTTCTGAGTTTATCTGTTAGGGTTGCCGCTGTTTTTCCTTATGAGTGAGAGAGGCTAGAGATGAGAAAGAAGAAATGAAAAGAAAATGAAATTAGGTGAGCGTGAGAATGAGAGTATATATATGTTTACCATAAAAATGAAGGGATAGGATTAGATTATCTATATTCATATCAATGGTTCATAATAAACAGGTTCTGGGTACCGGGTATGACGGGAATAGGGGTGGAACCATTATTTTACCCACTCCTACACCGGTTCTGCATTTCATTCCCATTCACTGTAACGAATTCACCGGTTCCGATCCGGGTCTTGTGCAGTCCTAAGTGAATCATGTTCATGTGATGTATTTACGCCCAATGTTTTTTTCTTAACCATACAGAATGATGAATAATAATGATGCACATACGTACGCACTTGCTCAATCATCCTTCTTTTGAAAGCGAGATAGATCGAGTCCTTACTTTTTGCAACCCTTTCATCTTTGTCAGGCATCTTCTTCTGCAGTAGTTGTCAGCTTTGGTGCATGCTTGGCTGACAGTACTTGGGTTTTTGGCGTTACATTGAACTAGAACGCCAGAGGTTACTATTCCTCTTTGTGCTACTACGTACAAACATCGAAGGGAACTTGGAAGGTGCTGCATGCAGGTGTATCAATCTTTCTAGAACTCGCCAGTTGAATCAAACCACAGATGTGGTAAAAGTAAATACGAAATTTAAAAAAATAAAAAAAAACGTAATTGATCAGTTTTTCTTATAAATTATTAATAACCAGTTCAAGGAAAAAAAAAGCTACTAACTTTTTATTTATTTATCTATTTTTATTTATTTTTTTTTTGACAAAAGGCAAATTCATTAAGTAAGATTCATAGTCACCGGAAAAGTGACTTAGGAATCGAAAGAATTACATGGGAGTGTGAGTGACAGCACCCCGGTTACAAATGAGTGTAGAAAGTCTAAACCCTGTGAAAATATCTGTGTTAATAGTACAATTGAACAACAAAGATTTCACTTCTACAATGATCTGATTTATATTCCTAGAGACATTTTTGTAAAGTCTATTGTTTCTTTCTCTCCAAACACTCAGCAAAAGGTAAATAACCCCAAAGTCTCTTAAGCCTGATCTTACTCTTCTTGTTACTCCATTCCCATAAAGTTCTCTTAACGTCACTTGAGAAGACCCACCTGACTCCAAAACTGCTCAAAAAATAAGACCAAATCTCATAAGTAAAAGCTACTCCAAAACTGCTAAAAAAAGAAGACCAAATCTCATAAGTAAAAGCTATGTCATCTCCATTTTCCCTGATTTCCTCATGAATGCTTGCAAGTCCTCTTCAGTTGATGTGGAAGGCCCCTCCTTTTATCACCCACGAATCTTTTTAATTTTTTTGGTGTGTGATTTAACACCAAGCCATTGCCGATTTAGCTCAGTGGTAGAGCGCGTGACTTTTAATCCCATGGTTAAGGGTTCGATCCCCTTAGTCGGCCGTGATGTGAATGTAATTTGTTGTTGTTTTGTCATTTTAATCCCCGTAGTTTCAATCATAATGCTGCACATACGTACGCACTTGCTCAATCATCCTTCAAAAAAAAAAACTACGAACTAGCTGGAAGAATCCACACAAACAACCCATGTAAGAGAACAAAGCGAGCAGCCTGAGCTGAAAGAAGTTGTACACCTAAAGCGAGAGCACTCCTTATTATATAGCCACTGTTTTCAAAGATTGCATTCCTTATTATATAAATATTTAATTCATGAACAAACCGATTTTAGAAAGTAACCTACCTAAGTATGCGAACTGGTATGCATACTTAAGTAACCGGATTGAGTTTGTTTTCACTTTCAAACTCCAACAGAATTCACGGACGTGAACTTTCCGCCAGTATACGTACGGGTACGCATACTTACCCGGATTTCCAACAACCGCCAGTACGCGTACGGTACGCATACTTTGGGTTCCCGATTTTGGACTTTTACACAAATGTGAGAACACACTATGTTTATATCCAAAGATGGTTACATATTCTAAACTCTCATTTAAATCATTGAGACTTTCTTAGAGGATGTTATATAGTTGTTATTCACAAATTATTTTTCATCAAAGCAATTTTCAAGTTATTGAAATAATCAACATGACTTTTGTCACGAGTAAAGGTGAACTTGGATAATGCGAAATCTTACCAACACATATTTCGAGAAATAGATAAACGAGATAATCTCGGCTCAAAATAACAAATGTGTATAATCGAAGTCTATATAGGAACACGACTTTTGTCTCAAAATAAGAGATAAAATAGATAGACTTTTGAGTGATAGATAAGTTCAAGTCTCCACATACCTTTTGTCGATGAAGTTACACAAGTTCCTTGAGAAGTTATTCACCTTCATATGATGAACGCCGTGGAGTCTAGAGCTCAACTACACTTTACTATCCTAGTCTGAGACTTAGCTATAAGTAGACTAAAAATCAAGACTTCTAGTTTTGGCACCTAAACTTGACAAACAAGCTTGAGATAACAATGCTTGCGAGTTCGACCGAGTAGTGCTTTAACAATCTCCCCCGTCATTTGTCAATTTTAGTGACAAAACTATCAATACATATGGGATACAAAATAAATAAACTTTGTAGCTTCTCATCCAGATGCTTGATCTCCTTGGTTCTTCAACATTACTCGAAATATTCATCACTTCCAAGTACTCCCATGATTCCATAGATGTTCATAATAGATCTGTATCCATAACAATGAGAATACAATAGCTCTCAATCATTGTTATACAGTGTCATAATATTATTACACAACATCAAAGTTCAATTTTATCTTAACTTCGACAATAATACTATGGTGATATGTATCACTCCCCCTTAGTCAATACTTCATCTCACATGAAAACCACCCCCCCTTATATAATGATCCGAAAACCATATGTATTTGTAATGTGAACTACACATTAATTATCCCCCTTTTTGTCAATAAAATTTTCAAAGGTACGAAAACTAGTGGGATCCTAATGAAATTTCCATAGAGATACTTCATGACCAAAATAAAATCAACTTTTTGGATGCAATCATATAGTCGAAACTACATGCCTTCATCAAGGAGTTTATAAATATACAAGATAACCCTTACAATATTCCACAGCCGCACTCCCCACAAAGATATGAAAATTAAGCACAAGTTCAATTAAGAACTCTCCCCATAAAATGTCATTCCCGAAAGAACAACAAGGGCGACCTTTCTTTCACAAGAAAAGAAGGATTTCTTTAGTCAAGGTTGCATAAGGTTTTCCCTCATAGCCGTAGGAATTCAAGTAGTTGTTGGTCAGGTAATGGTACTAAATTAATTCCAAGTTTGTGGAATAATTACCTTCCTTTTGTGCGCCTTGAGTATCACAGATGTTATGAAATTTTCAATTTCAGATCATGTTGGGGATTCTGACATGGATCAAATTAGGAGGTACGACGGGGCCTTCCGATGTGTAAGACTACTTAATCATGGCCACCGCCCGTGTTTGGGGATTCTAGCAGTATTTGCATGATCATGGGGTTCGTTAGGCTGGATATGTTGTTATTATTCCCCTTGGAGGTTCCGTCATGCGTCCAGAATTTGGTTTCAAAAGCGCATCGGCCGGCTGTTTGCCCATCCAAGTTTTAGGTCTTTTTCGCTTTCTTTGGGATGGAGTGATTATGACTTGTTTTGCCTATTATTTCTTGCTCGAGACAAACTGAATCATGGTCTATGTCTCTAAAGTATGTCTATTCTAAAATATGGAAGCATAGAGAACAAGGAATTCTTTGTACATGTGCGAAGTTGTGTTGAGGTGAAAAATGTCTTGCTCACCACAAGTGACTGAAACATACTTTTCCATAACTATGGATTTTTCGCCATCCATAATTTTCGACTTATTCCGTTTCTTCTTCCACCAATTCTTATGTTTCACTTTTGGATTATCATGAAAGAAATGAAGGATATGATACTTGAAAACATGGGAGGCATGGATCAACAGTTCAATATCCACAACTTCTCATGGACTTTGTTATACTCTATAAAAACACCTCTAATACCGTATATAAGATCTTTTCAAAATCACCAGTTAGATAGGAAGTTTATTTCATATTTAGTACTATTTAGTATTGGTACAGTAATTTTGAAATATCAAAAGATGATTTTTACTTTTCCCTTTCTTTTGTGTACATTTCTGAAGTTCATTTGAACTTCACACATTTGTCTTTCAGTTCTCTTATTATTTCTTTATTTTGATATTAATTATTACTAAGCAGTGTAATGAAGGGGTTATTGGTGGTAGTGGTGAAAGGAGTAGTGTCAGCTCGTCAAAATCAACCTTGGCCAATGATTCCAATGATTTTAACATTAGCTTCACGGTGATAGCATAAATGATGTTGATGTAAACTTACGCCTCGACTTTTTTTTTTATCGGAATACTTTGAAGATGATAACAAAAAAAATATATCAGCGGATTGAGAGCTCGTTGATGATAACGTATTGCAGTGGAAATATAGGGAAGAAAAAGAGGCATAAGAAAATTTCTATTGATCAGCATCATCAGGTTATATGGAACAATATCTTATATATACATGTAGGAATAAAACCCTAGATACTATATTGGGACGCACATCCATGGGCTACAAGCCCTACAAAAATTACTCAATTCTTCCCCAGAATTTACAACATCTAATTAACTTCACCCCGTTCCTCAATTGACTAAATTAATTCTTCTTGTACATCACTAAATCAACTTGAATAAATTTCTAAGAAACCCTAAGTCCTTTCTTTGAAACCCCCTTTTCAGTTGAGCCTAATTAAATTACATGACCATCTTCACCACCAGAAACCCCTCCTAGATCTTACTCTTATTCATTAAATCTTCAAACTCCCAGTTTTTCATTCTCAAATCAATCGCAGAAGAAGAACAAGGAAAAGACAGAAAAGAAAAAAGAAGAAGGAAGAATAAAATGAAAGAAAAAAAAAAAGGAGAGGATAAGAAGATAATCGAAGGCGGAAATCTTTTAGATTTTAGGTTTAGTAGTTTTAATGGAGGTTTTGCCAGAGACATAAACCCTAAAACCTAAAAGATAAACTAGAAACATTAACATCGGCACCATTCTTCCCATAAGTAGAGAAACCTGATTTTTTTTTTTTTTTGCAGAGTGTTACTTTCATTTCCACCGAACCCCCTGAAATATCCACATTGCGACCAGCTTCATTAACTTTTTTGCATTATTTTCGAATACAATAGCTTAGATAATAACCAACATCAAATATTATGCTGATCAGTGCGACAACACAGATTATGAGAATCATAACAACGCTTGGAGTGCTCTTCTTCTTAGATTTTGGAGTTGTCGATGAAGCAGATGGAGGGGAGCATAGATATGGTGATGGTGGTGGGAAAACAGAAGGTGGGGCAGGATGGGTTTCCGAAAAAGGAAATACGAGTGCATTACATCCATGTTGTGCTAAACCACAACCTCCTGGTTCAGAAGCTGTAAGTTTTGGTTGAAATAAGAAAATACAGATTGTGAGAAAGAGAATGAAACAAGGAATGTTTAGTGCCATGGTGTTGTTTTTGGAAAGGAAGGTTGTTTATAGCTTTTTTAAGTAACCAAAGTTTGAGATGGTAATGGAAGGTCTTGTAGATTTGTTGAGTAACAAAGTTGGATTTGAGCGTAATGAGTAATTTGTTTTCATATTGGTTCCAAAGATTTAATCCATGAGAAGAAAATCTCTAGCATAGATTATGTGGTGAAAGTCTTAGAACTGCCCTAAAAGTGATTATATTCTTTACTAGATATGTTTTATTGTGTGACTTGGTAACATCTCTTCTTATAATGATGGCTTAATTGTTTCTTTGCCTATTTGTGATTTCGTGATGGTGCTTTGAGCTCAAAGTTGGTGATCTTTGTTGTAAAGGAAGGTTGTTTAGGCTTATCTTAAATATATCACATGCTTTTATTAACCATAGTCCAAAAAGTTTAAGTCAAAACAAAAAATCAAATTTACCAAATAAGTCTCAATTTTGTTCTAACAATCCTACTTCTTCCCCAAAATCAAATCA
Organism: Papaver bracteatum; assembly: GCA_023529315.1. NCBI lineage: Eukaryota > Viridiplantae > Streptophyta > Magnoliopsida > Ranunculales > Papaveraceae > Papaver > Papaver bracteatum. The sequence continues at coordinate 585,617 of JAJJWX010000552.1, read as the reverse complement.
TAAACCCTAGTTCTCTGTTGTTGTTTTTTTAAACCTTACAAAATAAGTTATCATTATTATTACAACTTGCCCTATCATAAACCTTAATTTTACTTTTATCCAGTAACAAGCAAAACCCAAATCACCTTTTCTCTAAATGATTTTATTTTTCTTAAATCATGATTACGGTAATATCTATTAAGTTTATATATTCTAATTATTTCTTTAAGATTCTCCCCAATCGAAAATAGGAATCAAATAAACTAGGTTTTGATTCCTTTCCTAAAATTAATTTTCTAAAACTCCATAAGCATTATTACTCTATAAAAAGTTATGAGATGATCTTCTTTTTTCTTAATCACGATTACATTAAATTGAGTACTCTTAAAGATCATCAATTGTGTCACAAATCATACATAAATTTAACTATGAAAATTATATAATTAACTTTTTTTTTTTTTTCTGATTTAGGGATTTGATAATCAATTATTTTGGGATACATATAAAAATTATGTTGAATTTTATGGGTTATGTTAAATAATATAAGAATCCATTTGGTTAGATTAATGAATTATTCTATATGGGTTATGGTTAATAAAAGCATGGGCTAAATTTAAGAGAATTGTTTATAGCTTTTTTAAGTAACCAATAGTTTGAGACAGTAATGGAAGGTCTTATAACTTTGTTGAGTAACAAAGTTGGATCTGAGGGTAATGATGGTGCTTTGAGCGGAGGTGGAGAGAGAGGTAATCAGAAAGAACTGGTGGTGCTCATGAGGAATTAGGTTCTATGGTGGTGGTCTTTAAATATCTCAAGATGGTCATTGGCATGTGTGAACAAAGTGTGTGTCGAAGTCAGCATAAGTCAGTGTTGACTTGACTAAGGGATCGAACCCTTGACCATAATTAAAACCACTGAACTAAGTCGACTATTTCGTTGATAATTCACACATTTCCCGATCTATTCTTTTCCCTTCACTCCAGAAGTCGGAATTTAAGGAATTGACAGTAGCATATTTATTGTTAAATCAGCTGAACATCATACCGGTTATGATCGTTGTTCAAAGAACGAAATCATCCTAGATATCCATCGGATCTATACTAATTTTTCTTCTTCTTTGGAATCAAATGTTAAACGTCAAAGGTATTACCCAAACAAACATTTCTTTTCCATTTTGTCTCTTTGAAACATGTGATGTGCATCTATGAATCTCTGATTCATGATTACTTCATTATTAAAAAGTTTGTTTCTTTTTTTGTCATGATGATTGCATTTTTTTTTCATGTTGTGAGTATATAATTGTTCTTGATTAAAAAAAATAAAAATAAAAAATTATTTGCTTTAATGTCTATTATATATATATATATATATATATGCATGCTTTCCGTTTTATTTGGTTTATATTATGCATGCTTGCCGTTTTTGCTTTAATGCCTATTTTTTTAATGCATATATATTATGCTATAATCTTTATTAAATTATATATTTTTTTATTTTTTATTTGTATATGCTTTATTATGATGTTATATTGTTATGAAATCATGTGTGTCAAAGACTGATTTTATGTGTATGTGTTAGAGTAAAACATGAAATAGTTTTCAATCTTCTGTGTATGCATGGTTTTTATTTTGCCATCACATGTACTTACTTATTTTTTATTTTTTTATTCACTTAATAATATATTAGAACCACCTGTGTTGCAATGTTAAATTATGCAATATGAGCTTTGTATTGTTAAACATATCCATCTTATTTGTTTGCAAATTTTGTCAACCTCTATATTGTTAAAAGTGGGTTTTGATGTTAATTGTTGACGGTTGATAAGTATTGTCGTCCATTAACGGGGCTATGGTTTTGATTGGACCTTGACATGACCGCGACACTATAACCAAAAAGGAATTTGGTCACCAAACGGCTCCCCTTGTTTAACCATGAAGAAAGTTGGTTAGCAAACAAATTGTTTTTTTTTACAAGCGGTTTGCACCTTTAAAAAAAAAAATACATTAAGAAATTTTATTTTGGAATTATTTATTTTAATATTGTTTATCAAGGTCCTTTACATTTAGACCCCAACTTAACTCAAAAACAGTATTTTGGACTAAAAAGTACTTGAGCACCATTATTGTGTTTTAGGTGTGGAAAGCATTTCTTTGTGAAAAAGAAATATATCCCATATCAAAACATCTACCAATGACAATGCACCGTCTAAAAGGTGGAGCTATATATTCCCTTGTGTTTTCTAAACACATGCAACCTAATTTTTGTGGAAGAACTCACAAAAGGTGATATGAGTAAGAAAATTTCCATTTTCTCTACTTCATCCATGATACTAACGAACATGTATATGTTGAAGTATGACAACAAGAGAACTATCTTTAGTAATCTATTCAACCTAAAATAATTGGTTGACACAGGTAGTGAGATTTATTTGGCCTGTTGAAATAAAGAAATTTCTCAAATTAAACTAAATTTAGCAAAATTAAAAATGGAAAGAACCCCGAAGTATTTGGATTATTGAATCCATATTGACCTTGACAAAGAAATATTGGGTATTGACTCATACAGACTTTGGAATAACCATAAACCCACTTTGGTTGTGACATGATGATCGTTTTGAAAGGACTCATACGTACATAACTTTATTTGAATGAACGAGATAACGGAAAAAAGATTGACATAATGTGAAGTGATGGCATATATCTCCATAAGTGTTTTCTAAAGTACTAGATGCACACCCCTTCCCATTGTGCTTTTAAGTAAGAAACCATATCAGTCATTTTACAAAGTTTTCAGTAAAACAGGATCGAGACCATCCTAAGATGCAAATGGAAAACTGATCGAATTTTGAATAGTGGTAAGAAAGGTTGTCGTTCACTCGGACTTTGTTGAAATTGATTTTAGGTTTAATAAATGAAAATAAATAAAAATAAGAAAATATATACACAAAATAGTAGCAGGATGGAATGATACTGGGACTCAGGATTTCACTGTCTTTCATATACATGGGTTTAGAAATTAATCCTTGACATTTATAGATCCAAACACAAGAAATATTAACTCTATTCTTTGCCAAAGTAGATTTCATAAAACATTAGTTGTAAGTTGTGAGCATGACTCATCAAAAGTAATTAATACTAAGCATGCGACATCAAACAAAATAAAAAATAATTAATAGAAATCATAATTCATTAAAAATTAGTGCAAATATTAATTTAGGAATTAATTAAATTTACCACATGATAAAATTCAGTTCCGTCCATCGTCCCAGAGATGGGTTCTAGCTCCGCATGGTGAAAACACACTCAAAGGAATTTTTTATTGCTCAAAAAGGTGTTTTCAAGGAGAAAAATACGAAGCAGTGTGTTTGTAACATATATAATTATTACGAATCCCACTGTTACAAAGAAACATTAACAGACTGTTGCGAGTCCAAAATAATTGTTACAGAAATTGTTACAAAGATAATGAATTTGAAAGTATAGGTAACAGTTTCTGCGACTGTTTAAATGTGTTGTTCTGTGTTCTTCCTTTTCTTCTTCACTGCAGCAATGGTGATTTTCTGCAACTCGATTCTAAGCACTCTGTTCTTTTCCCAATCTCTCCATGATCGCTCATGTGACCCCATCAGCCTATTTATACACCTTTGAACCAAAGATAACTCCTCATAACTCCAAATAATCTCGTCATTACTCGACAGTTAATGAAAATATTCCCGATAAGTTTTCTTCCCATTCTTGTCTTCTTCATGCGTCTTTTAGCTGTCAACACTCCTCATTCATATCCTTCTCATTCCTGTTATAGCTCAGAACTTTCCAAACATGTGCAGTACACGTCTATATCTTGTGCAATCCCGTGATATCTTCTTCCGAGAATAAACTCCCATGTTTTGTCCCAAGTCAAGCCACACTCTTATTCTTTCGAATCTCAACCACTTACCATCCTTGTATAGTCATAACATGCTGGTATCAATTAATAGATAACAACAAATCAACGAGAATCCCGCCAGCAGTCAATCAAGAAAATGTTGCATATTTACTCTCCTCCTGTTTCAACGAAATCTTCTTTTTTTACTCGAGCACAAAGTCATCACCAGACCAGGTTTGCTAAAATAGCTCATTACAAATCCAAAACTGCAAGAAAACCCGATTAAAACTCTTCAGAATTTGTCGAGAAAATCAGGCAGCTGAGACTGCATTTTTCCCGCCGAAACCAATTTTCAAAGATTAGGGATAGAGTGCCCCTATCCTCTCATGGGGTGCCGATAGCAGTTGGATATAAATAGTAAAGAGGTAACCCATTATAGAATGAGGTGACCCTTAGTAATTGAGGTGCCCATTATCCAAAACTGAGAGTCAAGATAACACGTGTCCTCCTGGTGACCAAATCAATTTTCGAGCCGAAGTTTCCAAAAATGTTTATTTCCAAAAAATACCTACATATAAAGTTTATTAGTGAAAAAAATGAGTCCTAGCTAATGTATTTATGGGTGAAAATGCGTCACACTTGCGTTTTCATAAAAAACAACCTATATATTATAAAGAAAACAAGGTGATCTAGAAATATATCCACGCAGAATGCGGACCATTTAAGTGACTTATGGCTCTGGTAGATGCTTTCACACTTTGGACTAGTTTTAGTTCCCAAGAAGTTTTGCGTTTGGAAAACTACTAGCACATATTATAATGTAAGGGCTCACTACCCCCTTGTAAATGCTAGCTAGTGCACATCAATAGGATCAATGCAAATCATCATATACCTCATGGTCTCACAAAGGATGTCATGAAAGGTTACATATGATATCTAAGAAATGGTTATGCTTACAAGCATACCTTTAACTGCTTGGGGGATATGCAATATTAATCGCACCTTTTCATGGGTGCACTATATATGTGCCATTACGAGTCCACATCGTACTATGATGGGTCACGAAAACGATTAAGTAGTTATGTTGGATATTTACTCGCAACAATTATCCGCATATTAAAACCTTTGGTAGGAGATCTCGTACCGCTAGATTTGCAGGTGACCACTATAATGAGACAGTCTTCTCATTGTTAGAGGGAGATAAGAAAAAAATATTTTCTAAGGAAATGACAAGAATTGTCGTGGTGTATTCCCACTGTGTCTCATATTGATTCTTGTACTCCACAAATGTACATGTGAAGTGATAAAGAATATTTTATTTTCAGAATGTATACTCATGATGTTTCTAAAGTAATGAGATCACACATACCAGCTGCAAACCTACCTTCAAGGTTACAAATCCTCAATAAGGGATATACGCCATAGACTAATGTGTACAACTACACTCAGTGGAAGTGTGGTTGAGGCCGTAAATCCATAATTGAAGTTGGAGAGACCACTTGGTTCGATCAATCCTCACCTGGAACATAAGTAGGTGAGTACGGCACAACTTATTTATATCATCATAAATCATCTCATAAGATTGTCTCTCAATATGTTCATGAATCAAACTGGAGGACGCTCTGAAGTTTAATGATTCCAGAGAACAATGACATCCCAAGTGGATTATGAGAATGCACATGAGTCAATGGAAAGATCATGTAAGCATATTCCTGATTAATTTCTTATACACCTTCTTAAGGATATATAGAAAAATGAGATTGAACCATGCTCTTTGTTGCTTAATGTCAACGAAGAGCATATTTGGCCTATACAATCCCGGTAGAAATTGATTCTTTGACAAATACACATGTATTTGGTGTGGTAGTGCTAACCAACCAAGTGTAAAGGCTATCGAACATACATGATTATTTGTCATAGAGCATAGTGAGAAGAATGAAGTCTCAAAGTATCAAGGATCGTCCTGTGGAACGAGGTTTCTCACAAAGACCTGTAATTACCCTCTTGTAATGAACTATTTCTGGGAGAAAAATGCTTCTACTGATTTTTTTAATTTCGTGTGTGTGGGTAAGAAAACGAGTCTAAACCCTAAACAATATACACTACATGGGAGTACTTTTGATTCGAGAGATCAATCCGTACAATCCTGGCCTAAACCAAAAAATGGCCATTCCAGGATTGCTTCGGTCACAAAGTGAAGGAGAAGGGTTGGTCTTATGGAGGGAAGCAAAGAGAAGTGTTGAGACCAGATTAGTTGATTCTGAATGTGGTGGTTGTTTATGACTTGCGTCAGAAAGTAGAACTGGCTCGCAGAATGGAAAGCTACCAGGTGATTTCTAGATACTGTGTTGTTGGCCGAGCAAAGCTTGTTGTCTGGTGGGAAATAAGTGAAGCCTATTTATACAAGTCATATTAAAACGTACCCTAGTCTCATAGGAAGTGGAAACGATTGAGTGGTGGAAGAATAGAGTATCGTGTAACTGTCAGACATTATGCTTTCATGATGAAGGAAGTGAATTCGTGTAACCATCAGGTATCATGCTTCATGATGAAGAAAATAAATTAGTTCACACCGTTACTTTTTACAACCACTAATTTTCCCGCTTCATGACACTTTCTTATACTGGGCGCATTGTACGCCGCACGCTGTAAACCGCCAGACCAATACCCTGATGAACATACCCCAGTTTGTGACATGTTTGATGTCTCGAGTGTTTTCATGGAAAACATGTAGGAATTTTCTACTAGTGGCAAGTAAAAGTCAATGGACTTACCGCTGGAAAATAGCATGTGTGATTCTATTAGGTTTTGTTTTGTCTGGTCGCCTAAAACTTTCCACAGGTTTGTCAGTTCGGTGGAGAACTTCGATGGCTGAGATTACGTCTCAAGAAGGAGGGTAGCCGTTGATTATGGCTACCTTGTGTTGGCGCATGTTAATGGTGCAGGGGAGTTTTGGTGTACGCTAGTGATAATGTAGCATGACTGGCATGGCTCATGCATACCAGTGGCACGGTGGTACAAGTGGCGCCTGGCGTAGCCATGGCCACTATATTTAAGCAGCTGATCGGCTAAAACTTGCCACAAGTCTATTAGTTCAGTGGAGAACTTAGATGGTTGAGATTGCATCTCATGAGAAAGCATGGCCATTGATTATGGCCACATCTCGTTGTATAGCAAAGTGACGCTATTGGCATAGTGGCGCCTGACGTAGGCATGGTATAGCGGCATGCCAGTGGCGTAGCCATGGTGTTATGGCATGGCCACGCCTGATAGGTTGTAGCATGTCCAAGGCTAAGTTTTGGCGCCGTGGTCAAAGTTAGGGTTTGGCGGCGTGGATAAGGATAGGTTTTGGTGCCATGGCCAAAGTTAGGGCTTGGCGGTGTGGCCAAGGCTAGGTTTTGGCGTCGTGGTCAAAGTTAGGGCTTGGAGGCATGGCCAAGGCTAGGTTTTTCCCCCGTGGCCAAAGTTAGGGGTTGAAGGCGCGACCAAGGCTAGGTTTTGGCATCGTGGCCTAAATTAGGGCTTGGAGGCATGGACAAGGCTAGGTTTTAGCGGCGTGGCATAAATTAGGGCTTGACGGCGTGGCCAAGGCTAGGTTTTGGGACCGTGGCCAAAGTTAGGGCTTGGAGGCGTGGCCAAGACTAGGTTTTGGCGTCGTGGACAAGGCTAGGTTTGGAGCCGTGGCTAAAATTAAGGCTTGGCGGCATGGCCAAGGCTAGGGTTTGGAGTCGCGACTAAAATTAGGGCTTGGCGGCGTGGCCAAGGCTAGGATTTGGAGTCGCGACTAAAATTAGTGCTTGGAGGCATGGCCAAGGCGAGGATTTGGAGCCGTGGATAAAATTAGGGCTTGTAGGCGTGGCCAAGGCTAGGATTTGGATCCGTGGCTAAAATTAGTGCTTGGAGGAGTGGCCAAGGCTAGGATTTGGAGTTGTGGCTAAAATTAAGGCTTGGAGGCGTGCCCAAGGCTAGGATTTGGAGCCGTGGTAAGAATTAGGGCTTGGCGGCGTGGCCAAGGATAAAGTGTCTCGTGGTATGTTACCGCGGCGGAGTGGTATGTTGGTATTCCGATTAATATGTTGTTGTGGTGAGGCACGTTTGGAATGCCAGTGAGTATGGTAGCGTGGCATGGTGCATTTGTCCTTTAATGTATGATGGCGAGTTTGGAGCGATTTGATTGGCCAATAAAAGGGGATGACCAAACATGATTGGCCGCACTTCTGATGTGAGCATGGTAAGTTTAGAGCGACCTGATAGGTCGAAAAAGAGAGGGTCTTCCAAGCATGGGCGTGGATACACTTCTTGTGTTAGTGCGACGACTTTAGAGCAATCTGATTGGTCGATAGAAGTGGGGACGAAAAGTATGGGCCCAACCACAACTTATGTGTGCGTGGATAATGGAAAGTGGCGCCAGTTGTCCTAAGGCATGGCCACGCCTCCCTTTGCTGTCGTGGATCCCTGTTTTCTGATTCTGAGAAAGGTTTTGCACCTGCTAATCCCTGACGGATTAATTACCTAGTTTGCCTAGGTTTAATTTCGACAAGTGAGGTCTGATATACTGCGTGAGGCGCAAAATCCTAACTTCTGCATGTTATTCTGTGTAATTGATTGAAATCTATGTGTTGACACATATTTCTTTTAAGTCCATTACCAGAGAGAAACATGCTTTTATGATCGAATACCTTATGCAAATACCTTATGAAAATACCTTATCCTTGATATTTGGAGATTCGTGCTACGTACTCTGCTGCGAGTGAAAACAAATCGTCATGCCATATCAACATTAAGGGTTCAGCTGGAGAACATAGCATAAAAGGCATTCAAGGAAACTTATATTAAGTGAATATAGGCGAGGCGCCGAAATTTACAGAACGTCTGGGATGGTTGCTACATTTGCCAGTCTGGATAAATTTCATATGGATGTATTGAACGACTCAATAAATATTCCAGTGGAGAGGTTAACATGCATGCCATCGTTTACTTACAGAGTTATATCACATCAGATGCAAGGTTTTACGATTTTAACCCTAAGCTAAAAACCACCATCAACAGTAAGTCCCCTGCTTAACACATAACAACGGCATTATTGCGGGGTAAGCATGAGATGGTGACAGACAAGATTAAGATCGAAAGAGCAAGGCGTGAAGAGATTTCCGAGGAAATTCAACTAACCTTTAGCGGAAGGTAGGAGGAATCAGTGATCCTTATGTTGGTGGCTCTGCGTAATTCTGATTTGGCCATATGTTTGATGCTGCTGGCTTAGCTACGTTCGTGGCATGGTAGATGGCGCGACTTTTCCGCGGAGTGAGTAGAGATGTCGTCGGCTAGGACTGGTAAAGGTGGGACCACGGAGCGTTGGAATAGTGTTGGCTTGGCCGTGGATATTAGCGCCGTGGAACACACCGCAGGCCCATTTGCCTTCTTTCATGTGTGTCCCAAAAGGGAAACCCTTCCCTAATCGAACTCCAAAACACCAAGCCCATTTGTTTTGTGTTGCCTCTTGAAGGTGTAACGCAAGTGCATAACTCTTAACCTCGGACTTTCTTAATTTCTCATGGGTCTTAGTCAGAATCTCATCATTATTCGTTAGACGCTCATGCAGTATGTTTACAGCTCGTTTGAGGGTTCAGACCTGCTTTTCAGATTGTTGTTTCAGCATCACAATCTCCTGTTGGGCCTCCGAACGGATGAATTTCTCCAAATCCTTCAGCAACTTATATGCATTAGAATTTGCATCATCGTCGATGGATGCACTCATAATTTCATGCACAAACAGCTTAACCCATTCTGGGCCATTTTTCGGGAGACCATCTTGAGGAGAAGCTTCAGTAGCATCTCCAATAGTAATAGTAACACCCGTATCTTGATTTTCATATTCAATTCTTTTGTTTTCAAATGTTCTTAGTCGTTTAAAACTACTGTTAATTTTATCTAATCCATTCTGTGAATCATCATCTGAACTAATACTTATTCCATGTTTCCATTTTACTGCTTGTTTATCCTCAGAAGCTTGATCCATTGTAAACCCTAGAGATTCTTGTTCACAATCTTTGAATGAAATTCTTTTTGATGGGACTAGTTTTTATTTATTACAGACGACGAGAGAAAAAAATCTTGGTGGCCGGGTATTTATAGACAAGCAAACCGACTTTATGAGAAGTTGATTAAAATATAAGTTTATTTTTGGAATTCCTGCTTCATTCCAATTTTGGTATCCTTCCTAATCCATGCGTGTAAGACTCTGCGAGACATTCGAAAATATGTGCACCCCATGGAAATATGGCATGAAATCTACCAGAATCACCCCCAGCACATACCCCAAAACAAAGGATACTGGTAGTCTTATTAGGCTCAAATAATATAGCCGTTTGTCGGCGAACTATGACCAAGCCATTGCCGACTTAGCTCAGTGGTAGAGCACGTGACTTTTAATCCCGTGGTCAAGGGTTCGATCTCCTTAGTCGGAGATGATGAATGCGATGCGATGTATTTTGTTGTTGTACGATCCCTTTACACCCAATTATTTTTATCATGTTAACCGTTCAACCTTTCTAGAACTCGCTAGTAGCATCAAGCCACACATGTACCCTGTGGTAAAAGTAAATACGATTCAGGATTTGGTCTAATTATTCGAATTTTTGCAGGAGGATTTGAGCAGGCAAAGTGCAGCTATGCAGACAGACTAAGTAGCGCAGAACATGCTGAAAGTGAAGGATTGATGAAGGCTATGGAGTGGGCTGAAGAGTTAAAGATTCAACATGTTTTCTTTGAATTGGATGCACAAACTGTGGTGGATGCAGTTCATCATGATCATTGCAAAGCTGCTTGGGAAAACCATTCTACTATTTTTGAAATTAGGGAAAAATTATGCAAAAACCATTATGGAAGTGCAAGTTTATCAAGAGAATTTGTAATAAGCAATCTGATTCCTTAGCTAGGCATGCTAGAGTCTTTAGAGTTAGTAAAACTTGGATCAACTCTCCTCCAAGTTTCATCAATCATGTAATCTTGTAGGAGAGGGCTAATGTAATCCATTCTATCTAACCATGTAATCTTGTATGAGTGCTTTGTGATTTCCACAAGGCTTTGAAGACGTTACAAGTAACTCCCTGATTTTGACTTTAGCAGCTTTACCAATAAAGACCCCCCCTCCCAAAATCACAAAGAACTTTGTCGACTGCTCTTTATGGTAAAATAGTTAAAGACATGGACAGGGTTTACGAGTTGTCAGATAGATAAAAAACATTTTTTGGTTTCCTGCAAGCAATGCATGCCCAGGATTTTCTCCTTGCTATTCCGATTGAACAAAATATGTCACCCGTGGAAAACCGTGAGATCCCTCCAGATTCCCGTTGTCCTGCTTATTTCACAGGGTGTTTGGATGCCTCCGGAGAAAATGTAGTTCATTGCAAAGTAGCTAGACCCTGGTTTTAAATATAGATATGATCATGTGAGGGATACTTTGTATGATGTATTATGGAGAGCCGATATTTCCTCAAAGAAAGAAGTGGATGTCAACTTTAATAGATCCAAGTGAGGGAAGATCAACGCTTAGGCCAGCTGATGTTCTTATTTTTGGGTGGGCTAACGGGAAACACACATGTGTTGACCTCACTGGGGTTTCTCCGCTGGTAGGCATTGGACATGACACGTTTACTGTTGGACAACCAACAATGAGAGCTACCTCAGGTAAGATAGGGAAACATGAAAAAGCATGTCATGATAATGGACATGCCTTTATTCCCTTCGCTTTTGATACATTTGGTTTTTTAGCTCCGGAAGCGGTTGGACTCCTAAAAAGAGTCCAGAAAGTCATGCACAATAATGTCATGAATCCCGGTTCGAGAGAGTTTGTTTTCCAAATAATAAGATTTGCAATTCAGAAAGGACTTGTCGCACAGATTTTGTGCGCTTACCTAAATTGTAAGATTTATTATTAATAAGATTAAAAAAAAAATCTATCTAAGTTATAAAACTTTCTCTTTGCATCAAAAAAAAAATATGGTAAAAGTAAATACGAAAACTAAAATAAATCCTTAATCCATCAGTTTTTCTTATATAAATTAAGAACCAGTTCAACCAAGAAAAACTACTAACTAGATAGAATCCTCACAAACAACCCAAGTAAGAGAAGAAGGAGAGCATCCCGGGCCGAAGGCAACTGTACACCTAAAGCGATCATTCCAGCAACTGCACTAATATCTCTCCCTATATTGTCACATCCAAGAGTGTAAAACTGGGATTTTTGGAATACTCGTAGATCTAAAGGACATGCAGTTCCGCTTAAGAATTCCATTGATGAGGTTACACATAATAAGCAGGTTTCATAGTCCACACACCCATTACTAGCACGGTAGGGGTGAAATATTGAACAAGATAAAGATGCAACTTCACTATAAGATACAATAATAAGGCGAAGAACAATTACGCGATAATAAAGGAAAATCACGAAGAATATATAGCTAAAAAATAAAGACAATGCGGCTACTAACTCCATCAAAAGAAGAGCGAAGTATAAAGCAGCAACGCGACAGACAAAGACAACTTCTAAAAGTAATACAAACTGAAACAGACTCAGTCATCTAAGATCTTGCACGTGAACCATGATTTTCTTTTACTGATTCATTTGCTTATATAAGGGCTCAAAAACGTTAGAGAGGGAGAGAGGTCGGTTGAGATAGATAAGCTAAGGAAGTTATCATAGAAAAAGTATTTAGAGCTCAAAATTCATCTTTGTATTCCTCCATTACTATATACAATCTCAACTTGAATCCATTGTAAGAACATCATATCTTTAATATAAATTGTTTGAGAAGATCATATTAGTGTAAAGGTGGTGAAATATATCATTAATTTTTGAGTTGATCAATATGACTTAAGCTTTGTGTTATTATCATTACAAAGGGTGTAGTTGTGGGATTTTCTGTAACCACATTTTGGCGCTATAAATAGGGTGAATTTATCCTCACCTGCTAGTTGATAACTAGGAATCATCATTTTTTTTGAAGCTCACTTGTTATTTTCATTTCTTTCATTTTTCTGTCCACCATGAAATTTTGGTAAACATCACACCGTTTCCTTATCTTATTTGGAAAGCTTTCTTTAAAAACCTTTTACTTTAGAAACATCAAAGGTTCTCAGGTAGAAACCCTTTTAAACATCTTCTCCGTTATCAACATCAACTGGATTTCTCCCAGCCGACGAGATGGTGGGAATCGCATCACAAAGCAATTATTCAATAACAATGCAAAAAAAAAAGACATCGAAAGGAGAAGAGAAAAACAAACGCCAGAGGAAATATTTACCAAAGAATATACGCGATATTGAACAGAATGGATCAGGGAGAGCAGTAAGGGAAGATCTGCACGAGCTATTATTTTAGATGATAAAAGGGAAGGAAAACAACCCAACCTCGGGAACCAAGATGGAGGAACAACTACCACCATGCGAGAATATGAGAAAAAGCTCGCGTAATGGAACGAGAAGTAAAAAATGTTGACTGCAGAACGTGTAGATCTTGCAATCAAGCATGGGCGTCTATGGATAGAGAACCTCAATCTAAAAAATAAATGCAAGAGTACTAGTTCAGAATAGAATACAGAGAGAGTTATAAAAGATCTCACAGAGAAAGAGATACTACTGAAAGAGAACGAAGGACAGCGCGAATAGATAAGCAGTTGTGGGATGATGCACAAAGGCATTAGAAGAAAAAGGAGAGAAGGTACCTTAATGAAAGAAGAACACTACGGGATGATCACCAGGACAAATGATGGAGAAAAATAGTCTAGCGCGAAAGCGAAAGCCAAGTACAAGCAAAAAGAAGCATAGGGCGTCACCAATGCAATACTATCATATCAACCACATGGGGTGTTAAAGAATCTCATAGAAAGATGCTGAGGCGAGTTTACAAGCGCGACTTCAATGATGAAGAAATATAACCTGAACAGAAGAACTTACCCCTTGAAAATTGGCAAAAACAACCGATCGCGTTCAGTGCTGAAGACGCTTCGGGAAACGGAGAAGTGTACGAAGAAAGTCTAATCATAACCATGATGATTGAACTAGATAGTAGAAATGAAGATAACGCGATACCCCCTTTAGCGATTTGAAAAATCCTAGTAGATAGTGGGAGTTCAGTGGACATACTGTTCTACCACACGTTCAAAGCGATGGGATACAACTATTCAAATCTCGCCCCAGAGGAATACAATATTTTTTTGATTCAACGGTGTGGCGACATAACCCAAGGGCGAAATTACGGTGACTATACCCGTGAAATCACTAGAAACAATGGTAACATTAAATATCAAGGATATATATACTCCATAGAATCATATGGCAGGATAGGAAAAATCAGGAAAGCTACCGCGCACAGGAAATAATCTGTCGGGACCTTAATATGTAGAAAAACGATGGGCAAAAACAAAGAAAGAAGGACAAGAAAAAGAAGGCGAAAGAAGCAAAGAAGGAAAGAGAGTTCCAAATTTACATGGTAAGGGCGGCTAATGGAAAAGGAATACCAAGCGAAATCCTAGAAAAATAAGGAGAACCCATGTACCAACTAAAGGGACAACACCGGAAGGAGAACCCATACCAAATTTCACTGTTAAAGAGCCCACGAAAGACAACAATATTGGGATAGAGGCTGAACCAAAAATTGCAAGGATAGGAATCCCACAATGGAAGAATAAGAAGAAATGAATCTAGTACAACTGCTAAAGGATTATTGCGATCTTTTCGCATGGAATATGGGTGAAATGCCTGGGATAGATCATTCCCTTGCCTGCCATAGGCTAGCAATCATCCCGACAGCAAGACCGGTCAGGCAGAGAATACGAAAAATAACAAAGACATATCATGAGAAAATTGAAGCAGAGCTACAAAAAATGTTCGATTCAGGGATAATAAGACCAACGAAGTATGCAGAATGGTGGTGTATCCCGGATATGAGAGAGGGTGCCCATATCATGTTACTGTCAGTGTTTAGTAGTAGTTATATGTAGTAGTAGTTAGTGTAAGAGTTAGTGCCTTTATCAATGTAAGAGATGGTTAGATGAGAACCATTTGGCACCTTCATGGCCATGGAATTAGTTTGGAAACTTAGTCTTATAAGGTCTGAGTCAATCTGTATTGCAACCAGTGGAATATCATATATCAAATTAGAACTTTGTTCTTCATGGATGTGTTCTATGTGAACTCAGATTTGGTTTGAATTTCTTGATTTAGGAGGTGTTTATCACCAATTCCATCCTTCTATTTTTCTATTGGTTGTAGGGATACACCAATTGGCATTAGAGTCGTTCGATTCTGCTAATTTCCTCATTGGAGATTGTAGATATGGACGATTTCTATCCAATTGTTTTTGCAGAAATTGAATTATTATCTCAGAAAATTTATAGTTTGGAAATATTTCAGGCTGCAGTAGCAGAGAAGTTGGAGGGTGAAATTCTTCAACCTCATCATCTAGTAAATGGATGGATGAACTTCTTTTCAGAAGAAATTAAGAAAATATTGGCGATAGAATGGAGATTGTATAATGAGAATTCGGCAGAGAGTCTTGGATTACTTCAATCAGTGATTCAACAACTGAAGACGATGAAGAAATACATTGCTGACCAAATGGAACCAACTCCTGTTGATTCAAATCCAGTAAATGATTTGACTCAGAAATCTTCAATTTCATCAGCTGAATCCGAAGATGAATCTCTTGATTGCAAGTTGCTTCCGCCATTTTGCTTTGAAGAAGATGATGATTCAACAACTGTATACTTACATGAACCGAAAACCGATTCAATTGATGATGTGAGTTTTCAATTTAAAGAAATCGGCAAAGCTGAAGTGAGTTATTTCGACAGCAAGAAGCATGTTCAAGTGGTTGAGGTTAGTTCAATCGTTCTTCGCAACAAATTAAATTGGCAGAATTATTTTGATATTGGTCTTGACGATTCTCGTAGCATATTTGATCGTGGTAAGTATGCAATGGTACCACCGAATTGTTTTGGAAAATTGATTCTTAACCATGGGTGTAAATTAAATTTTGGGTTTTTGGATTCGATAATTCCCTTGTGTGTTCATGATACTGACATTTATACTGATGGAAAGCTGCTTGTTAAAATGCCTGAGGGCGTATCTTGGAATTTGGAGAATGATAGAGATGATTTTATCTTACAACTTCAACAAGGTAAGATGCTAATTTCAATGCTTCCAATGGATATGTGTGTTTTGAGCACAATTTTTTTTCTCAACCACACACTGCATACTAGGTTGTCTTATAGCCGTTGTTTCAAGTATGCTGCTATAGTATTTGATCGTAGGAAAGGATTTGAACTAATTTATGGACTTTCTTATTCTGTGGATGACTATGAATTTGGTTTTGGTCTCACTGAGTCTGGATCAAATGTTCTTGCTTGTACAACTTATTATGGTGGTATTTGCTTATATCTTTACTTTGTCTATACTTGCAACCTATTTGACCGCAACAAGGGGTTCGATAGATCAATTTCGATGATATACTACAATGGAAAATATGTTCATAGGATTATTAGTATGCATGGCTTTGAATCAGATTCTTCGTTTGGTGCTTCAATTTTATTGGTGTTTGTTACAATTGGTGCCAGTGGTGAGAGTGGTAAGTTTTTTGCGAAATTTTCACAAGGAAACAATATTCCCATGAATACTTATTTGTTTATATGGATGCTAATGTGTGAGATTAAGAATGTTCATGAGTTGTCTCATCCAATGTTGGAAATGTGGGAGGAGGAAAATTTTCTTTTCCAGTTGAAGTATGTGTTGCCTGAGGCGCTTATTGGTTGTCAGTTTGTGTCATGGGGTGTTCATTTTATCCGAATTTTTCAAGACATTTTTACGCCAGCAACTGACTTGTTTAGCCAAGTTATTAAAATCTTAAATTCATATGTTACTTTGGCTAGACTTCATGACTACTCTTTAAGGATTATTCTCACACTTGTTCGAAGCTGTTTTCAACTTCTAAGGGTGGGCTTCTTCTTATCAAGTTCAAGGCTTACATTTGTAGCTATTCAAGAAGACGAAAGGAAGAAATCCTCCATTCTACCACAAATGCTCTTCATTCCTTGTATTTTGTTCAATACAGCCCTTCTCGCTATCAGTATTGGTTGTATGTGGGGTATCGAACAATTAGTGGCTATGGGAGGCTGAGGATAATCCAACTTGTACTCACTGTCACACATGCTCCACCTGTGTCAATGTCAGTGGACTTCGTAAGATGGAAATACAAACTGTATTCTATGAATCTGGAGAGTGATGCAAATGTGCGGCTGTTAGTGGGATACTTGAGGTGGAAGTTCAGGTTGGTTTCAACTGGTTTGTGAAGTTTTCTCAATGTCATATGGGTTGATAAATTTTTTCTCTCAATGGTGTTTACAATGCTCAAATGGAATACTGCACCCTGGAATTCATAGGTCATTCAAGTCCTAGAACATTATGCGGTTGAGAAGGCTGAGGAATGGGTTAGTAGAAGACATGAAAATTGTGTGTGGTATTCTCTTCGAGTAAGAATTCATGTCACATCTGTGGAAACTTATTCCGTTATAGAGTATTTTTCAATAGAGGTTTTACTGTAATACTTACCGAGAGATGATTCAATGGTAGAAGCGATGGCGGATTGGCTCGACATAACGACAAATCTTCCCAAAAACAAACTTTTGTGAAAACATGTCCTTTCAAAATAAAGAAGAAGAAGAAATAAAAAAGTAAAAGGGATGAATCTCTCTCTTCAAGAGTATTTATTGAAACAGGCGAACCAGCTATAGCAGTAACCAGTCAAAACAAGAAGCATTGATGTGTCAATCGGGAAGAGATGAGTTACTCCACGTGGAGATAATCATACGGAAAAATCGGAAAAGTGTCGGGTAAAGGAAAATGAAAGGATACAACTGATACAAAGCTAGAATTCTCGCATTATTCCACTTGCGGAAGAACAACGCGAGAAGAGGCAAAATGTAGGGGCGAAATATCGCACAAGATAAAGATGCAACTTTACTCTAATCAAAACAATCTTAAGTATGAAAATACAAAAATAAGGCGAAGAACAATTACGCGATAATAAAGGAAAAGAGCGAAGAATAGCTACACGATAAAGACAACGCGACTACTAACTCCATCAGAAGAAGCGCGAAGGACTAAGCAGCAGCGCGACAAACAGAGACAACTTCTAAAATTGAGACAAAACTGAAACAGAATCAGTTAACTAAGATCTTGCACGTGAACCATGATTGTCTTCTACTGATTCATTTGCCTATATAAATGCTCAAAAATGATAGAGAGATCAGTTGAGATAGATAAGCTAAGGAAATTATCAGAGAGAAAGTCTTTGGAGCTCAAATTTCATCTTTGTATTCCTCCATTACTATATACAATCTCAACTTGTAAGAACATCGTATCTTTAATATAAAGTGTTTGAGAAGATCATATTAGTGTAAAAGTGGTGAAATATATCATTAATGTTTGAGTTGATCAATATGACTCAAGCTTTGTGTTATTATCATTACAAAGGGTGTATTTATGAGATTTTTTTCAACTGCAAGCACATTGAAACAAATTAAACCCACATGGGCCAAGATATAGTACTCCCTTGTAACTGGAGCCAGGGGCCTTAAGTTGTCGTCGTACTCAGAACTAGGGGTGTATTTTATCCGTAATCCGCGGATTTAACCGGGACCAACCGTATTTTTGCGGATGGATGCCCGGACCGTTCGCTAATGGGTTGGACGCGGATGATATTTTTGAAATCCAACGGATTACGGATTGGGCCCGGATGCAACCTTGAAAATCCGTTGGACATCCATATCCGTTTGATTGAGGACATTTATATAGTTTCTAGAAAATATATAGATAGCTTTGGAATTTTTAAGGTGTTTGATTGGAGTGTTTGTCCATGGCACTTCTATATTTATATAGATATATAAAATGTGTAGGTTTTATAAGAAGTCATCTATATTGGTTTTATTTTTTCATTATAAATTTTAACTAACACAAATCCATTGAATTATCCGCACCAAATCCATTGGATGCAAATCCGTTGGATTGGATGCGGATGGCAAATTTGAAATCAGTAATAAATTGGATTGGATGCGGATGAGGTAAAAACCGGTCCATACCGGCCCATGCTCACCCCTACTCAGAACGGTAAATACGCACTTTTATGCTCAAAAATCTATTATCCAAAGAAAATAAAGCTTAAAATACTAGTATCGGCATCATTAACATATTATTTTTATTTTTATTTTATTTTTTGATTAACACACAGAATAAATCTTATTATTCAACTTGCTATACAAACTCAATGACTCTCTTAACCAAAATCCTTACACTTTCTAAACAAAGATTATAACAGAAACTAGAAACTTAAAAAGATAACTACTTCGATCGATTATGTTCCTCGTGTTTGTTCTAATCGATGCTTAATAGATCACCAGGAAATAAACGTCCAGATTTGGAGTTGTTTTTTGTTGCCCGTCGCAGTTGCATTGCAAGTGCATAATTGTCGACCTGAAGCATTCTTAATTGCTGGGCCATGCCATCATATCGCTCATGCTGGATATTCACATCTCGCTTGAGGGCAGCATTTTCTTGGAGCAGTTTTTTCGATTGTTGTTTCAGCATCACATTCTCCTGTTGGGTATTTCCTGCTACCTCCATACTAGCATCACAGCGGATGGACTTCCTTAAAACTTCCAGAAGCTTAGAGGCACGAGCCTTTGCATCATCCACGTTAGATGCACTCGTGATATCACGAACAAACAGGTCCACCCATCCTGATCCGTTTTCTGGTAGACCATCTTGATGCAATGCATGTTGAGAAGCTTCAGCACCATCTTCAACAGTACTAACACCCGCATCTTGATTTTCATCTTCAACACTTTTGTTTTCAGATGTCCGTAATCTCTTGAAACTACTATTTATTTCATCTAAGTCGTTCTGTGAATCATCATCCAAACTAGTAGTTGTTCCACGTTTGCGTTTTACTTTTTTATAAGCTTGATCCATTGTACCCCTAGAGAATTTTAGAGAATCTAGCTAGCTAGCTAGAGAAAGAAAAACGGTTTGAGACAAGGCCGTTTTGATTGTGCTTGTAAGCAAAAGAGAACGATTATATTTATAATCTTGTATGGCGGTGCCCAAGGACAACAAATCAATTACTGAAATAAATCAAATATATAGGAAACACCAACCTAAACTAAATCGGGACTATGAATCCTTTTCTGTGACTAGTTATATATAGGAAACACTTGGAGCTGCCTTCCGACAGTTCTGAGCGCAAACACTAATCTAAAGAAGTTATAGGCAACCCCATGGAACAAATTGTGCTCTACATAACTGAATTCGAGAAAACTGCTAATGGGGTATCAGTTTATTGGAAGTGTATTGAAATACATATATATTTTCTAGTTTGTCTTAGATGATTTTTGGTAGCAGCATTGAACCAAGAATGGAGATCCCAAACATATGGTACAATACCATCACAGGAGAGATAACACTAAACTCAACTAAGCATTATATAATTGATGGCAATCACAACACTTATGAACCACAGAAACTAGAACCAAGAGAACCTGAGCTAAGCCATACTATGCACCATCAAGAAGTAATGGATTATCCAATAATCTCTTATTTTTGGGAGTTTGTTATTATTTTGTCTTGGAATTGTCAAGATCTAGGACAAAAACACACTCAAGACTACCTGAAAGACCTCCTAGACTATAAAAATCCCGATATTCTGTGTCTCATGGAAACTAAATAGTAATATGCACAACATTCTTAAAAAGCTTAATGTTCAGAACTACTGGCTTTTTCCTCCAAGAGGAAGAGCAGGAGGAATGGTAATGATATGGAAAAACAATATGAGAGTGCAAATTCAATATCATAATCATAACATTATAAATGTTGTGATCATTGATAACACAACTACAAAAAGCTACTTAGTTACTGCTTTTTATGGAAGCCCATATTCTAACAAACTAGAATCATGGAACCATATTATTAGAATGACCAATATAACACAACTCCCTTGTCTAATTCTAGGAGATTTCAATTTGGTACTCTCCAGTGAAGAAAAAAAGGGGCTCAGACCCTTTGATAGAAATGAGGCAGATTGCTTTATAGATATCATATCTAATATGGGTGTTCAGGATATTAGGTTCACAGGTGTTGATGGTGGTTTTTAGCTTAGGGTTAAAATGATAAAACACTAAACCCTAGCAGACAGTGATGTCACAACATTTAAAGTAACGAGCATTTACTAGGCACATTTACTGAAACCTTTAATGTGTCCCTAAATAATTATCGGGGTATCTTTTTCAAATTAGAGTTACGACAAGCCAAACCCTAATTCCCACGTGTCCCAATGGCAAATCATGCCAGCCACACCGACCGCGCTAGAGCATGCCAACCATGCTAGCCGCACCTCTGTGCCAATGACAAATCATGCCATCCACACCGACCGCGCCAAAGCATGCCAACCATGCTAGCCGCACCTCTGTTCCAATGGAAAATCATGCCATCCATACCGACCGCGCAAAAGCATGCCAACCATGCTAGCCGCACCCCTGTGCCAATGGAAAATCATGCCAACCACACCGACCGCGCCAAAGCATGCCAACCATGCTATCTGCACCTCTGTGCCAATGGAAAATCATGCCATCCACACTGACCGCACCAAATCATGCCAACCATGCTAGCCACACCTCTGTGCCAATGGAAAGTCATGTCAGCCACACCTACCGCGCCATGACAAACGCACCTAGCCATGGACCCATGCCGCGCCACCATACTGGCCTTGACTACGCGGCTATCAAAACAAAGGCCTGCAACAATCAACGGTTGCCCTTCAAATCCCAGGAGAAAATCCTGGTCGTCTAAGGTTACCAAACGACCTTTGCCCCAAAACCCTAGCTTGGTCACGCACCTAGCCCTAGCTAGTCACGCCATGCGCCTATGGAAAACCCTTATCCCCACATGCCAAGCCAAAACCGCACCTAGCCCAATCTAGCCGCGCCATACCAAAAGCACTTTGCCTTGGCCCTAGCCATGCTAGTCACATCATGCCAAGCCAAACGCCCTTGCCTTGGCCCTAGCCACGCCATCCGCCCATGACAAAACCTTGGCCCCACATGCCAAGCCAAACCAAACCTAGCCAACCTTGAAGCGTCATGCCAAACACACTATGCCTTGGCCCTAGCCATGCTAGTCACATCATGCCAAGCCAAACACCCTTGCCTTGGACCTAGCCACGTCATACACCCATGGAAAACCCTTGGCCCCACATGCCAAGCCAAAAAAAACCTAGCCAAGCTAGCCGCGCCATGCCAAGCGCATTATGCCTTGGCCCTAGCCATGCTAGTCACATAATGCCAAGCCAAGCGCCCTAGCCACGCCATACGCCCATGGCAAACACTTGACCCTACATTCCAATCCAAAACCGCACCTAGCCCAAGCTAGTCACGCCATCCGCCCATGGAAAACCCTTGTCCCCACATGCCAAGCCAAACCAAACCTAGCCAAAGCTAGCCACGCCCAAGGCGAACCCTTGGCCCCACATGCCAAGCCTAACCTAACCGTGCCACCCTGTTGGACTTCCCTACGCGTCCACCAAAAAGAAGGCGTGCAACAATCAACGGTTTCCCTTCAATCCAAGGAGCAAATCCTAGCCATCCAAGGTTACCAGACGACACATGGTAACCTTTGGCTCGAAAACCTAAGTTTGGCCACACCAAACCATTCCATGCCAACGGCATGCCAACCTAGCCATGCCATCACGTTAGCTCTCACTACGCGGATACCAAAACGAATGCGTGCAACGATCAACGGTTTCCCCTCCACTCAAGATGCTAAATCTCGACCGTCGAAGGTCACCAGGCTAGCAAGTTTCCCGAGCTTGACTTGCCAAGACACAACAACGTGCTACATGTTTTCCAAAACCATTCGAGACATCAACACAAACTGGGGGATTCTCTTTGGGTATTGGTTTGGAGGTTTACAGTGTGCGGCGTACACTACGCCCGTCATAAGGAAGTGTGATAAGGGTGAGGCGGTTAGTAAATACGGGAAGTTATGTGTGAAATGTTCATGGGACATAAAGTACATGCATTAATAATTTTATAGGACATCAATTCCATAAAGTTAGCAGTTTCATGAAAACCAGTTTCATGCGTTAACCACTTTATGGAACATCAATTCCATGTATACGGTTACCACCTCCTCCCATTTACTTCCGCACTCCTTAATGAGACCAGGGTACGTTTTTACTCCGACTTGTATAAATAGGTCTTACGTATTTCCATTGAACAACAAGTTCATACGGGAGATACAATACTCAGAAATACTTACTTGCTAGCTCACCTTGTTAGCTCTCTTACTTTTCTGATAACAAGTCGTAGTAACCCAACTACTCTTCCAGAATCAACTATTCTGGTCTCACCACTTTCCTTGCTTCCCTCCCCAAAACCAACCCATTCTCCTCCACTTTGTGACCAAAGCAAGTTTGGAACGGCCATTTCTTGGTTGAGGCCGGACTTGTACAGATTGATCTCTCGAATCTAAAAGTACTCCCTTGCAGTACATTGTTTAGGGTTTAAGTTGTTTCTCACCCACACACCCGAAGTTACCAAAATCAGCAGAATCCATTTTCACCCATAAACAATTGGAGACCACAGTGGGAGGATTGATCTATCGGTTACAATATCAACTCTAACTCCTGATTTCGTTTCCCGAACGTCAATCCCAATATGGTGGAACTCAGGTCTTGAGCGGCTGCCGAGAATACCAGCACAAAGCGCATCCCTGATGTTAACGTCTCTCCCAATAACATCGTTACATCACCTACTGATTACAGTAACTCTGAATTCACTCCCTCAAGTGTAACACCGACAATCACCAGGGCCATAGCTGCCGCCGCCTCTAATGTGTCTGCACAACCCTCTAATCACGGCAACGGAAACACCTCTTCAGGCGTTATGCCACCAGTCACCAGAGCCAGAGATGCCGCATCGGCTCCTAATGTTTCGCCTACCATGGCACCTCCAACCACAACTAAGGTTCCAACTACCCCACCGACGGGACGAGAGACCAGAGGGACCATAGGAAGCCGACCTTATGTCACCATCACTTATTTTATGGAACGACAGGAAATGCGCACCAGAGCCCAGACGGATATAGTTTCAACACAGTAGGAAGTACTCGTCTTTCTCAAGACCCTGACAGAGCGTCTACCACGTGAGTCGTGTCCTCCAGAGCTGCTTAGAAACATCTCCAACAACCCCTACGCTGGCACCTCGGCGGAGCATGCCTCCGCGGACGAGGAAATTCGCGCTAGAATCCCATTGGAAAGAAATCAGTCGTCCAACTTTGTCACGCGAGAAGATCTGAAGCAACTTCTCCGTAACCGAATCAAGAATGATGAACTGGACATGCATCAACACTAACACCCTTACCCATCCGAAATGAAAAGAATCCCTCTTCCAAGGGGGTACTCCTCTCCTCAATTCACCCTGTACGATGGTACCGGGAATGCACATGAGCATGTCTCCTGTTTCTTGGAATACCTAGGTGAACATGAATATAATCACGTTCTTCGTCTAAGGGAGTTCTCAAAATCACTTACCGGAAGGGCGTATACATGGTACAACAGCATCCCGCCGAATAGTATTCCCAACTGGAGTAGCATGGTTACCGCGTTTTACAGGAAGTACTTCTTCGTGTCTGAACAAGTTACTTTCTCAGGCCTCGGAAGAATGTACTAGTGGGATAACGGACATCCGAATGATTTTTTCAAAAGGTTCAAGGTTCAAGCGCTCGACTGTCACGACCCAAACGTGACTGAGCAACAGCTGGTGAACGCGTGCATCAATGGTATGGTTCCTATTTACTTCTCCTTGCTAGAAAACTTGCGCTTCCAAACATTCTCCGAACTCCATGAAGCCGCTAGACGATCCACAATGATAGCACCAGCATTACTGGAAAGAACTAGGCCAACTCGAACCGAAGACACACGTGAAACTCGCGGGAATAAACGCCTCACCAGCAAGCAATTTAATGCCGGCTCATCCTCCGTAAACATAGTGAATGAAAGAGGAAAAAGGAAGGCCCCAATTACAAGCCACCATCCAAAACGTGAAGCACCGGCGCAACGGGAAACCCCGTCACGGAAGACCGCCACTAAAGCTCCCATGCATCATCATGAAACCGAAGGGAATACCTTAGATTTCCCGTTTCCCATCGAGGAGGTGATTGTCCTCCTAGAAGCATGGATTCAAGATGATGTTATCAGACTGCCACCTCCCACACGTCCACCAACTGAGGCTGAGATGGCGAACCCCAAGTACTGACATTACCACAGATTCGTTCACCACCCGACCAGTGATTGCAACAGACTAAAGCATATTTTCAAAGAAAAGATAGAAGCGGGAGAGCTCCAACTAGGAGACGAGGGAGTACATCGAGACCTACTCTTAATAAAAAATTGTGGGTTCTCTAGAGACTCCGTGCACGGGACTGTGCAATCCATGATGCAACATGTATCCGAAATTCTCTATCTTTCCAAGATGCAACGCCAACATATTTTTGCATCTCTCAATCGCGTTGTATCCGGCAAACGACTTTTTTTCTCCCCGGAAACCACACCAGGGGCCCAAGATTTCCAAACGGGCGGAATCAAAGGGTAGAACTGGGGACTGCTGACCACGTCCCGTTTAAGAGGTATCGAATTTGATAACACACTCATCGACGCGGCCTCTGACCTCAACATCATTAATTTCAAGACACTAAAGGCTGCGGGATTTACAAAACAAGACGCTACTCATTCCCCGTTTGTGATTAAGAACCCGAAAGGAGAAGCTTTGAACGCGCATGGCTACATCAACCTCGAGATCAAGGTGGAAAACGCTATAACGCATAGCAAATTCCACATTGTCAAAGAACTGGGTCACGACATTATATTGGGGCACTTATGGGTACTCGACAACAAAGAAAAATTAGATGTGCACCCTCTACCGACGTCCACACCTGAAAGAAATTCTAACAAATCATCCCACTGGTTATCGCATCGACGAGCTATCAATGGAACCTATACATCTTGAAAAGACATGTTGGCGCTAGTTCATGGATTTTAAACGCAAATAAGTCTGGATGAACGACCTTCTCTTCAATCAGTCATTCCTTCCTCTATTCCGTCATGGGGAATCTGCGCGATTACTAGCACGGACGCTGTCAAGAAATGTGAATGGGGTGCTGTGCCATTTGAACACTTTGCAAAAAGCTTGGAAACTTCCATCGAAACTAATGAAGCCAAGACTCAAACGGTTTCACGATGCCTGAACCCGTTTTCAATCGGAGATATAGTGGTTAAGGTAAACTCGTTTCAAGTTGGGAAGATGACGGTAAAAATGGCTATTCAAATTGATTCGCCCATTGGAAGAGAAGACGAGATGTATTTGGTGGCGGACATCCTTTTAGGAGGATATTGAAATCTCATCAACACAGACACACCTGAAGGCGTGATAGTTCACTCGCGATGGCTCAAGGCCTCCAATCCCTAAAATGTTGTACTTTTCCAGCCACTCTCCTTTAGTATTTCCTTTAACAATTCCTCTTAGTAGTTGTATTTCCCCAAGATGAATACACCGTTTGTATTCTTCCCTGGAATTTCATTTTTCGTCAAAAAAAAGAAGTTTAAATACATCTCTTTCCAAACGAGTTCTCCATATATCATAGAAATACATCAAACTAGCGCAGAAAACCACTGCAAAGCCATCATAAAACAACCAGAAATACCTCATTCAATCATTCAAAAAAAAATATATAAAGCGAAAATGTTGACTGATGAAGAAGAAGGTAAAGATGAGTTCACGAAAAATATCATGGGAACTAAGCAACTAACAGGAACACCAAAAGGGAGGAACTAGCCCTCGAAGGATGTAACACGAGTCCCCTTGGTCAAGGCTATCTTCAAGCACTTCCCCCAATAATTTCTCGATAAAAAAAGATTCCATTCAATGGTGTTAGCAACGGAAACCTCAACATCCCATCCAGAAGCAACCACAGCAGCAACAGTGCCTGCTTCGACGACCGGTTCAGCATACGCCACCATGACCCCTCCAATATCACAAACGACACCTCTGGCGTTAACTCCAAAGGCTACCTCGGTCTCGTTAGACGCTCCCTCGGAGGTTTTATAATTGACCCTTCGAAGAATATTTTTTGATTCATCCTCATCAAAATCGAGAACCATGGCGCTTGCCTCCAAAAGCTTCACATGCTCGATTTTTCGTTGCTCCGACCTAGAAACAGTTCGATCTGCCCTATAACTGGATCGAGGAAAGGTTTTGCCGCACTGGAACTTCTCAACATGCCAAGGATCTTCCTCATTTTCTCGTCCATCCTCCATGTTCACCGAACCCAAGAAAGTCTGAACACTCTCATGCACTTCATGGAGGTAGACGGAAGGGAGGTCCTTGATAATTTCACCAGCTTCAAGGAACAGAGATTCAAATCTAGCTAATGCCTCCTCATGAGAAGAGGAGCGGTTTCCTCCAATTCTGAAGTCCTTCTCCGAAGAATTAAAGACATGGGTATCCCTGGAGGGTCCTGTCATACACTACAAAGAACAAGGAAAATGGTCAAGTTCCATCCTATCTATACACACATAAGAAAGAGGATAAAATAAAAAAATAAGAAGGAGACGCGAGGCGATACCTATAAAGAGGATGGACGAAGACGAACTATGTGAATGTAGAGTTCAAGACCATCTTTTATGTACAACAAGATGACGCAACCTCAAAAGGGAAAGTTTTTATACCGGCCGTGAGTTAAGGCATGATATCCGATCCTAATTAAACCTCATGCCTGGATGTGAGAAATAATTATGGCTGGTGAGAAAGCATGGAAGAACATGCTTGAGGCACACTAGATCGTGTTTCCCTTTCCCACCGCCAACGCTAAGCTTCGGAAGTAAAACCGGAAACATAACCAAAGAAGAAGGAGTAACGCTTTTACTCTTTTTGTGGGTGTAATGTTTTGGGTTGAAGAGAAGAAGAACTTCCTGGTCGAGTCAATTAAGGAAAGAGGAAAAGATTCCCTTGAATATAAAACACCAAGAAATCTGTGACATGTCTCATCCTCACCGCTACTGGCCATCTGTGCATGTCTCACCCCACCAAACTGCGCCTTGTCATAGTCATTCACTGCCAGTCCATTCGCTCCATTTCCGAGGCCCCACTACGCCTATCCGTCCGTGTACGTCTCGTCTTTCCAAAGCCACACTATGTCAATCCGCCTGATCCACTGACGCGACCCTATCATCCACGCGCGTTTGCCTTACCAAGACCACGCCACCTCTTGGACCCTCGAGCTAAGCCGTTCACTTGCATCTCCTTCCAAGATCGCGCCCCCTTTGCCTTGGATATGTACGACAAGACCAATCCGGTAACTTTCATCTCACCACTCCACGGTCTGCATTCCCAGTACAACTTACGCAGGGCTGCCAACATAGGAATCCAAAACTCTCTTTACCACTCAAAAAGGTTAGTCGGATTCTCCTGACCATCTTTGCAATGATGTACACCTCGATTTCGTCCTTGTCTGTCACCATCATATGCTTAACTCGCAACAAGGCACCTGTTTCGAGCTAAGAAGGGGACTTAATGTTGATGGTGGTTTTTAGCTTAGGGTTAAAATCATAAAATACTAAACCCTAGCAGACGGTGATGTCACAACATTTAAAGTAACGAACATTTACTAGGCAGATTTACTGAAACCATTAATGTGTCCCTAAATAATTATCGGGGTATATTTTTCAAATTAGGGTTATGACAAGCCCAACCCGAATTCCCACGTGTGCCAATGGAAAATCATGCCAGCCACACCGACCGCGCCAAAGAATGCCAACCATGCTAGCCGCACCTCTGTGACAATGGAAAATCATGACATCCACACCGACCATGCCAAAGCATGCCAACCATGTTAGCCGCCCCTCTGTGCCAATGGAAAATCATTCCATCCACACCGACCGCGCCAAAGCATGCCAACCATGCTAGCCGCACCTTTGTGCCAATGTAAAATCATGACAGCCACACCGACCGCGCCAAAGCATGCCAACCATGCTAGCCGCACCTCTGTGCCAATGGAAAATAATGTCAGCCACACCGACCGCGCCAAAGCATGCCAACCATGCTAGCCGCACCTCTGTTCCAATGGAAAATCATGACAACCACACCAACCGCGACAAAGCATGCCAACCATGCTAGCCACACCTATGTGCCAATGGAAAATCATGCCAGCCACACCAACCGCGACAAATCATGCCAGACACACCAATCGCACCATCCCAAACGCACCTCACCATGGTCCCATACCGCGCCACCATACTGGCCTTCACTACGCGGCTATCAAAACGAAGGCGTGCAACAATCAATGGTTGCCTTTCAAATTCTAAGGAGCAAATCCTGGACGTCTAAGGTTACCAAACGACCTTTGCCCCAAAACCCTAGCTTGGTCACACACTTAGCCCAAGCTAGTCACGCCATGCGCCTATGGAAAATCCTTAGCCCCACATTCCATGCCAAACAAAACCTAGCCAAGCTAGCCGCGCCATGCCCAAAGCACTTTTCCTTGGCCCTAGCCATGCTAGTCACATCATGCCAACCCAAACTCCCTTGCCTTAGCCCTAGACACGCCATATTCCCATGGCAAGCCCTTGACCCGACATGCCAAGCCAAACCAAACCTAGCCAAGATAGTCGCGCCATGCCAAACGCATTTTGCCTTGGCCCTAGCCATGCTAGTCACATCATGCCAAGCCAAACACCCTTGCCTTAGCCCTAGCCATTCCATACGCCCATGGCAAACCCTTGGCCCCACATGCCAAGCCAAAAATGCACCTAGCCTAAGCTATTCACGCCATCCGCCCATGGCAAACCCTTGGCCCCACATGCCAAGCCAAACCAAACCTATCCACGCCCAAGGCGAACCCTTAGCCCCATATTCCAAGCCTAACCTAGCCATGCCACCCTATTGGCCTTCCCTACGTGGCCACCAAAATGAAGGCGTGCAACAATCAATGGTTGCCCTTCAATCCCAGGAGCAAATCCTAGCCATCCAAGGTTACCAGACGACACATGGTAACCTTTGGCCGGAAAACCTAAGTTTGGCCACACCAAACCATGCCATGCCAACGGAATGCCAACCTAGACACGCCACCACGTTGGCCCTCACTATGCGGCTACCAAAACGAAGGCGTGCAACGATCAACGGTTGCGCCTCCTCTCAAGATGCAAAATCTCGACCGTCGAAGGTCACCAGGCTAGAAAGTTTCCCGAGCTTGACTTGCCAAGCCAAAACAATGTGCTACATGTTTTCCAAAAA
This sequence comes from Papaver bracteatum, assembly GCA_023529315.1. Lineage (NCBI taxonomy): Eukaryota > Viridiplantae > Streptophyta > Magnoliopsida > Ranunculales > Papaveraceae > Papaver > Papaver bracteatum. The sequence continues at coordinate 555,384 of JAJJWX010000552.1, read as the reverse complement.
CATTCGAGACATCATCACAAACTGGGGGATCCTCTTTGGGTAATGGTTTGGCGGTTTAAATCTTGCGGCGTACACTACGCCCGTCATAAGGAAGTGTGATAAGGGTGAGGCGGATACTAAATACGGGAAGTTATGTGTGAAACGTTCATAGGACATAAAGTACATGCGTTAAAATTTTTATGGGACATCAATTCCATAACGTTAGCAGTTTCATGAAAACCATTTTCAAGCATTAACCACTTTATGGAACATCAATTCCATGCATTCGGTTACCACCTCCTCCCATTTACTTCCCCACTCCTTAATGAGACCCAGGTACGTTTTTACTACGACTTGTATAAATAGGTATTACCTATTTCCATTGAACAACAAGTACATACAGAAGATACAACACTAATAAATACCTAATTGCTAGCTCACCTTGTTAGCTCTCTTAATTTTCTGATAACAAGTCGTGGTAACCCAACTACTCTTCCAGAATCAACTATTCTGGTCTCACCACTTTCCTTGCTTCCCTACCCAAAACCAACCCATTCTCTTCCACTTTGTGACCGAAGCAAGTTTGGAACGACTATTTCTTGGTTTAGGCCGGACTTGTACAGATTGATCTCTCGAATCTAAAAGTACTCCCTTGATGTACATTGTTTAGGGTTTAAGTTGTTTCTCACCCACACACCCGAAGTTACCGATATCAGCAGAAACCATGTTCACCCATAAACAACAGGGTACCCTTATACATGGTATAACCAAAGATCATATAACAATAGGGTTGAATAAAGATTGGATAGAGCCTTGTGCAATGATGAATGGATTGATATGTTCCCACAATCAAACCTATTTCACCTTGTAGCAAGAGGCTCTGACCACTGCCCTGTAATTCTAAAAACTAAACCTGGTTGGAAAAATGGTGCTTACCCATTTAAATATTTTGGAGGATGGATGGAACATCCAGACTGCAAAAGAATTATAATAGAAGCTTAGAATACAAATCAAACAGGTTCTGCTAGCTATTCTATATCTAAGAACGTTTACAATGTTAAGAATGTCTTAAAAAAGTGGAACAAGAATGTGTTTGGTAACATAAAAAAGAATTATCTGTAATCTTGATAGAGCAAATTTTAATGATAAATGGTTGGAATTATATCCAACTTGGGGTTACCAGGTGGGAGTAAGAGGGAAATCTGATCATGGGTTGTCGTATGGTGCAAATGCATATTTTCCTAAACCAAAAAAAGTTCCATTTAGAGCTTTGAAGGTGTGGAAAAGCCATCCAATTTTTTTACAAGTAATTAAGGACTCTTGGAATGAGGAGATAGTTGGGAACCCTGGTTTCATCTTTATGAGAAAAATAAAAATACTCAAGAAAGATATTCAAAAGTGGAATTGGGGAATTTTTGGAGATGTAGGAAAAAGATTAAAGCAAGCAGAGGAAGACATATTGAAAGCTTCTCTATATCTGACAAACATCAGAGAATACTTATCTGCTTAATAAATTGGTTACAGCTAGAGGGATTCATGAATTATTACTGAAACAACAAAAAGCGATTCTTCAGCAAAAATCAAGGATTAAATGGATGAAGGATGGTGCATCAAATTCTATATTCTTTCATGTCAACATGAGACTCAGACAACACAAAAATTCCATAGTGGAGCTGGAAAAACCTGAAGGAGGTATTGTGTCTGAGCAAACATAAATTGTAGATTTGTTGATAACTCTTTTTGAGGAAAATTTTATATTTAAAGAAGTAAATTTTTCTCCTAACATTTTCATGGACATACCAAAGCTTGTGACGAAAGACAACAACATGATGGATGCTAATCCAACTGATGAAGAAGTGAAAAATGCAGTTTTTGAACTTGACCCTGACAGTGCTCCTGCCAAGATGACTTTGCTGGATGGTTTTATAGAATGGCATGGAATATAATTGGAGGGGAATTTACAAAAGCTATACAATTCTGTTGGTGAAAAGTATTTATGTCAAATGGACTAAACTCCAACTTCTTGTTTTTACTGCTAAAGGTGAAGAATGCAAAAATGGCTAATCAATTCAGGCCAATTGGTCTGTTGAACTTTAGTTTTAAAGTAATTACAAAAATATTGACTACAAGATTGAGTAGTTTAATTGAAAAAATAGTCTCTCCACAACATAGTGCTTTTATAAATGGAAGAAGTTTTCAAGAAAATGTAGTCTTGGCATCTGAATTGGTGAATGAATTAGAAGTTCCAAGAAGATGAGGTAATATGGAATTAAAAATAGACATTACATAAGCTTATGATTCTCTAAGTTAAGACTTCTTAATTCATGTCATGAGAAGCTTTGGTTTTTCTGAAAAGGGCATTACATGGTTACAAGTACTTCTTAAGTCTGCAAAAATCTCAATTTTTCTAAATGGTGGACCAGTTGGCTATTTTTAAGTTGGGAGAGGATTAAGACGGGGTGATCCCCTCCCCCCATTGATCTTTGATATTGCAAAAGATCTCTTGAGTAGAATTCTCACAAACAGAATACAAGAAAACAAGTTGATTCCAATGGTTTCAATAAATGAAGTTCATCCTTCCCACATATTGTTTATTGATGACATATTTTTGTTTTGTAATGGTGATAAGAAGAATGTCAGAAAGTTGTTAAAAATTCTCCAAGGCTATCAAAATGCCTATAGGCAAATCATAAGTCTTGAAAAAAACAAATGCTTTATACGTGGAACAAGTGAAATAAAGAAAATTCAGTTGGTAGAATAATGTAACATTCCATTGTCCTCCTTCCCAGATAAGTATTTGGGGGTAAATCTGATTCCTAGATGCATTAAGACACATCATGTATGGAGATTTGTAAAAAATGATGCAAGAAAGACTAGCTGGATGGATGGGTAAACATTTATCCTTTCAAGAAACACTTGTTTTGGTAAAATTTGTGTTATGCAGTATTCCTATATATGGTATGTCAGTGTACAAATGGCCTAAGAAAATTTTAAGAGAATGTGAAAGAATTATAAGGAACTTCTTATTGTTTGGAGACCCTTCTGTATGAAAATTGATAACATTGAAATGGGACATGGTATGTGCACCACTAGAGGAAGGGGGTTTGGGATTGAGAAGACTAGAAATTATAAATGAAGCACTACTTATGAATCTTCTCTGGCGAATACAAAATGGAACAAATGAAATGAAAAAATTGTTTAAAGAGAAATTCCAGAACAAGAACGGAGAGTGGATTACATATTATAAAAAATTATCAGTATGGCCAGGACTAAAATGGGTGGAAAAAGAAGTAAATGAATATTCTAGATGGCTGGTGGGAAATGGAGCAAGCATTTCATTGTGGAAAGACTAATGGGAAAAAGATGGAGCTCTTATACAAATATATCCAGAAAATGAATTTGTGAAACTCTTCCCAAATATGAAAGTTGTTGATTTACTTCTTGAGGGAGAATGGGTGATTCCAAGAGAACTACTTGAGATGATTCTACTATCTGAATTACCAATTCCTATAATGACTGAAGATACCATAATTTGGACTGGGACAACAAATGGTGGTTTCACTGTTGCATCAGCTGTGGAGTGCACAAGGACAAAATACTCTAAACAAAAATGGGAAATCTAGGTATGGAATCATTCAGTACATCCTACTATATCAAGTAATATTTGGAAACTATTGAGAGGTATTTATCCTACTGATGAAAACATGAAGAACCAGAAATTCCAGTTAGCTTCCAGATGCCCCTTGCATAAAAAATCTGAAGAAAGTCTTGCACATATTCTATGGAATTACAAGTATAGTGAGATTACATGGGAATGGTTGGGTGGCATGTTTTGCTTCAATAAACCCAGATCATTTGAAGATGTTTTTAAGGCTGCAAAAAATAAGAGTCATGCAATCAAAGAATTATGGAGAAATGCAGCTTTTATAACAGTCAAAGAACTGTGGTTTTCCAGAAATATGTGTGTATATGACAATGAATAATTTAAAGAGAACACGGTAAGAATAAGAGTATAAAAATTCACAATTGAGTGTGACATAAGGATGGAAGCACCTATGTGGAATTGAACTTAAGATCTACAAGTACTTAAAATTTTTGGGTTGAACTGCAGAAAGATTAAACAACAAAGAATCCAGGAAATTTATTTCTTTCTACCTAATGAAAACCAGCTACTAATGTGTTGTGATGGAGCTTCCAAAGGAAACCCAAGTGATGCAGGATATGGTTTCATAGGAAGGAAAATTAATGGTGAATGTGTTATGTCTCAAAAGGCGAGGGCACCCCAAATATACCTCAAGATATAACTTTTCCTTCCTATAAGTCCTTTCCCCGAAAGTGATTGTCTATAGACTGAGTTGAGATAATACAACAAATCGGTTCACACTTTTTGTGATCGTCTACGGATACGAGATCGAGACAATACAACAACAAAGTGTGTTTACTTGATACAAAGGTTCGGACTTAACCAAACTCAATAGGATTCACGTATCAAGTAAATAGGAATTAACGTTTGTGCAATTTACTTTAATTATAATAAAACAATTATAAAGCGGAAATATAAAGTAAATGACACAACAAGATTTTGTTAACGAGGAAACCGCAAATGCAGAAAAACCCCGGGACCTAGTCCAGAATTGAATACTCTCAGGATTAAGCCGCTATACAAAATAATACAACTTCGTATAGTTGAGACCAAGCAACTAAACCTATAGTTCACCTAGTTCCGTCTGTATTCCCACGCCTCCAACCTGTAAACAAGTCACGTACTTGGACCAATTCCTTTGGTTCGTATTCCAAACAGTAAAGGAACAACAAATCTGTTTGGTATCAACTCTCTTCAACCAAGTGATATGAGTTGCGCAAAGGTTCCCTTGTTTATCTTAACATAAACTCCTTTTCCAGGTTCCAAAATCTATCTTATGTTCAAATGCCCATAAGAAATTGTTAAGATTAAGCCAACAACACTCTTCAACCAAGTGATATGTGTTGATGCCGATCTTCCTCAATTAATCAATCCAATCTACCACAAGGATAAACCGATTATTAATTGGATCCTCTTTTTCCCAAAAAAGTATTGTGCACACCAAAGATTATAAAAACACCAAGTAAGAAATCTTCAATATCTTCTTTGTCTTCAAATCTTCTTAGATCTTCAATAAACACCTGCACACAATCATTTGAATCTCTTGTGATCAATCACACACAGAACGGAGTCTGTTAACAATGGATTATCACAAGATTGTGTTTAGATCTAAGAACAGTCTAAAGATCCCTATCGAAACCTTGAACTAGTTTGAGTGAATCTTATATCAGAAGAGAAGATTCTCAAGCATAAAATAACTAGGTGCAATCAAAGTTCAACCACCATTATTTAATCAAATCAATAAGAAAACTAAAGATAAACAGAAATATCTAGTTTCCCACCAACGGGTCGCGCTAGAGCTTCTCACTCCCAAAGAAGACTATAAATTGAGCGGTCGTAAGAGATTTCACCTAATTAGATTACTCTCCTCTCCGATAAGCGGCTTCACCAGTAACAAAGACAAAAGTGTAAGTCTATGTTACGCATGATTAGTTTTCTAGAAATGCAAACTCAAAGTATTTATAGACAAGGAAGTTTGGACACCAAGGAATTTCCAAAACCGAAAAAATTCTCAAGATATTTTTCATTACTCCACCAAATTCGGTTTTCATAATTCCTGTGAATGTACTGTCCAAAAATAATGATCGAAATCTCCTTGGAAAATCTTTAATTAACAAATACACATTACTAATTCTTATTTTCCATATATAATTAAAAACCCTTAATTAAAAAGATTCTTAACTTATTTAAATTCAATCTTGGGATTTACTTCCTTCTTAGCCATTAAGGAATATCTTTGAACAAAATAGAATAAGCATTAATGCACCGTGTTCAAAAAGTGACGACATCTTACTCTTGCAAGTCTTTATCATGCTTGCTCACTTGAAACCGATTTACCATACTTCCAAACAAGTTTAGAATTGGTTCACCTGACTCTCAAGAACTATGTGATTGATCAAGTTCAACAAAATCAAAACTCATGGGTTTACGGTTCTACCAAAATAAGTTTCGGTTCTACCTCCATGTGAGTACACTAGCTTACCAAAGATACGGATGACTAGGTACTAGGATCTGTTTCCACATATATTTGGTATATAACTTGTATGCACTGCACATGTCCATAGGATCGGTTCCCCTTTCTTCCATAAATCTTGCTGCACCTCATACAAGGATCGGTTCCCCTTGTGATGCACTTCACCTCTTACTAGGATCGGTTCCCCTCTTCCCAGTAATAAGTTCAGACATACATAACCCGATCATACCCCAGGTGATTACTTAAGATCGGTTTTACTAATAAAAGTCATACCAATACATAAGTTAGACCTCATGTGAATAGTTTTACAAAGAACACAAACAAGTCGTGGGAGGTTATACTTATCACACATATTGGTCGTTCATAAGATATGTAATGAGGAACAGCCCCAATAACGCCTGGCGATTTCCTTTTCGGTTCACAACACATATCATGAACTTACTTCCTTAGAACACATGTACACATTGTTCCCTATGATAAAATCCTCACCTCATACCCATACATTATCAAAATAGCATTCATATGATTATGTCGATGTCTTATATACAAAGTTTAATGGTTAAGCAAGAAACTTCATATTGTATTCCTTAATACTATGTCTATCCAGAGTGTTCATGCTTCGCAGTTTTATGTTTTCAATATGCACGACTTGAAAGATACGTTAGGGAATGAAAAAGTTCAAGTCAAATATCACTAACCTCAAGTGGAAGAATGATGTTGTCGTTGTAGCTCCGCACTTCTTCAAGTCTTCGCAATACTTGTAATGTCTCACCCTAGTACTTTCAATCTAACCTATACGAAGTTGACTCTAGTACATTTAAATCAAGCGACTCTTAAATGAGTTTTTCTTCACTAAAATATGACAACCAAACTTGACATACCAACGCTTGGTGGGTTCCACCGAGCAATGCTCTAACAATCTCCCTCTTTGTCAATTTAAGTGACAAAACTCTTACAATCATATGGATAAACAAATTACAATAATTCCTTACACATACGCTTGATTCCCGAATCCACAACACATAACCTGCATTCATTCAGTCCTCAAAAATGCAGCAGCTGCACTATAATAACAAAGCTTATACTCCCCCTAAAGGTGAGCTCGGTAGATTTTCAATCCGCACATCTTTGTTATCCCAATCATATGATATGTTACTCCCCCTTAGTCCATGATTTTCCTCATTTGTTAGATAAACGTTCAAGCACCATTGTCCTATTCCCTAGTGACACCAATCAACCATAAATCGATACCAGTATCACTTGTTTACTCCATATATTTATCCCCCTTTTTGTCACAAAAATGACAAAGAAAAGAACAAATAATGGACAACACGAAAAGGATCTTACAAATCTCAAAATAGACTTGCAACCTGTTGAGTCAAGCACGAGGGGTTTACACACCATTTTAGATAACCAATATCAAAACCGAAACTACAAGTAATTATGTTTTGATATGTTATCATGGAAATAATTTCCCGAAGCAATTTTCCCAAATAGTTTAGCAAACCAAAAATCTACTAAGCAACTTAGTTCCTTTGCTAAACTGATTGTATAAATACAACCGCTTCATTTGATAATACCAAAACAAAGATAAACTTCATTTTTCTCATCAGGTTCTAATTATCCATATAACATAGACCTTTAGATTTCAAACAAGCCAAATACTAGGTTAGTTAACTAGCATTTCCTTGTTTAGGCTTTTGTCTAGACTTGAATAACCGAAACCTCCACTTTGATAAGTCTAACTAAGATCAAAATTAACTTAGCTTAGCTTATCCGGAATCGAATTGGACTAAACAACTCGTCCCGTCAACATATTCATTTGTTAATCCATAAATAATTCATACAAACCAATAAATCAACTTGCATAATTTTTCACCTCAACCGGATACAATATAAACAACAGCTTGACTATTGCATCGAAAATTTGTAAGCTTAAACAATTGATACTACACAATAAAGCAAAATAACAATTGTTTTACTTCACTGGAAGCAATTGAATTAACATAGACATTAAAGCACCGTAATTGCACCAAATTTTGTAAGTCTAAACTATTGATATCACACAACAAAGCAAGATAACAAAAGATTTACTTAACCCGAAACAATTGAATCACACACACATCCATACATTCATAATGGAATAAACACATCAATTGTACCAACAATTTCTTTTAAGAAAAAGCAATATATATATATATATATCAAATAAAAATAGGCTTTTCTTAAAACAGGAAAACAATTAACTAACAAGATTGTTACCTCAATTTCGCATCTAACTTCTCCAAATATGATTCCATCGCTTTCTTTTTCCGGGAGAATTGATATTGAAATACCATCATGTTGTCATTCTCATGCCAAAAACAAAAGAATAACAACAACCAACCTTTACCAGAGAAAGGTTGAAAATCGGTTTTAACAATTGCAAGAAAAAGTTGAAAACAGTCGAAACACATATGCTTTTATGCTAAACCAAAACCGATTCAACATATTATGACTTTTACACATATTGTTTCTACAGGAATCCCTCATGATCCTTTGATAAATCCTACCAACTTTGGCTAGAACTTAATCCCGCTAAATCAAAAAGCCACCCAAACCATAAGGGTTCACAACATATTATGAGATTGAATATCAAGGTAATAAAACCGAAATCAAACATCTCATACACATACATAGCAAATAAATAAAGAATTAAATTACCGGCTATGTAAATCAAAAACTATCACAAGAAAAATTATAAATAAAATAACTTTATTCATAATAGTTTTATTCAATAGACTTATACAATCAATGAAAGCAATCAAACATTGATGTCTAATTTTCTATTTTCATATCTCTTCACAAGTTTGAGATCTCTTTCACTTAATAGGAATAATTCTCCTAATTCCTTAAACCGACCCTTGATTGAAGATTAATTCCTCAACCTTGTGGAAGTTAGGTTCCTCCTCGTTTACTCTTTTGGAGAGTAAATCTAGTTGTTTGAGAATCTGAGCTTGAACCAGTAGAGATTTTTCAAGACTTTGTTCCAACATTAAAACTTCCAACTTGGATTCAGCACATGTTCGAGCCATCTTCTCTAGGGAACCAATCATATAGGATAAATGATTCATATTCATATTGAATCAGTTTCGGTTCCGTTGAATTCTAGAGAACCAAAAGAACTATAAACCATCTTCTCAGCATACCTTTCTGAGACTTTTGAAGAGAACTTTGCATAATAACCAGGGTTATCCATGACCCCCGATTTCATGAAATTTGAAATTTCATCAGTACCTAAAACTTATATACCAATAGTTACTAAAAACTTGTTCATTGATTAAGGAAATCAAATATTCTCTCTTAATAGAGAAACCAAAATTTTTGAACTATTAAGAATTTTAGGAAAGTGCATTCCTGTGAATATTTTCATAATCTTATACAAGTTTTTGAACTATTTCACAATATACACTGAACTCATTAAACTAAGTTTGAGCACTTCATGAGTCAGTGTATTTTTTCCAGATATAAAGTATATGAATGAGTCAGATCAAGTTTTCCATGTTTAACAATGAACTTCTTCTTAACTAACTTACCAAGGATTCCATCCTTCTTTGTCAATAAACCAAATTTATCATAGAAATTTCTATCATCACGATATTCAGGTATTACCTTAGGCGTAACCAATATGGGGTCATTGTCATCTTCCTTGATCTTCTTTGGTATCCACTTCTTAGTCTCCTGGTCCTTCTTTCGTGTGATATGATCATCATAAGATGAGTTTACCCTGAAATCCTTTGATTTAGACGAATCAGGTTTACATATGTTTTTTTCAGAAAAAGATCTCATATTATTCTTTAAATCTGAGAACACCCCTTTTTGGTTCGAATGGGAAAGCTATTCACAATTCTTGACAACATGACCCTTGTTCCCACAATGAAAACATACTTTTTGATGATCCAGATAATATGAAGAACTCATATGTGAGTGATACTTTTTATGATCTTTTACAGATTTCGTTTTACAGGCTGAGGCACTCTTTTTAGTGTTCTTGTGGGCAACATTCTCCTATCTTTTCAAAGAATAATTTGATCCGGAAGTTTTGCACCTTCCTGGAGAGGATGTGTCCAACAGGTGTTCGGACATTAAAGAATACTTATTATTCTTCAACATTTTGAAATGTTATAGAACAGTCTTTATCTCATATTCACATGAGATTTTTAAGGTGTTGTAGTCATCAGTGGCAGTCTTCCATAACTGCTCTGTTTTCTTTTCTCGATCAATGCTTTTTCTTAGTTTTCCTTCTAAGGATTGGACCATTGACGAAAAAGATTCTAGATCAGTTTTACATGATGATAGTTCTCGTTTGAGTTGATCATTTTCAGCTTTCATATGACATAAGTCTTTGAGGAGTTTTCCTTATCTTTTTAGTGCAAGTGTAAACTCTATTGCACATGAAAGAAACTCCTTGCTTAATTCATCAAGTTGAGAAGATACATAATCGACATCCTATGTATCATCAAGTGATTCAGAATCACTTTCATTAATTGTAAGCACATGGATTAACTTAACCTCTTCTTGAGAATACTGGGACATATTTTCAGAAGAGTATGTAGAGCTCTTAGAAGACATTCCTTCTAAGCATTTTTTAAAGTCAAACCCAGAACGAGTCTTACTCAAATCTTGTAAAACGTTAATTGAATAATTCATGGATTCAGTATACTATAAGATGGATCGCACAAAACACAGATTGTTAGATATTTTCGTGTTTGCCTTTTTTGATACCAATTGAAAAGGCGAGGGTACCCCAAATATACCTCAAGCTATAACTTTTCCTTCCTATATGTCCTTTCCACGAAAGTGATTGTCTATAGACTGAGTTGAGACAATACAACAAATCGGTTCACACTTTGTGTGATCGTCTATGGATACGAGATCGAGACAATACAACTACAAAGTGTGTTTACTTGATACAAAGGTTCGGACTTAACCAAACTCAATAGGATTCACGTATCAAGTAAATAGGAATTAATGTTTGTGCAAGTTACTTTAATTATAATAAAACAATTATAATGCGTAAATATAAAGTAAATGACACAGCAAGATTTTGTTAACGAGGAAACTGTAAATGCAGAAAAACCCCGGGACCTAGTCCAGAATTGAATACTCTCAGGATTAAGTCGTTATACAAAATAAGACAACTTCGTATAGTTAAGACCAATAAACTAAACCTATAGTTCACCTAGTTCCGTCTTTATTCCCACGCCTCCAACCTGTAAACAAGTCAGGTACTTGGACCAATTCCTTTGGTTCGTATTCCAAACAGTAAAGGAACAACAAATCTGTTTGGTATCAACTCTCTTCAACCAAGTGATATGAGTTGCGCAAAGGTTCCCTTGTTTATCTTCACATAAACTCCTTTGCCAGGTTCCAAGATCTATCTTATGTTCGAATGCCCAAAAACAATTTTGAAGATTAAGCCAACAACACTCTTCAACCAAGTGTTATGTGTTGATGTCGATCTTCCTAAATTAATCAATCCAATCTACCACAAGGACAAACCGATTATTAATTGGATCCTCTTTTTCCCAAACAAGTATTGTGCACACCAAAGATTATAAAAATACCAAGTAAGAAATCTTCAATATCTTCTTTGTCTTCAAATCTTCTTAGATCTTCAATAAACACTTGCACGCAATCACTTGAATCTCTTGTGATCAATCACACACAGAACGGAGTCTGTTAACAATGGATTATCACAAGATCGTCTTTAGATCTAACAACAGTCTAAATATCCATGTCCAAACCTTGAACTAGTTTGAGTAAATCTTATATATCATAAGAGAAGATTCTCAAGCATAAACAAACTAGGTTTAATCAAAGTTCAACCACCGTTATTCAATCAAATCAATAAGAAAACTAAAGATAAACTGCAATATCTAGTTTCCCACCAACGGGTCGCGCTAGAGCTTCTTAATCCCAAAGAAGACTTTAAATTGGGCGGCCGTAAGAGATTTCACCTAATTAGATTACTCTCCTCTCCTATAGGAGGCTTCACCAGTAACAAATACAAAAGAGTAAGTCAAGGTTACGCAGGATTAGTTTGCTAGAAATGCAAACTCAATAGACAAGGAAGTTTGGACGCCAAGGAATTTCCAAAACCGAAAATATTCTCAAGATATTTTTCATTACTTCACCAAATTCGGTTTTCATAATTCCTGTGAATGCACTGTCCAAAAGTAATGATCGAAATCTCCTTGGAAAATCTTTAATTAGCAAATGCACATTACTAATTCTTATTTTCCATATATAATTAAAAAGATTCTTAACTTATTTAAATTCGATCTTGGGATTTACTTCCTTCTTAGCCGTTAAGGAATATCTTTGAACAAAATAGAATAAGCATTAATGCACCGTGTTCAAAGAGTGACGACATCTTACTCTTGCAAGTCTTTATTATGCTTGATCACTTGAAACTGATTTACCACACTTCCAAACAAGTTTAGAATTGGTTCATCTGAATTTCAAGAACTATGTGATTGATCAAGTTACACTCAATCACAACTCATGGGTTTACAGTCACTACACCAAAACCAGGATTTTCCCACAGTGTAACCTGTCACAGTTTATTTTGCAGTCACTGATACACTTGTGATAAGTCCTGCAATAATTATAACTGTTGCTAAATTTTGTAATCGTGATAATGAATCTGAATATTTAACTTTTTTACTAGTCACAATTATATTTGTTGACAATTATCCAGACAATCACAATTATAATCTAAAATGATGTTTCCACCCAAAAATTCCACCACATCTAAAACAACCCCGAATTAATCACTTATAGAATTTTGGTTGTCACTACTTTCGCAACAGTTATAAAAAATAACAATTTTATTTAATTTTTAAATATCAAAATTTATTTTTATTTATTTTTTAATTTTCTTAATATTAGAAAAAAAGATCAAGACTAAGTCAACAAGTCATGACTTTGTAAGACATTTGACTTGGACAAATACAAACCTTTTCTCTCAATTTTCTCGACAAAACCACAACAAAAATTTCTGCTTCTTCTGAACGATGTGAAAATGACCATACTACCCTTATCGGAATAAATGCAATAAAAATTCAAAAGACCGTGAAAATGACAATATTACCCTTACTGGAAATAAATGCAATAAATATTATAGAGCCTTTGAAAATGACCAGAATACCCTTATTGAAGAAAAAAAAAGTAAATATTACGGATCGTGAAAATAACCATATTAACCTTATTGGAAATAATTGCAATAATTTTTATGGAGACTGTGAAAATAACCAGGCTACCCTTATCGGTAATAAATAAAGTAAATGTTACAGATTGTGAAAATGACCATATTACCCTTATTGAAAAAAAGTGCAATAAATATTATGGAGACTGTGAAAATGACCGTACTACCCATATCGTAAATAAGTAAAGTAATTCTTACATACTGTGAAAATAACCATAAAACCCTTATTGGAAATAAGTGGAATAAATATTATGGAAACTGTAAAAATGACCATACTACCCTTATCGGAAATAATTAAAGTAAATGTTACCGACTGTGAAAATAACCATATTACCCTTATTGGAAATAAGTGCAATAAATATTATGGAGACTGTGAAAATGGCCATACTACCTAGAGCTGGCAAACGGGCGGTCCGGGGCTGGCCCGTTGCGGGTTACACGGGTTCGGGTTAACACGGGTCAAAACCCGCGGGTCCAAATTCTCCACGGGTGGTCATTTCTTCAACCCGTGCCCGTAACGGGTTAAACTTGCGGGTTTACGGGTTACCCGGCTTGTTTAATTAATATTAAAATTAAAACCAATTAAGTTAATTTGTGGTCCTGTATAAGCTTTGAGCATATTCAATCTATATTCAACATAAAAATCAAACAAGGATACATTTAATTTCAACACAAAAATTAAACACAGATCCATTCAATATAAAAATCAGGAGCTGCATCTGCAATGCATCTTTATCTTCACAACAACCCTGTTCTAACATACATCTAAGTCTGCACTTTCTCAAACAACATCAAAAAAAAACTTGTTGCCACCATTCAATTTGTAAGTATATGAACTGTATCTTGATAAGATTTTTAACCATCCCCCAAACCATTCAGAGCTTACAGGTCCAAAATTCCATGTCAGTGAACTACACTTATCAAGTTAAAGATCTATCTAAGTCTAAAAGGAATCAACCCAAGTTCAGAATGGTATCAATTTTTCTTGATAAGCTAAAAATTGGTTTGATTAATAGAGAGAATATAAGAAAAAGATACATGCAACTACCGATTCTCAAGGATAACACATTCAAAAAGGTCCGTACAATCATGCTTGTGTGTTGGATGACAATTAGCTGTAGTTTTGAGCAATCTGATACATGCATTCAAGGTTGAATAACTAGTTACTAGTCCAATGATATTTTGATATAAGCGCAATCCTTCACTGATAGTTATCTGGAGTCAAATCTGCATGCCCAAATTCACCACAGAAATTAGAAAAAATTTATACAATTAAGTATTAATCAAGACCTAAATAGAGCTAAGCTAAAATCTCCAAAAATAGATTTCAATTTCGCTTAAAAATTAAACGAAATTACAAATGACATGAGATTTAATTCAAGAATTTAGAGAATACAATCCCAATTTTTGATAGAGTGAAAGACTTACGGGCAATAGGATTTGGAGAAGATGGCGATCTTGTTAGAATAGATAACGTTCTGAACAAAGGCAGGAGGAGAGTTGAAATCCAGGGTTTGATTTACTTCATAAGTAAATACATATATTAATATTAGCATCAAAAGAACCACAATCACGACCTAATCTCATCACCGTCGCCATTTCTACTCAGAACGACTTCATTTTCTCAATTTCTCCCTGAGTTTTTCACGAATTGATCCCATAACCCTAACTCTGAAATAAAAAGCATAACTTTATATATCTCTATGGAGAAGAAGAAAAAGATTAGAAGAAGAAGAAGGAGAAAGAGGTGGTGATTGATTGCGGTGGCTCTGATTGAGATGAGATCATGAATTCATGGCTCATTTTAGACTGAAAAAAAGAAGGAAGTCCGAACATTTTAGATTTTTAGGGTTATCAGATGAGTAACGTTGTTTATATATGATACACACGGGTTTACGGGTTGTACCAGCGGTTTTACTGGCCGGCAAGTTAACCCGTTTTCCCACGGTCGGCATTTCTCCAACCCTAACCCTTTTTGTTAGACAACCAAATGAATGGGGGTTTTTCACGGTCGGTCGGAAAACCTGCATGGTTTTGGCTTGTTTGCCAGCTCTAATACTACCCAATAAGGGTAAGATGGTCATTTTCACAATCGGTAACATTTACTTTGCTTATTTTTGATAAGGGTAGTATGGTCATTTTCACAGTCTCCATGATATATTTCATCTCCAGTTCATCGGAAAAAGAAACTCAGGTCTAACTCTGGTAATCTTTGAACCTAGGATATTCAATTCTGATATATTTTATCTTCAGTTCATCCGAATCAGAATCTGAGGTCCAACTCTAGTGATCTTCAAACCCGGGATGTTCAATTCTGATATATATTTCATCTTCAGTTCATCCGAATCGGAAACTTGGGTCTAACTATAGTAATCTTTGAACTCTGGATGTTCAATTCTGATATATTTCATCTTCAGTTCATCCGGATCAGAATCTGAGGTCTAACTCAAGTGATCTTTGAACCCGGGATGTTCAATTCTGATATATTTCCTCTTCAGTTTATCAGAATCATAAAATCATGTCGTACTCTGGTAATCTTTGAACCCGGGATGTTCAATTCTGATATATTTCATCTTCAGTTCACCCGTATCAGAAACTCAGGTCTAACACTAGTGACCTTTGAACCCGGGATGTTCAATTCTGATATATTTTGTCTCCAGTTCATCTGGAAGAAAAACTCAGGTCTAACTCTGGTAATCATTGAACCTGTGATGTTCAATTTTGATATATTTCGTCTCCATTTCATCCGGAAGAGACTCAGGTTTAACTCTAGTATTATTTGAACCTGTGACATTCAATTCTAATATATTTCATCCTCTGTTCATCCGGAAGATAAACTCATGTCTAACTCTAGTAATCTTTGAACCTGTGATCTTCAATTCTGATATATTTCGTCCTCTGTTCATCTGGAAGAGAAACTCATGTCTAACTCTAGTATTCTTTGAACCTGTGACATTAAATTCTGATATATTTCGTCATATGTTCATCTAGAAGAGAAAATCATAACTAACTCTAGTATTCTTTGAACATGTGATGTTAAATTCTGATATATTTCGTCTCCATTTCATCCGGACGAGAAACTAAGGTCTAACTATAGTAATCTTTGTACATGTGATGTTCAATTCGGATATATTTCGTCTCCAGTTCATCCGGATGAGAAACTCAGGTCGAACTCTAGTAATCTTCGAACCTATGATGTTCAATTCTGATATATTTTGACTGCAGTTCCCCCGGACGAGAAATTCAGGTCTAACTCTAGTAATCTTTGAACCTGTGATGTTTAATTCTGATATATTTCGTATGCAGTTCCCCTGGACGAGAAATTCAAGTCTAACTCTAGTAATCTTTGAACCTGTGATGTTCAATTCTGATATATTTCGTCTCCAATTCATCTGGAAGAGAAACTAAGGTCTAATTCTAGTAATATTTGAACCTATGATGTTCAATTCTGATATATTTCGTCTCCAGTTCATCCGACGAAAACTCAGTCGAACTCTAGTAATCTTTGAACCTATGATGTTCAATTCTCATATATTTCATATGCGGTTCCCGAACGAGAAATTCGGTCTAACTCTAGTAATCTTTGAACCCGTGATCTTCTATTCTCGATATATTTCGTCTCCAGTTCATCCGACGAGAAAATCGAGTCGAACTCTAGTAATCTTCGAACATGTGATGTTCAATTCTCGATATATTTCGTCTCAGTTCCCCGGACGAGAAATTCGGTGTCTAACTTTAGTAATATTTGAACTGTGATGTTCAATTCGATATATTTCATCTCCATTTCATCCGAACGAGAAGCTCGGTCCAACTCTAGTAATCTTTGAACTGTGATGTTCAATTCGATATATTTCCTCTCCAGTTCATCCGGAAGAGAAACTCAGGTCTAACTCTAGTAATCTTTGAACTGTGATGTTCAAAGATGATATATTTCATCTCTAGTTCATCCCACGAGAAACTCGAGTCAAACTCTAGTAATCTTTGAACCTATGATGTTCAATTCGATATATTTCGTCTCCCCGTTCCCTCAGACAAGAAATTCGGGTCTAACTATAGTAATTTTTGAACCTGTGATGTTCAATTCTGATATATTTCGCCTCCAGTTCATCCGGACAAGAAACTCTGGTCTAACTCAAGTAATCTTTGAACCTGTGATGTTCAATTCTGATATATTTCGTCTCCGGTTCATCCTAAGAGAAACTCGGGTCTAACTCTAGTAGTCTTTGAACTTTGTGATGTTCAATTCGATATATTTCGTCTCTCCAGTTCATCCGGACGAGAAAATCGAGGTCTAACTATAGTAATCTTTGTACTGTGATGTTCAATTACGATATATTTCGTCTCCGTTCATCCGGACGAGAAACTCAGTCGAACTCAAGTAATCTTCGAGCCTGTGATGTTCAATTCTGATATATTTTGTCTGCAGTTCCCCCGGACGAGAAATTCAGGTCTAACTCTAGTAATCTTTGAACCTATGATGTTCAATTAAATATATTTCGTCTCAGCCCCATCGGACGAAAAATTCAGGTCTAACTCTAATAATCTTTGAACTTGTGATGTTCAATTCTGATATATTTCGTCTCCACTTCATACGAACGAGAAACGCATGTCCAACTTTAGTAATATTTGAACATGTGATGTTCAATTCTGATATATTTCATCTCCATTTCATCCGAACGAGAAGCTCAGGTCCAACTCTAGTAATCTTTGAACCTGTGATGTTCAATTCTGATATATTTCCTCTCCAGTTCATCCGGAAGAGAAACTTGGGTCTAACTCTAGTAATCTTTGAACCTGTGATGTTCAATTCTGATATATTTCATCTCCAGTTCATCCGGACGAGAAACTCAAGTCAAACTCTAGTAATATTTTAACCTATGATGTTCAATTCTGATATATATTTCGTCTCAAGTTCATCCGGACGAGAAACTCAGGTCGAACTCTAGTAATCTTTGAACCTATGATGTTCAATTCTGATATATTTCATATGCAGTTCCCCCGGACGAGAAATTCAGGTCTAACTCTAGTAATCTTTGAACCTTGTGATCTTCAATTCGATATATTTAAGCCTCCAGTTCATCCGACGAAAAATCGAATCGAACTCTAGTAATCTTCAACATGTGATGTTCAATTCTCGATATATTTAAATCTGCAGTTCCCGGACGAGAAATTCAGGTCTAACTCTAGTAATCTTTGAAATTGTGATGTTCAATTCTGATATATTTCGTCCCACTTCATACAAACGAAAACGTTAGGTCTAACTTTAGTAATATTTGAACTGTGATGTTCAATTATGATATATTTCATCTCCATTTCATCCGAACGAGAAGCTCGGATCCAACTCTAGTAATCTTTGAACTCTGTGATGTTCAATTCTCGATATATTTCCTCCTAGTTCATCCGAAAGAGAAACTCGTGGTCTAACTCTAGTAATCTTTGAACTTTGTGATGTTCAATTCGATATATTTCATCTCTAGTTCATCCCACGAGAAACTCAGGTCAAACTCTAGTAATCTTTGAACCTATGATGTTCAATTCTGATATATTTCGTCTGCAGTTCCCCAGGACGAGAAATTCAGGTCTAACTATAGTAATCTTTGAACCTGTGATTTTCAATTCTGATATATTTCGCCTCCAGTTCATCCGGATAAGAAACTCTGGTCTAACTCAAGTAATCTTTGAACCTGTGATGTTCAATTCTGATATATTTCGTCTCCAGTTCATTCGGAAGAGAAACTCAGGTCTAATTCTTGTAATCTTTGAACCTGTGATGTTCAATTCTGATATATTTCGTCTCCAGTTCATCCGGACGAGAAACTGAGGTCTAACTATAGTAATCTTTGTACCTGTGATGTTCAATTCTGATATATTTCGTCTCCAATTCATCCGGACGAGAAACTCAAGTAGAACTCAAGTAATCTTCGAGCCTGTGATGTTCAATTCTGATATATTTTGTCTGCAGTTCCCCCGGACGAGAAATTCAGGTCTAACTCTAGTAATCTTTGAACCTGTGATGTTCAATTCTGATATATTTCGTCTGCAGTTCCCCCGGACGAGAAATTCAGGTCTAACTCTAGTAATCTTTGAACTTGTGATGTTGAATTCTGATATATTTCGTCTCCACTTCATACGAACGAGAAACGCAGGTCCAACTTTAGTAATATTTGAACCTGTGATGTTCAATTCGATATATTTTATCTCCATTTCATCCGAACGAGAAGCTCAGTCCAACTCTAGTAATCTTTGAACCTGTGATGTTCAATTCGATATATTTCCTCTCCAGTTCATCCGAAGAGAAACTCGGTCTAACTCTACTAATCTTTGAACTGTGATGTTCAATTCTCGATATATTTCATCTCGAGTTCATCCCGGACGAAAACTCAAAGTTAAACTCTAGTAATATTTGAACCTATGATGTTCAATTCTCGATATATTTCGTCTCCAGTTCATCCTAAGAGAAACTCGAGGTCTAACTCTAGTAATCTTTGAACCCGTGATGTTCAATTCGATATATTTCGTCTCCAGTTCATCCGGACGAGAAACTGAGGTCTAACTATAGTAATATTTGTACATGTGATGTTCAATTCTGATATATTTCGTCTCCAGTTCATCCTGACGAGAAACTCAGGTCGAACTCAAGTAATCTTCGAACCTGTGATGTTCAATTCTGATATATTTTGTCTGCAGTTCCCCCGGACGAGAAATTCAGGTCTAACTCTAGTAATCTTTTAACCTGTGATGTTCAATTCTGATATATTTCGTCTACATTTCCCATGGACGAGAAATTCAGTCTAACTCTAGTAATATTTGAACTGTGATGTTCGATTCGATTAATTTCGCCTCCAGTTCATCCGGACAAGAAACTCTAATCCATAGTAATCTTTGAACCTGTGATGTTCAATTCTGATATATTTCGTCTCCAGTTCATCCGTAAGAGAAACTCAGGTCTAACTCTAGTATTCTTTGAACCTGTGACATTAAATTCTGATATATTTCGTCATATGTTCATCTAGAAGAGAAAATCATAACTAACTCTAGTATTCTTTGAACATGTGATGTTAAATTCTGATATATTTCGTCTCCATTTCATCCGGACGAGAAATTAAGGTCTAACTATAGTAATCTTTGTACATGTGATGTTCAATTCGGATATATTTCGTCTCCAGTTCATCCGGATGAGAAACTCAGGTCGAACTCTAGTAATCTTCGAACCTATGATGTTCAATTCTGATATATTTTGACTGCAGTTCCCCCGGACGAGAAATTCAGGTCTAACTCTAGTAATCTTTGAACCTGTGATGTTTAATTCTGATATATTTCGTATCAGATGTTCCCCGGACGAAATTCAAGTCTAACTCTAGTAATCTTTGAACCCGTGATGTTCAATTCGATATATTTCGTCTCCAATTCATCCGGGAAGAGAAACTAAGGTCTAATTCTAGTAATATTTGAACCTATGATGTTCAATTCGATATATTTCGTCTCCGAGTTCATCCGGACGAAAACTCGTGTCGAACTCTAGTAATCTTTGAACCTATGATGTTCAATTCTGATATATTTCATATGCAGTTCCCCCGAACGAGAAATTCAGGTCTAACTCTAGTAATCTTTGAACCTGTGATCTTCTATTCTGATATATTTCGTCTCCAGTTCATCCGGACGAGAAAATCAGGTCGAACTCTAGTAATCTTCGAACATGTGATGTTCAATTCTGATATATTTCGTCTGCAGTTCCCCCGGACGAGAAATTCAGGTCTAACTTTAGTAATATTTGAACCTGTGATGTTCAATTCTGATATATTTCATCTCCATTTCATCCGAACGAGAAGCTCAGGTCCAACTCTAGTAATCTTTGAACCTGTGATGTTCAATTCCGATATATTTCCTCTCCAGTTCATCCTAAGAGAAACTCGAGGTCTAACTCTAGTAATCTTTGAACCTGTGATGTTCAAAGATGATATATTTCATCTCTAGTTCATCCGGACGAGAAACTCGTGTCAAACTCTAGTAATCTTTGAACCTATGATGTTCAATTCTCGATATATTTAAATCTGCCTGCAGTTCCCCAGACAAGAAATTCAGTCTAACTATAGTAATTTTTGAACCCGTGATGTTCAATTCGATATATTTCGCCTCCAGTTCATCCCGGACAAGAAACTCGGTCTAACTCAAGTAATCTTTGAACCCGTGATGTTCAATTCTGATATATTTCGTCTCCAGTTCATCCGGAAGAGAAACTCAAGTCTAACTCTTGTAATCTTTGAACCTGTGATGTTCAATTCTGATATATTTCGTCTCCAGTTCATCCGGACGAGAAACTGAGGTCTAACTATAGTAATCTTTGTACCTGTGATGTTCAATTCTGATATATTTCGTCTCCAGTTCATCCGGACGAGAAACTCAAGTAGAACTCAAGTAATCTTCGAGCCTGTGATGTTCAATTCTGATATATTTTGTCTGCAGTTCCCCCGGACGAGAAATTCAGGTCTAACTCTAGTAATCTTTGAACCTATGATGTTCAATTCTGATATATTTCGTCTGCAGTTCCCCCGGACGAGAAATTCAGGTCTAACTCTAATAATCTTTGAACTTGTGATGTTCAATTCTGATATATTTCGTCTCCACTTCATACGAACGAGAACGCATGTCCAACTTTAGTAATATTTGAACTCGTGATGTTCAATTCGATATATTTCATCTCCATTTCATCCGAACGAGAAGCTCAGGTCCAACTCTAGTAATCTTTGAACTGTGATGTTCAATTCGATATATTTCCTCTCCAAGTTCATCCCAAGAGAAACTTGGGTCTAACTCTAGTAATCTTTGAACCTGTGATGTTCAATTCTGATATATTTCATCTCCAGTTCATCCGGACGAGAAACTCAAGTCAAACTCTAGTAATATTTTAACCTATGATGTTCAATTCTGATATATATTTCGTCTCAAGTTCATCCGGACGAGAAACTCAGGTCGAACTCTAGTAATCTTTGAACCTATGATGTTCAATTCTGATATATTTCATATGCAGTTCCCCCGGACGAGAAATTCAGGTCTAACTCTAGTAATCTTTGAACCTGTGATCTTCAATTCTGATATATTTCGTCTCCAGTTCATCCGGACGAGAAAATCAGGTCGAACTCTAGTAATCTTCGAACATGTGATGTTCAATTCTGATATATTTCGTCTGCAGTTCCCCCGGACGAGAAATTCAGGTCTAACTCTAGTAATCTTTGAAATTGTGATGTTCAATTCTGATATATTTCGTCCCCACTTCATACAAACGAGAAACGCAGGTCTAACTTTAGTAATATTTGAACCTGTGATGTTCAATTATGATATATTTCATCTCCATTTCATCCGAACGAGAAGCTCAGATCCAACTCTAGTAATCTTTGAACCTGTGATGTTCAATTCTGATATATTTCCTCTCTATTTCATCCGAAAGAGAAACTCGTGTCTAACTCTAGTAATCTTTGAACCCGTGATGTTCAATTCTGATATATTTCATCTCTAGTTCATCCGGACGAGAAACTCAGGTCAAACTCTAGTAATCTTTGAACCTATGATGTTCAATTCTGATATATTTCGTCTGCAGTTCCCCAGGACGAGAAATTCAGGTCTAACTATAGTAATCTTTGAACCTGTGATTTTCAATTCTGATATATTTCGCCTCCAGTTCATCCGGATAAGAAACTCTGGTCTAACTCAAGTAATCTTTGAACCTGTGATGTTCAATTCTGATATATTTCGTCTCCGAGCTCATTCTAAGAGAAACTCAGGTCTAATTCTTGTAATCTTTGAACCTGTGATGTTCAATTCTGATATATTTCGTCTCCAGTTCATCCGGACGAGAAACTGAGGTCTAACTATAGTAATCTTTGTACCTGTGATGTTCAATTCTGATATATTTCGTCTCCAATTCATCCGGACGAGAAACTCAAGTAGAACTCAAGTAATCTTCGAGCCTGTGATGTTCAATTCTGATATATTTTGTCCGCAGTTCCCCCGGACGAGAAATTCAGGTCTAACTCTAGTAATCTTTGAACCTGTGATGTTCAATTCTGATATATTTCGTCTGCAGTTCCCCCGGACGAGAAATTCAGGTCTAACTCTAGTAATCTTTGAACTTGTGATGTTGAATTCTGATATATTTCGTCTCCACTTCATACGAACGAGAAACGCAGGTCCAACTTTAGTAATATTTGAACCTGTGATGTTCAATTCTGATATATTTTATCTCCATTTCATCCGAACGAGAAGCTCAGGTCCAACTCTAGTAATCTTTGAACCTGTGATGTTCAATTCGATATATTTCCTCTCCGTTCATCCTAAGAGAAACTCCGGGTCTAACTCTACTAATCTTTGAACCTTGTGATGTTCAATTCGATATATTTCATCTCCAGTTCATCCCATTTGACGAGAAACTCGGTTAAACTCTAGTAATATTTGAACCTATGATGTTCAATTTCGATATATTTCGTCTCCTTCATCCTAAAGAAACTCTGTGTCTAACTCTAGTAATCTTTGAACTGTGATGTTCAATTCGATATATTTCGTCTCCGAGTTCATCCGACGAGAAACTCGAGGTCTAACTATAGTAATATTTGTACATGTGATGTTCAATTCGATATATTTAGTCTCCAGTTCATCCGGACGAGAAACTTCAGTCGAACTCAAGTAATCTTTGAACCTGTGATGTTCAATTTCGATATATTTTGTCTCAGTTCCCCGGACGACAAATCAGGTCTAACTCTAGTAATCTTTTAACTTGTGATGTTCAATTAAATATATTTTGTCTTCGGATTTCCCATGGACGAAAATTCAGGTCTAACTCTAGTAATATTTGAACCTGTGATGTTCAGTTCTGATTAATTTCGCCTCCAGTTCATCCGGACAAGAAACTCTGGTCTAACTCAAGTAATCTTTGAACCGGTGATGTTCAATTCTGATATATTTCGTCTCCAGTTCATCCGTAAGAGAAACTCAGGTCTAACTCTAGTAATCTTTGAACCTGTGATATTCAATTCTGATATATTTCGTCTCCAGTTCATCCGGACGAGAAACTCAGGTCGAACTCTAGTAATCTTCGAACATGTGATGTTCAATTCTGATATATTTCATCTGCAGCCCCCGGACGAGAAATTCAGGTCTAACTCTAGTAATCTTTGAACTTGTGATGTTCAATTCTGATATATTTCGTCTCCACTTCATACGAACGAGAAAAGCATGTCTAACTTTAGTAATATTTGAACCTGTGATGTTCAATTCTGATATATTTCGCTTCCAGTTCATCCGGACAAGAAACTCTGGTCTAACTCAAGTAATCTTTGAACCGGTGATGTTCAATTCTGATATATTTCGTCCTCTGTTCATCTGGAAGAGAAACTCATGTCTAACTCTAGTATTCTTTGAACCTGTGACATTAAATTCTGATATATTTCGTCATATGTTCATCTAGAAGAGAAAATCATAACTAACTCTAGTATTCTTTGAACATGTGATGTTAAATTCTGATATATTTCGTCTCCAGTTCATCCGGACGAGAAATTAAGGTCTAACTATAGTAATCTTTGTACATGTGATGTTCAATTCGGATATATTTCGTCTCCAGTTCATCCGGATGAGAAACTCAGGTCGAACTCTAGTAATCTTCGAACCTATGATGTTCAATTCTGATATATTTTGACTGCAGTTCCCCCGGACGAGAAATTCAGGTCTAACTCTAGTAATCTTTGAACCTGTGATGTTTAATTCTGATATATTTCGTATGCAGTTCCCCTGGACGAGAAATTCAAGTCTAACTCTAGTAATCTTTGAACCTGTGATGTTCAATTCTGATATATTTCGTCTCCAGTTCATCTGGAAGAGAAACTAAGGTCTAATTCTAGTAATATTTGAACCTATGATGTTCAATTCTGATATATTTCGTCTCCAGTTCATCCGGACGAGAAACTCAGGTCGAACTCTAGTAATCTTTGAACCTATGATGTTCAATTCTGATATATTTCATATGCAGTTCCCCCGAACGAGAAATTCAGGTCTAACTCTAGTAATCTTTGAACCTGTGATCTTCTATTCTGATATATTTCGTCTCCAGTTCATCCGGACGAGAAAATCAGGTCGAACTCTAGTAATCTTTGAACATGTGATGTTCAATTCTGATATATTTCATCTCCAGTTCATCCGGACGAGAAACTCAGGTCTAACTTTAGTAATATTTGAACCTGTGATGTTCAATTCTGATATATTTCATCTCCATTTCATCCGAACGAGAAGCTCAGGTCCAACTCTAGTAATCTTTGAACCTGTGATGTTCAATTCTGATATATTTCCTCTCCAGTTCATCCGGAAGAGAAACTCAGGTCTAACTCTAGTAATCTTTGAACCTGTGATGTTCAAAGATGATATATTTCATCTCTAGTTCATCCGGACGAGAAACTAAGGTCAAACTCTAGTAATCTTTGAACCTATGATGTTCAATTCTGATATATTTCGTCTGCAGTTCCCCAGGACAAGAAATTCAGGTCTAACTATAGTAATTTTTGAACCTGTGATGTTCAATTATGATATATTTCGCCTCCAGTTCATCCGGACAAGAAACTCTGGTCTAACTCAAGTAATCTTTGAACCTGTGATGTTCAATTCTGATATATTTCGTCTCCAGTTCATCCGGAAGAGAAACTCAGGTCTAACTCTAGTAGTCTTTGAACCTGTGATGTTCAATTCTGATATATTTCGTCTCCAGTTCATCCGGACGAGAAACTGAGGTCTAACTATAGTAATCTTTGTACCTGTGATGTTCAATTCTGATATATTTCGTCTCCAGTTCATCCGGACGAGAAACTCAGGTCGAACTCAAGTAATCTTCGAGCCTGTGATGTTCAATTCTGATATATTTTGTCTGCAGTTCCCCCGGACGAGAAATTCAGGTCTAACTCTAGTAATCTTTGAACCTATGATGTTCAATTCTGATATATTTCGTCTGCAGTTCCCCCGGACGAAAAATTCAGGTCTAACTCTAATAATCTTTGAACTTGTGATGTTCAATTCTGATATATTTCGTCTCCACTTCATACGAACGAGAAACGCATGTCCAACTTTAGTAATATTTGAACCTGTGATGTTCAATTCTGATATATTTCATCTCCATTTCATCCGAACGAGAAGCTCAGGTCCAACTCTAGTAATCTTTGAACCTGTGATGTTCAATTCTGATATATTTCCTCTCCAGTTCATCCGGAAGAGAAACTCAGGTCTAACTCTAGTAATCTTTGAACCTGTGATGTTCAATTCTGATATATTTCATCTCCAGTTCATCCGGACGAGAAACTCAAGTCAAACTCTAGTAATCTTTGAACCTATGATGTTCAATTCTGATATATTTCATCTCAAGTTCATCCGGACGAGAAACTCAGGTCGAACTCTAGTAATCTTTGAACCTATGATGTTCAATTCTGATATATTTCATCTCTAGTTCATCCGGACGAGAAAATCAGGTCTAACTCTAGTAATCTTTGAACATGTGATGTTCAATTCTGATATATTTCGTCTGCAGTTCCCCCGGACGAGAAATTCAAGTCTAACTCTAGTAATCTTTGAAATTGTGATGTTCAATTCTGATATATTTCGTCCCCACTTCATACAAACGAGAAACGCAGGTCTAACTTTAGTAATATTTGAACCTGTGATGTTCAATTATGATATATTTCATCTCCATTTCATCCGAACGAGAAGCTCAGATCCAACTCTAGTAATCTTTGAACCTGTGATGTTCAATTCTGATATATTTCCTCTCTAGTTCATCCGAAAGAGAAACTCAGGTCTAACTCTAGTAATCTTTGAACCTGTGATGTTCAATTCTGATATATTTCATCTCTAGTTCATCCGGACGAGAAACTCAGGTCAAACTCTAGTAATCTTTGAACCTATGATGTTCAATTCTGATATATTTCGTCTGCAGTTCCCCAGGACGAGAAATTCAGGTCTAACTATAGTAATCTTTGAACCTGTGATTTTCAATTCTGATATATTTCGCCTCCAGTTCATCCGGAGAAGAAACTCTGGTCTAACTCAAGTAATCTTTGAACCTGTGATGTTCAATTCTGATATATTTCGTCTCCAGTTCATTCGGAAGAGAAACTCAGGTCTAACTCTTGTAATCTTTGAACCTGTGATGTTCAATTCTGATATATTTCGTCTCCAGTTCATCCGGACGAGAAACTGAGGTCTAACTATAGTAATCTTTGAACCTGTGATGTTCAATTCTGATATATTTCGTCTCCAGTTCATCCGGACGAGAAACTCAAGTAGAACTCAAGTAATCTTTGAACCTGTGATGTTCAATTCTGATATATTTTGTCTGCAGTTCCCCCGGACGAGAAATTCAGGTCTAACTCTAGTAATCTTTGAACCTGTGATGTTCAATTCTGATATATTTTATCTCAAGTTCCCCCGGACGAGAAATTCAGGTCTAACTCTAGTAATCTTTGAACTTGTGATGTTGAATTCTGATATATTTCGTCTCCACTTCATACGAACGAGAAACGCAGGTCCAACTTTAGTAATATTTGAACCTGTGATGTTCAATTCTGATATATTTTATCTCCATTTCATCCGAACGAGAAGCTCAGGTCCAACTCTAGTAATCTTTGAACCTGTGATGTTCAATTCTGATATATTTCCTCTCCAGTTCATCCGGAAGAGAAACTCGGGTCTAACTCTACTAATCTTTGAACCTGTGATGTTCAATTCTGATATATTTCATCTCCAGTTCATCCGGACGAGAAACTCAGGTTAAACTCTAGTAATATTTGAACCTATGATGTTCAATTCTGATATATTTCGTCTCCAGTTCATCCGGAAGAGAAACTCGGGTCTAACTCTAGTAATCTTTGAACCTGTGATGTTCAATTCTGATATATTTCGTCTCCAGTTCATCCGGACGAGAAACTGAGGTCTAACTATAGTAATATTTGTACATGTGATGTTCAATTCTGATATATTTCGTCTCCAGTTCATCCGGACGAGAAACTCAGGTCGAACTCAAGTAATCTTCGAACCTGTGATGTTCAATTATGATATATTTTGTCTGCAGTTCCCCCGGACGAGAAATTCAGGTCTAACTCTAGTAATCTTTTAACCTGTGATGTTCAATTCTGATATATTTCGTCTACATTTCCCATGGACGAGAAATTCAGGTCTAACTCTAGTAATATTTGAACTTGTGATGTTCAGTTCTGATTAATTTCGCCTCCAGTTCATCCGGACAAGAAACTCTGGTCTAACTCAAGTAATCTTTGAACCGGTGATGTTCAATTCTGATATATTTCGTCTCCAGTTCATCCGTAAGAGAAACTCAGGTCTAACTCTAGTAATCTTTGAACCTGTGATATTCAATTCTGATATATTTCGTCTCCAGTTCATCCGGTCGAGAAACTCAGGTCGAACTCTAGTAATCTTCGAACATGTGATGTTCAATTCTGATATATTTCATCTGCAGCCCCCGGACGAGAAATTCAGGTCTAACTCTAGTAATCTTTGAACTTGTGATGTTCAATTCTGATATATTTCGTCTCCACTTCATACGAACGAGAAAAGCATGTCTAACTTTAGTAATATTTGAACATGTGATGTTCAATTCTGATATATTTCATCTCCATTTCATCCGAACGAGAAGCTCCGGTCCAACTCTAGTAATCTTTGAACCTGTGATGTTCAATTCTAATATATTTCGTCTCCAGTTCATCCGGAAGAGAATCCCAGGTCTAACTCTAGTAATCTTTGAACCTGTGATGTTCAATTCTGATATATTTCGTCTCCAGTTCATCCGGACGAGAAACTCAGGTCGAACTCTAGTAATCTTTGAACATGTGATGTTCAATTCTGATATATTTCGTCTGCAGTTCCCCCGGACGAGAAATTCAGGTCTAACTCTAGTAATCTTTGAACCTGTGATGTTCAATTCTGATATATTTCGCCTCCAGTTCATCCGGACAAGAAACTCTGGTCTAACTCAAGTAATCTTTGAACCTGTGATGTTCAATTATGATATATTTCGTCTCCAGTTCATCCGGACGAGAAACTCAGGTCTAACTCTAGTAATCTTTGAACCTGTGATGTTCAATTCTGATATATTTCGTCTCCAGTTCATCCGGACGAGAAACTCAGGTCGAACTCTAGTAATCTTTGAACCTGTGATGTTCAATTCTGATATATTTCGTCTGCAGTTCCCCCGGACGGGAAATTCAGGTCTAACTCTAGTAATCTTGGAACTTGTGATGTTCAATTCTGATATATTTCGTCTCCAGTTCATCCGGACGAGAAACTCAGTTCGAACTCTAGTAATTTTCGAACCTGTGATGTTCAATCCTGATATATTTCGTCTGTTGTTCCCCGGGACGGGAAATTCAGGCCTAACTCTAGTAATATTTGAACCTGTGATGTTCAATTCTGATATATTTCGTCTCCAGGTCATCCGGATGAGAAACTTAGGTCTAACTCTAGTAATATTTGAACCTGTGATGTTCAATTCTGATATATTTCGTCTGCAGTTCCCCGGACGAGAAATTCAGGTCTAACTCTGGTAATATTTGAACCTGTGATGTTCAATTCTTATATATTTTGTCTCCAGTTCATCCGGAAAAGAAACTTAGGTCTAACTTTAGTAATTTTTGAACCTGTGATGTTCAATTCTGATATAATTCATCTCCAGTTCATCCGGACGAGAAACTCAGGTCTAACTCTAGTAATATTTGTACCTGTGTTATTCAATTCTGATATATTTCTTCTCCAGTTCATACGGAAGAGAAACTCAGGCCTAATTCTAGTAATCTTTGAACCTGGGATGTTCAATTATGATATATTTCATCTTCAGTTCACCCGAAAGAGAAACTCAGGTCCAAATCTAGTAATCTTTGAACCTGTGATGTTCAAATCTGATAAATTTCATCTTGAGTTCACCCGAATGAGAAACTCAGGTCTAACTCTAGTAATATTCGAACTTGGGATGTTCAATTATGATATATTTCGTCTCCAGTTCATCCGGACGAGAAACTCAGGTCTGACTCTAGTAATCTTCGAACATGAGTTGTTCAGTCTCATACACTCTTTGAAATTTTATTAAGTCAAAGGTCTTTAACGATTTCCAGATATATTTTTCATTTTTCTTGAGTTGCAAATTTTGTTTTTGTCTTAATTTGAAGTCATTTTGAAATATATAAAAAGCCTTTGAAGGTCAGATTACAAAAAGTTGAAATATATAAAAAGCCTTTGAAGGTCTTAATTTTGATTCAGTTTTCATAGTAATTTTTGGGTTTTATTTTATTTATAAAATTGATAGTTAGGTTTCACTATGATAACATGGGGGTTTGATTTCGGTTCAGATTTCATCTTCGGTAGCAAAGGGTTTACTGTCATTCTTGAGTTGATCTAATAAATGGAAGTCTTGTTTTTGCTAGATTTTTACCTTTATTTCTCTATTGGCACCAGAAAAAATAGGTTGTTCTTTGCTACTT
Organism: Papaver bracteatum; assembly: GCA_023529315.1. NCBI lineage: Eukaryota > Viridiplantae > Streptophyta > Magnoliopsida > Ranunculales > Papaveraceae > Papaver > Papaver bracteatum. The sequence continues at coordinate 524,527 of JAJJWX010000552.1, read as the reverse complement.
ATTGGTGCTTTTGTTCACTACTTACTTGGTCAAAGCATTTGGTCTTATCCTCTATGTAACTGTTGCATATGGTTTACAGAGAATTCAACCATGATAGTGTTCGAGTTAAAACTTCTGGTTCTGATAGTTTGTTGTTTGTTTTGTGCAGAGTGGGTCATCAAATAGATGTGATGGATGTCAAGGTTCATGAATTAAAATATCAACCCGAAAAATTGGGCCAGGGATGATCCAGCAAATGCAACATGTCTGTCCAGAGTGCAGAGGCTCAGGTATATGCAATGCCAAGCATCAAAATTCTTGTAGAGTTTTTAATTTGTTATGGTGACCATGAAGGATTCTTACTTATGTTGCTTGTTTATGGTAGGTGAGGTCATCAACGAGAAATATAAATGTCAATAGTGCAAAGGGAACAAAGTTACCAAGGAAAAGGTGCTGGAGGTACATGTTGAAAAAGTAATGCAGCACAAACAAAAGATTGTGTTCGAGGGATAAGCAGATGAAGCTGTAAGTGGGAATAGAAAAAAAAGTTGCTTTCTTTTTCTTTCAAATAGGAATGCGAAGGAATGCTACTTTAACATTGAGCTATGTCAACTTTCATCAGCACCATCTGCCTTGAATCATATAGGTGTAGGATCCATATGAATGAGGGCACAGCTTGGTGATAGAAAATTTACGTTACGTTTATCATTGTGTTAAATAATGTACATTGTCCCTTTTGAAATTTGTTTTGTCTTCGGAGTAACTAATAGTGTCCATGTCCATTGTTGCAGCCTGATACAGTTATAGGAGATATTGTCATGGTGTTTCAACAGAAGGAGCACCCTAAGTTCAAACGGAAGTTTGATGATCTCTATGCAGAACATTCACTGAGCTTGACTGAGGCTCTATGTGGCTTCCAGTTTTCCATAACCCATCTCGATGGCAGGCAGCTTCTGACCAAATCCAATCCTGGCGAAATCATCAAGCCAGGTATAGTTTCATAACTTGTTTTCCCATTTATTATCCTGCAAATATAGATATGACAATTACCAGACCACTTAAAATATTGTTATAATTTTAACGAAACAGGTCAGCACAAAGCGATCAATGACGAGGGGATGCCACAATATCAGAGGCCATTCATGAAAGGCAGGATATTCATCTTGTTCAACATTGAATTCCCTGAGCCTGGGGCTAAGGCTTTTTTCTTCCCAACTCTGCTGTGTAATTTTGTCAGGAACAAAATGCAATCGGAACACCGTTGATGGGATTGTGTTGACGAGGTAATGTTTCTTTGGTAATTGTGATTTTGGGTATTTACTATTTGAGTAGTTCATGTAATATGTTATGGATAATACATAGAGTTTTAACCACGCAAGTATTTATGAATTTTCATAATAACTACTATCGTGTTGCTGGGATTAATCACTATGAATTACTCAAACCACTGTTTTTCACAACATAGGTGTGACTCAGCTGATTCAAATGGTCTGTATTTTATATTTGATTTATGTAGTACGCAATGTTAATACTTTTGCTTTCCTAGTTTATACTGTTAGGTACTGTTCTGTTTCCCACTGATGTTCCTCGCCTAAAACAACTTGGTGTTCATGGAGTGATCATACTAAATGAGTCATGAGACTTTGGTACCCACATCATTGTATTAAGTGAGTACTTCAGTTATGTCTTTGTTTTGTTCTGTTTCAGTTTGATTCTTTTATCTATGTCAATCAATTCAAACTAAATAATATATGCCATGCTAAGCATACATCATTGTTTATAATCTAAGTCTGCTACCATTTTGACACGTTCTTGTAAATGCTGACACTTGTTTTTTCTTAGTTTCATTACCTTTCATATATTACTGGCATAAACATTCGAAATAAGTCTTTTGCTTATCCTTAATGGTTATTCACCTGGTTTTGGTGTCATTGGTTTAATATTCATTAGATGCATTTTGCTAGGAACTGTGGTTTTCGTTCTTGAATTTATTTTATATTCTATTTCCCTCATCTAATAGTTGTCTCCATCAGTGTCTTATCCAGGCTTATGAGATTGACCATTTGGTGCTCCCCACAAGAGATTATTCACCTGGTCCATCATACGACAATATATGCCATCCTGTAAACTTCTTCCACAGTAAGTGCATGAATACCCGCTAAGACAGATTCCGCTAAGACAGATTCAAGAAATGTGAAGCAGACGAAGGAACCTCAGGTAATCCACATCCTTTATATTTTTTTCCTTATTAATTGTATTGTTTTCAAACTGCTTTTCTAGTCGATTCAATAGTGTTATTATTTATCCAATTGTACGCGTGATAATTTACACTGTTACTTCTCCTATTTCTCTTTACTCTAAAGTTCATATACGACTATATGATTGTCTGATTAATTAGTTCTCTTAGTATCCACTGTTTGGAATTATCCATGGTGTTAGTTTATGCTTTAGGTAATATTTTAAGTTTATGCCCTTGTTATGCTACATATTTAGAAGTTTTTTTTGTTCTTGTTGGTTAGCTTGTAGGTATACTACAACTCTCCTAGTTTTAGATTCGTATTCCCCCTTGGTGATAAAATGCGTATTCCCCCTTGGTGATAAAATTCGTATTCCCCCTTGGTGATAAAATAATTTTAAGTTTATCACAGAATTTTTTAAATTGTTCTGTGTTATTTTGGATTGTCTCCTTCATTTAGCACCCTGATTGCATTTTCTTGGAACGGTCGGGTGATTGGTTCTGAACTAACTGAACCTCACCTGAACAAGTTGTGCCTAGCTCATAATGTCTTCATTTCTGAATCTAGAGCCTAGAAAGCTAAAAGAGTTTACCTTTTATGCTTGTGGCTTTTTTGCTAATTCTTGTGTAGTACCACATGTATATATTATTATGTGCTTCTGAGAAGTGTATATTCTGCCTATTGCATGTATCCTTTATTCATTGGGGTTCATGTTCAAGCATGCCATTTATTTCAAGATGTGTTGAGTTTGAGTATCAAAGGCCCCAATACTCATGGTTTTCTTTCTGTTGAGAAGGTAAACATTTCATGGATAGCTTACTTGATTTCTTAAAATAGTAGAATGTATATCGCAGGCCTGTGTTTCAGGATAATGAATATACCTTTGTGCTTGTGTTTCCGCAATGTATGTAGAGTGTTGAAATGTGTATCGCAGACCTGTGTTTCAGGTTTCAGGATAAATTGTGTCCGCAGGCCTGTGTTTCAGGTTTCAGGATAAATTGTTTCTGCAGGCTTGAAAACTGGAAGACCAGGTCCGTTATCATGGATCTGTACTATCCATTTTTTATAATTGTAATTTAAAGAATTATTACGGAAATAATTGTTACAAAAAGTGTTAGCTAAAAAGAACACGTGTCATCATCTGAGTACTTATATAGGAGGATGACACGTGTTACTCAAAGATTTGTTACAAGCATAGGTAACACTTATAGGTGTTACTGTAACCGTTACTACAAGAAGCCACGTGTCGCATTTCTAAAATTAGATTAACTGTTACTATTAAATAATGTAACAGTTTATAAATGTGACTGTAACCAAATTTGGTCACAGTGAAAATTGTTACAAAAACAAATTACAATTAATATCACAACGTTTCTCTAACGGCCTATAAGTGTTACAAATTGTTTTAATAACAGATATGCCCTGTGACAGAATCCGGGATTTGGTGTAGTGAGTTCTACCAAAATAAGTTTCGGTTCTACCTCCATGTGAGTATTGTGCATAGTTACACTAGCTTACCAAAGATACGGCTGACTAGGTACTAGGATCGGTTCCCCACATATATTTGGTATCTAACTTGTATGCACTGCACATGTCCATAGGATCGGTTCCCCTTTCTTCCATAAACCTTGTTGCACCTCATACAAGGATCGGTTCCCCTTGTGATGCACTGCACCTCTTACTAGAATCAGTTCCCCTCTTCCCAGTAATAATTTCAGACATACACAACCCGATCATACCCCAGGTGATTACTTAAGATCGGTTTCACTAATAAAAGTCACACCAATACATAAGTCAGGCCTCATGTGAATAGTTTTACAAAGAACACAAAAAAGTCGTGGGAGGTTATACTAATCACACATATTGGTCGTTCATAAGATCTGCAATGAAAAACAACCCCAATAACGCCTGACAATTTCCTTTTCGGTTCACAACACATATCATGAACTTACTTCCTTAGAACACATGTAAACATTGTTTCCTGGGATGAAATCCTCACCTCATACCCATACATAATCACAATAGCACTCATACGATTATGTCGATGTCTTATATACAATGTTTAATGGTTAAACAAGAAACTTCATATTGTATTCCTTAATATTATGTCTATCTAGAGTGTTCATGCTTCGCAGTTTTATGTTTTTGATGTAGGATCCAAATATCGCACAACAGTAAGAGCTTGCGAAATTATAGAGAGAAAGATCCTGAGAAATTATAAAGTGAGCCTGAGAAATTATAAAGTGAGCTTGCGAGAATGTAGCATGGGTGCGAGATTCTATTAGTTGTACCCCACTATATGTGAGCTGTCATCCACTATGTAAACACCCATATAAAGAGAAGAGCATGAGAGAGAAAAGGGAGGATACGCATTTTTGTAAGGGAGAGAGATTTATTTTTCTTTATTATCTTCTTCCCCTAAAACTAAATTTAGAGCTCCAAATACTCATTAATGGAGTCTCCATGTAACTCAAATGTAATTTCAATAATTATAGTGAAGAACCCTAACCCCATGGATGTAGATCACATTGATCGAAACATGTAAATCTCTTGTCTCCATTTATAATTTTAGCACTTTAAATCATTATTTTGATTATGAAATAGATTTAGATCTAGAAAATATCATGAGGGGTGTGTTGTGGGATTTCCTGCAACTACATTTTCGGCGCTAGAAACAGGGATTGTTGGTGATAAATTCAAAGAAATCAGCTACTGTTGGGATGTTAGATTGAAGAAGATTCAAAGAAATCATCTATTGCTGGTGATAAATTCAACTGGATCTGTAAACTTCAAGGACTAAGAAAGAAGTCTCAGCCAAAGTTCACATCTTAAGGAAGATCAGACAAAGAAGGACCATATTAATTGGAGCACAAAAAACGGATTCGAAGTTTCGGCAAAATGAAGTCAACCACAGTTCTCCACAACTGTTATCAAACGAAATATATCAGAATTTCTCTTGTGCGATAAGATGTATCCACCAACTCATCAATACGCAACATCAGCGAATAAATGAATTCAAACCAACATTAATATTTTAGCAGAAACTTAAGATTCCAACGGAGGAGAAAGAACAAAGAACAAAGGAAATAATTCAGGAGAAAATAAATTCATTGCTCGTCAACAACAACAGCTTAGGCGAAGACAGGATTATGCGAAGCTATTCCGTCATCAGCATAAATGGTTCAATGTGGTACATCGTAAGGAGATTTGCGAAATTTCTACATTCTGCGAAATTTTTGAATATTTGCCCCCAAGAGCTGCTAGCGAAGAACTGAAATTGAAAACGTACATACTGGTGAAGTAATCAACTAGGAGAAGACCAAAGTTTGTCAAGAGAAGATAACAACAGGGTGATGTGCCAGTAAAGCGAGATGGAACATTTTCCAGGCATGAGGGAAAGGGAAAGACGAACAAATTAAAGAATAGAACCAAGACTACAACGTGAAAATCAAAGAAAAAGCATCAGGCGAAGCAAAAACTCACAACAGCACACTTCGTCAGCAACTTTAGGCGAAGATGAGAATTAAGCGAACAGCTTCGCGGGGGAAAAGATATACCGGTAAAGGAACCGTCATTACCGTGGAGAGAATTCAAACTTACCAACACGGAGAAATTGGCAGCGTCATTTACGCAAGACATTTGGAGCAGTATCAGAAGATAAAGGGCAATTGAAAGCTCGAGTTTGCTGAAATGATTAAATCTTAAAACCTCAATTGGAGTTGAGATTTTTTGCAGGGATGAGAACATAGTAAAGAAGAGAGAAGTTCGAAATGATCATCTCCAGCAACTAAGAGACGATGGAAAGAAGGAAGCAAACTTGAATCATTAATGAAGCAAGGAGTCCAAAGGCGGAAAAAATGGAGTTAAAAGGCTTGCTCCAGCAAAGAGGGATATGCAAAAACTTCTTAGGCGTGAAACATTAAGGATGAGAAGTCGATCTTCATCGATCAATAGCGCAAAGATATTCATCGTCAAAAATAGGTTCATTAAGGAGATATTTATGCGAAGAAAATAAGGCAAAAAGTGAAACAAAGGCGAAAGAAATAGACATACAGAAGGCCACCAAACCTAATTTTTGTTGATTGTCTATCTTCGCATAAAAGGAGGGAGGTTGCAAAAAAAATTAAAGATGTAGACAATGTGAAAGAGAAACTCGTAAAGAAGCCATCTGTATAACAACCCATTATCATCGCATGAAGTAAGGAGAAATAAAAGATTGAAGACGAAGTTTCCGTGAAGTGTCATCAGCACCAACTTAGATCTTAGAGCGAAGATTCACGCAAAAAAAATGATTTTTGTTATAGGAAAAGATGATTTGTTTAGGGGAAAGCTAAAATTGTTTGACTTTGGGTCCTTCAAGGGGAGGAGTAAAAAGTTGTCTTTCCCCTTAACAAAACGTTGAGTTTACCATTTTGTCCTCAACTTAACCTTTTTTTTTTTTGTTTTTGATCGGTCTTAATATAATTTTACTGTATAACCATTTTCATGATTGAATCCTATCATTTTTCCGCCCAAAACGCTTTCGCAAAAAACAACATGAAGGATGAAGATGCCAATTGATGCGATAATACATCAATCACAGAAGAAATAAATTTGTTTTGAATGTCAAATACAGATTATACAAGCACAAACAGCAGTAGCTTTTCCATTGTAAGACGTTTTCACTGTCAAGAAGAATCTCTAGAACAAGAAGAACAAGAACATCTACAAGAACATCAAGAACATGAACAAGATGAATAAGAAAATGTCTAATTATACCATCAAATATAGAATAAAAGAAATGATTCAACATACCAAGAACTTGAGGCGCAGTTAGCCGTTTTACCGAGTATTTGAGTAACCAAACCCTTAACAGATATACCAAGAAGTTTTCTAACTGAAGTTGGGTTAATATTCATATTTCTATTCACAAATGCTCTTAAAAGCAGTAAAGATTAGAAATATAAAGACTAAACCAGTTCAATTAGGAGTCTTCCTTTCCCATTCTTAGTACATAGGTTAAAGAAAATATTTGAGTAAGTACGACCATGGGAATGTGAACCAATTCTGACTGCATGCCAATTGGGTGATGAAAATACCTGTATGTTTCATTTTTGATCCATTCGTAAAAGGTTCAAAAATCTAAATGAACACGACCATGGAAATGTAAGTAAGTACCAATCCAGCTTAGCTATTCTGGTTTCTATGTCTAACTGTCCAACTAAAAATCACCTAATAGTTTTAAATCTCTAAACTATTTGACAGAGATTGTGGAACAAACGAATGGCAGATTTGGTGAACAATCAGATTTAGGGAAACTAGACTGAAAAAGCTTACCTGTTGAACATATAAATCCCCGAGCCCATACATGATTACATATTGCTCCTTCTGAGGTACGTCTACATGCATTGAAGAGACAGTGAAGTTATAGATGTACATTTTCTCAGTTAACAAACCAACCATTATGCTTTGAATACTCTTTTGGTCAGCTGTGAGCAAACCTTATGGACTAATTAAGTGTCAATCTATACTAACTCTCTGCATTACATTTGCAACATCCACACTCAAAACTAGTCATATACAGTAATAGATAGCATATCCCTTCTTAGTGAACATCCACCCCTGCTTCCTAGGATGGTGATGATATCGGTAAAGGAGAACAATAAATTCCTATAAACAGAACAACAAAAGAGTAGTCTCTTCCAGTCTCTATGTCACTTGCTTCCTAGGATGGTGATGAGACTGGTAAAACCAGGGATGAATAGCCTTATCTTAAACTTTAATATCTAATTTAGTGGTAGTATAGGTAATCTAACATGTCGTATAAAAATTCACTCATGGAAATATGTGACACATTTTATCAAACACTCATTGTGCATACAATTAAAATTTCACATCCATATGAACGAAATTCCAAAAACTAAATTATTCTTCAAACCCAACGTTCAGTATACGTTCCCGTGGATTAAATTGGAGAAAATTCATAAACATAGTTGGTTTTGTTACCTCGCATATGAGATCAGAGTCATACCAAATTTGCTATGAACAGATAGAAAGAGCTAAAACATGACATGAATTCGTTGATAAAACAAACTAAGATCTAAGCAATCAGATGAGATAACAAGAGAAGAATATAAGGCAGAAAATACAAAAGAATACCCGTGCTTTGCTTCCTCTTTAGGCGTAACGATTCTTTAGTCGGCTGCAACAGTCAATTAGGAAATGGGTTTGGTGAATTTGGTCTGAGGGTAATTGAAAGAGAAATCAATTTCATCCAGTGAAGTTGAAACTGAAGATCAACAACAAGTAATTGAAAGAGATAAACTAGCAGCCGAGACTCATGATATGACTGCAATAAGGTTTGAATTAAAAAACCCACTATTTATTTAAGCGTATGATTGATTATTCAGTTGGTTTCAAATATTTTACGCCTGAAAAAACAGTTTCTGAACAGCTTACGCCTGGAATTTCTTGTTTTCCCAGCCGTAACCACTGCATATGGCTAAGAAATCAAGAACTCCCAGCCGTAACATAGTTGTCACGGATAGAACTGAGAAATTATAAACGAACATACTGTTTACGGCTAGGAATAACCTAGCCGTATATTCTGCTATATATGAAATTAAATTCAGTGCTACTGTTTACCGATGGGTTGTTCCTATCCGTAAGTGGTAAAACTAAGACGTAATCTACACTTTTTAGCCGTTTGGTTTGTTACGGAAAGGTCGATTTCTCATCGTCCCATCCGTAAATTTAGAATCGCAGGGAATGTCAAATTTTCCTGGCCGTTATTATTTGTTAACGACTGGTATTGTAATTTGTTCCTGGCCATTTGCTTCTAAACGGGAGGGAATGTGTTCAGTTTCTTAATCGTATTTACTTGTAATCAACTTTACTGTGTAATCTATTTTGAACACTTTCCATTTATAATTTTATTTTTAATCAACTTAATTTGAATAGAGGAAATGAAAGGAAGAAGAAAATAACACAATAAGTAACACCTTCTAATGCCCCGACTCCATAACATCGTCACACTAAACCATTGGGTGCAAACACAAGGAATGCAAGTGTAATTGTGACTCGTGGGGGAAGTGAAGGTGGAGGAAATGATGATGGAGATGGAACTGCCGGAGGAAGTGAAGGTGGAGTTACCACTGGTGGAGGGAGTGAAAGTGGAGTTGGAATTGCTGGAGGAAGTGAAGGTGGAGTTGCCAGTACTGCTGGAGGAAATAGAGGTGGAGTTGGAACTGCTGGAGCAAGTGAAATTGGAGTTGCCACTGATGGAAGAAATGAAGAAGAACCAAATTAAGAACAAGAAAAAAACTTGGCCGAAACAAGTGGTGTTGTCATTGATAAAGGTAAATCCGTAGTGGAGGAGGACAAGAAGGAAAAGAAGAAGTATGCACCAAAATATACGGCAAGAAAAATCATTAATGTTACCGTGATTTTACCTTCTAAGAAGAATGGAAGACCTTGGGGTGAGCCAAAATATTGATCCGTCTTGTTTGGTTACCCGCCATCTTGGGATGCTAGGGATTGTGCCGCAAAGGTAATAAATTAAATTTAATATATGTTATTTTCATTATATTATGGATTATGGATTATTAATTATAACAACCCAATTTTGTAATTATTTGTAGCTTTCCAATAAAGCGGTCCCTAAACTAAAGCATCAACAAGGAATTTTTTTGTCGTTAGATAGAGCCTCCAGATGTGCAATCCTTGGTAAAAGCTTCGGGGTTATGGTCTGGAATCGAGGCTTTGCATAATACCTATGATGTTGTAACTGTTTGTAGGTTTAGAGAAAGATTCTGGCCCGAAACCATGAATTTTCTACTCTCATTTGGCAAGATGACTATGACTCCTGATAATGCAAAGAAAATTACCGGTCTTGCTTTGGAAGGAAAAGGTGTGTTTGAAGGATTGAAAAATTCTATTCATTTTAATCATTTTTATATCTTGGCGAAAGATTTTCTGGGGTGGGGAAAACTTGAAGCCGAAGAATAGTTTGAGATAGGTGGTGGAGCCTTGCCTAGAGGTAAAAGGCCATTCATTGCACCGGGTGAACGTCAAGAATCAGTTAAGATTTCAAGGAAGATTAACCCGGTTCGTCTGAGGGAGAAATTTGAGGATTCTGACCGCAAAGTTTCTAGTGAACAAGTAGTGATGGACGGAGCAAGACCTCGACATACAACTATAGTTTACTTGTTGCACTCTCTTGGGACCGTATTTTTTCCTAATTTCTCAGGAAATATGGTAAATGCTTGTTATTTGCAATGGTTGAAGACTCTCTAACGCAGTACGGAAGCATGAATAAAGAATTTTGATAGTAAAGTAGAAGAATTGTTGAGAAATCTCAATATTGGTTTATAATAAAATTGTTACACATGACTAGTCTCCTATTTAAATAATTCTAAAACTCAAACTTGGAAAATAAGAAATCCCTAAAATAAATAATGTTCTAGAATTAAATAACTTCTAAAAATAAGTAATTCTAATAATAAGAAATACTACTCTAAATTAATTAAGCTCTAGCAATAATAATAAAAATATAAATCATAATCTAATGGATGTCCAACATCACTCTCAGTCTCGATCCGGAAACAAACGAGGTACCTAGGTACTTGTGGAGTACCGCCCTCCTTTCTAGTGTGATGGACAATCTATACAAAGCTTTTAGGTGGAACGAAACATAAATTACGGGATATTTTGCTCTTATCCAGATTTCTTTTTGTTTCAATATAACAAATGTTTTTTTCTTTTTTAATTTTATATTGGTTTGTGTGTAATATCTTATTTATAATTTTTTTTTCGTAGTCATGAGCTTATGACCATTTTAAATGCTTGAGGCCTTCTTTGGATAAGAAGTGTGGTATAGATAAACCTACAGGAGGAAGATACCCCTCCCAAGGGACTCAACACAAGGCTAAAGAGACGGAAATGGTCGACATGAGGAAAACGTTGGATGCTTTGACAATCGATGATGTTGTTTTTGATCCATATTTGAAACTTGATGAGTATGGAGAAGATGAAGTTGGTGATAAAGTATTTTCTGATGTGTCGACCTATGTGGAACCTTTGTTTTATCCAACTGGGTACATCATTTTAGATCCTCGTGGAACGCTCCGTCAAATTGGTATTGTCCAGAAAATAGTACCCGAAGACTCTCGTTTTAAACTTAGTGTAACCAAATCTCAAATTAAGGACAAAGATGTCATATTGACCTATGAACCAGCACCGTCGATCGATCATTGGAATGCTAGTTCCGAATAAGTAAACCATATGAGTAGAAGAGGGCTTGACGCTTCTCATGGCATTTCCGATGCGGATGGGAATTACATGGAATGGTATCAACTGTGGTCCCATCCTTATATGGAAATTTTGGATTCGAAAGCGAGGAAACACTTCGATAAGGGAGAGAGTTTGAAATCAAGGACATCAAGAGATGATGAAAGTGATATGAGGGAGATGGTGGTGCGTATACAGGTATACGACTAATTATGTTTGTATATGTTTATTTATTTATTTTAATTATCTATGAATATTACAGTTTGTGTATTTGATATGAAAAAATAGGTTAAACGGGTTAATTGGGTGGTCGAGGACATGACCCATAGCATTAATTCGGATGAGAATTTAACGGTCCCTGAAAAAATATTATTTCGGGATCGAGTTAAAGGCATAATAAACCTTGGAAAAGGAGGTTTATGAGCTTATGAAGAGGACCGACCAAGGAGAAATAAAAGGGATAGGTCTCCTTCTTCTAGCGATGACTCGGATACTCCCTCCGATGAGAATGTTCAAACAAAGCAAAGAAAATGTGGTCAAGGCGGTCGAGGTGGAGGTAAAAAAAAGGGGGAAAAGGTGGATGTGGTCGAGGTACAAGTGATAAAAGTGGTCGTTCTGGAACAAGTGCTAGAGGTGGACGTGGTGGAGGTAAAAAGACTCAAATTCAAGGTGGAAGTGGAAGAGGTAAAAAAATCTAGAGTTGTAGAAGAGGATAAAGAGGACGACGATTTGGATGAGTTTTTGCGCTTGGATTCAGACAAGTTGATGTTGTTGCTAGATAAATCAAGAGTTCCTCTCCCAATTCTGTTTTTTGAAGAATGAATAAATTTGCGAGATAATCCTTTATACTTTTCAAAGCCTTTTCACATTCCTCAGTCCATTCGAATTTACTCTTATTTTTTAACATATCGAAGAGGTGCTTGCACCTGTCCGACGACCTCGAGATGAACCTTCCCAGTGCCGTGAGATGACCATTTTACTTCTGCACATATTTTATTGTCGTGGGAGAAGGAATATCTCGTACTGCTTGGACTTTTGATGGATCCACTTAAATTCCACTCTTTGATATGATGTATCCCAAAAAAATTCCCGACGACACCCAAAAAAGGAATTTATATGGATTTATCTTCATCTTGAATTCCTGCATTTATTCAAATATTTCCTTTAGTTCTCCGACATGATCTTCCAACTTCTTACTTTTCACCAGCATGTCATCTATGTACACTTCCAAGGTAGTGTGTACCCATTTAACGAATATATTTTATACCATTCGTTTATATGTCGCACATGGATTGTTCAGTACGGAGGGCATTCTCATATAACAATATAATCCACGTGGTGTGAAAAACGTCGTATTTTCTTGATATTCCTCTGCTAAATATATCTAATTATAGCCCGGGAATCCGTCCATCATCGAGAGTGTACCATGCCCTGATGTTGACTCCGCCACTTGAGGTATATTTGGAAAGGGGGAGCTTTCCTTGTGACAAGCTTCATTTAGATTACTGAAATCAATGTAAATTTTTATTCCTTTATTCTTCTTTGGAACGACAATCATGTTAGCGATCCATTCCGGGTATTTTGTTGGTCTAATAACCCCTGAATCTTCCATATTCTTGAGCTCTGTTACTATTTCTGCATGATACTTTGTTGCTATCTTCCTTATCCTTTGCTTGAATGGAGTCGCGTTTGGATTGATGCCCAATCTATGACATGCTACTATTGGATCTATCCCTGGCATTTCATACATCTTCCATGTGAACACATCATGGAATTCTCGCAGCAACTGCTCTAGTTTTTCTCCTTCTTCCTTCTTCAATCTTGTTCCAATCTTAACAATTTTGGGCTCCTCTTTTGTTCCCTTGTTTATGTCCTTGGTGGGTTCGATTGCAGCGAAATTCATTGGTGCTTTACCGATTGGAGTCGGGTCCTTTAGGTCACATATTGGATCTCCTTCTTCATCTGGGATCTCACTTGGGATGCCTTTCCCTTCTTTGCACTTAATCAGATATGTTTGAAATTCCTTTTCCTTTCGATTTTCCTTTTTTGTCCTTCTTCTTCTGTTTCCTCCTTTCGTATTGTTGAGAGTCCTTCTTATCGCAAATTGTCGTTTGTTCTGAGTCTCATTTGATTTCCCTTATCCCCTCATTACAAATTCTCAACTTCTCATAAGCCGTTGCGAATTTTAGTTGCTAAAACCTGATTTTGGTGTAGTGTGAATAAGGTTTATATCTCCCCTTATGATTCGTCTTATAAATTGTAGAGTGGAATTGAGAGCTAATATGAACTGAAACTGTTGAAGAAATCAAAGTACAGAGCTTGTAGATAGATTTGGATAAAAAAGAGTTTTAAAAACAATTCACGACAATTAGAATAATCCTCTCTTAGATTCTGGAAATGAGATATTATCACTTTTTCATTTTAGCCTATAACTAGGCCAAAAAGTGATAATATCTCTTTTCCAAAAACAGAGGGAGTAGAGTTTTAAGACAAGGGTATATTAGACATTTCTAGTACAAATCAAAACCCTTCAAAATGTCTCTTTTCTTTATATTAGTTAGATTAGAGTTAGAGTTAGATTAGACTGGGTTATAAATTAACTCTACGCAATATATACACACAAAAGTTGTTAATATCAAACAGCACCCTTAGAATTCCAGCACCAATTAACTTGAGCAGGGTCTGACCTGTAAAGGTCTTGTGAGTACGTAGGGGGTGAGCATTTGGGACCAAATTTGCGGATTTTTTCTAGTCCATCCATTTCCTTTCCATGGGCGTCCCGCCCGTACTGATGCAATTTTGGCGATCCAACGGATATTAGATTGGATGTGGATGATGTCTTACAAAACTTAGGATACCCATATCTGTTACGTGAATATGTAGATTTTTTTTGTAATATAAGGGCGTACAATATTAGTTATATACGATCTATTATGTATTCATCTTATTTTTTCATCATTTATATCCATTGAACTTTTAGGGCTTGAATTTGAGAAGCATAGAGAAAACATGTAGTAACCGCGTTTAACCCACCGTAATGATGATTTATTGTGTTATTATTGTGATTGTCAATTGTAGTATTTGTAAAAATAAAATCCATTGGATCATCCATAGTCAATCCATCCATGTGCACATCCGTTGGATGCTGAAGCGAACGTGGATGCTAAACTTGAAATGTCAGTCATGTATTGGATTGGATGCGGGTGGGACTAAAACCGATCCAATCCAGACCATAACTACCCCAAGATGTGAGGCTATAGCCCGTCCATAATTGTGACCCACCAAATTTTAGTTATGAAAAATTTGTGAATTTTGGTTTCAGCCCATAAATAAATTTGCTAATGTATTTCTAGCCAATTCAGTTTAGGTGCATAAAAAAACTAATGCAAATCTTGGAAGTTGGAAGATAATATCAAAAGAGATGTGTTTTTGGGCATACCAAAAAATTATCGGGCATACTTAAGGTTCGGCTCACAATTTTTTTTTTTTGGTTAGGTTTCAAGGTTCGGCTCACAACTTTTAAGTCGAATTTAGACAAAATATATGCCCGGTTATTTTTTGGTATGCCCAAAAATAGCTTTCTATCAAAAGGTTCAAATAAGATTGTCCAATGTCCAAGAATCCTTCATTATTTTGTTTTGGGCTTTTTACAAATCTAGGCCTGTTTTTTTTATGGTTTACAAATCTAAGCCTATTTTTTTATTTCTTACAAAACTAAACCTTATTTGACCAAAATTGGTGGATGGAAAGTTAACACCGTTAAGTCCAAAAATAGCTTTCTATGAAAAGGTTTAAATAAGATTGTCCAATGTCCAAGAATCCTTCATTATTTTGTTTTGGGCTTTTTACAAATCTAAGCCTGTTTTTTTTATGGTTTACAAATCTAAGCCTATTTTTTTAGTTCTTACAAAACTAAACCTTATTTGACCAAAATTGGGATGGAAAGTTAACTTTAGCTTTCTATCAAATTCAAATAAGATTGTCTGTCCCAGAATCCTTCATTATTTTGTTTTGGGCTTTTTACAAATCTAGGCCTGTTTTTTTTATGGTTTACAAATCTAAGCCTATTTTTTTATTTCTTACAAAACTAAACCTTATTTGACCAAAATTGGTGGATGGAAAGTTAACACCGTTAAGTCCAAAAATAGCTTTCTATCAAAAGGTTCAAATAAGATTGTCCAATGTCCAAGAATCCTTCATTATTTTGTTTTGGGCTTTTTACAAATCTAGGCCTGTTTTTTTTTTATGGTTTACAAATCTAAGCTTATTTTTTTATTTCTTACAAAACTAAACCTTATTTGACCAAAATTGGTGGATGGAAAGTTAACACCGTTAAAGTGGATTTAAAATGACAGAATAGTCCTTTGAATTGTTAGTTTAAGACACTGATTTAGCCCGGCTAAGTCAGCATGCATAGACTCTGTACACCTGGACTCGAATATGCCATGTAGACTATGTACACTTCACCATTTTTTGACATGTGGCACTGCAACACAATAAAAAAAGAAAGGGATTTGTGAGAGAAATGCGGAAGGATAACCAACTCATTCCAACACATGCTACAATTAAGACTTCCATTATGCAACAAAACCATACAAGGACACAAAAGTAAACTAATGATAGCACAAACAGAAAAGAGATGTGATAGAAGTTCTAATCCTTGAGCAAACTAAAGCTAGTGTGAAAACGGAGAGTGAAACCTACTTCTTGATTATGAGTAAAAGTTCAAAATTATGCTGAAAGAAAAAAGTTTCTCAGGATACAAATGCATTCTTTTCTTCTGGACTACTACTATGATGGTATGAACGTGCATATATACAGGGGATGAGCTATCCCATGTCCCATTTAACACATGCTGGAATGTTTTTTAGTTTTTACCTTTGTACGAGATAGACGCCGTACATGAACATTCAGCTCATGCTGTTGTTATTCGGCCCAAGCTGCGACAGCCATATTACCTCTCTGATCAAAGTTGTTCGCTTCTTTACGAATCAATCCATGCCTGTGAAGCCTGAAATAGCAGTGATGAAAACAAGCTTAAGAGCAAAGCTATACCATCCGGAAGGTGGTCAACACGTCCGCATATCATAAACAGAACTGTAAAGGGAATCATGGCCGAATTTAGAGTAAATGTACAGAGATTTCTACAGTCAACTAGTTTGTCCCAATACAAATTGATTATCTTGTTTTAATGTTTTAAACATACAACAACTGGTCTTACAATCGGTTCCAACAATGCAACTGTGGAATAACTAAGAAACTTGCTGTTCTGATCTATCTTTAGAAATCCATCCAAGTAGGCTTAAGCAAATGAAACTGTAGTACTTCAAGGTTAAAGGAAATTTGATTGACAGTTTAACCAAAACCAAGTATCTCCTCCAGATATTCTCAACTGAGATCACAAGGCTTACTGCTAAAATAATGAAATTAGGCAAGGCCGTCGTACAATCTCAATCAATAAAACAACCACAATGCAACGCCACCTAATCAAGATATACCCTGAGGATGACATCGTACACTGTTTTAACAAAACTAGACACTAGAAGAGCATCATGAATAACATCGAGAGTAACAATTCGTACCTTCACAGGATTAACACGGTGTTCCCTGTCATATTGTGTGCGCCTCTTGTAATCTATGAGCAACTCGTAAGCAGCTTGTATCTTTATGAATCAAGTTTCAGTTGTTTCACCTTCCTCAAGAGTTCCGCTACCACTATATACTTGAAAAAAATCAATCAACACATTTCAGTTCACATTTCAAGTAATCTTCTTTGTACAAATTCTTTCAAATCAGTACTACCACTCTTAGAATTCATGGAGCAAAAATGCAAAGGATGCCATTATTACGCAAAAACAAACTCATTGCCAAAATATAATAAACAGAACATGTTCGGTATGTTGAGCAATCAATTAATGCATAACAACGCTTAAAATTTGAATTAAGCTACCAAAAAATACTAAGAAACAATCAGTAAAAATAACATAATAACCAACCATCAGGATGATAAAATTCGGCGAGCCGTCTTTAAGCAAACTTTATCTTCTCGTCATCAGCATCCCTTTCTAATCTGCAAACAAACATCTCATAATTCATAAATCAAAAAGAAAAAAGAAATTGGCAAAAAACATTGGAGTTGGAATTTTCCTTTAGTTTTGTTACCAAGTGTATCATAAGGAGATTTCTCCTCAACCCAATTATAAGAAGTCCGAATTCCCCTAACAATAGTTCTTCTTGAGCTCAATTGAAACCCTTTTTGATTAATCTTCAAAGAAGAAGAAGAAGAAGTAAATGGATTGGAAGAAACCGTGGACAAAGATCTGTAATTATCAATAGGTTTCTGGGAAGTAGAAGAAACCCCTAATAATTTTGATTGTTCTTTGAAACAACAAATAGAAATGGAAGAAGAAATTACTATGTGTGGTGATAAATCGTTCTTTGAAGATTAATCATTTTTATTTTTGGAGTGTTTCTCTTTTTCCCCAAATTCTACCCGAAACTCCAAAATCAAATTCACATGCAACAATCATATCTAAAATCATACCTGGTTTGAAGAAAACTGACAAACCAAAAATCAGTAGTCTTTTAAGTGGAGAATCTTCATACTATCAATCAAATTCTTCCATTATTCATTCACTGAGAATCAACAGGAAACCCTCTTAAACTCAATTTCTTCACATCAGTTTCTTGCTTCAAACCCCCATCAAACAATCTCTTCCTCGGAAGTAACACCCATGGAAGTAACAACTCCAACTTCGCTGTAAAACCCTAATCTGATCCCAAATTCCTTCTTTGATCTCTCAAACCCTTGAGTCTCTTTTGCGATTCCCGACCACAGCAACAGATTTAAAATCCATCTCCATCAGAAACACATTTGATTTTGCTGCCTAATCTCAAGCCAACTCAATCTCATTCTTAAATTCGTCAAAATCCCTCTCAAGCTCTATCAATTCATCGATCTAATAACATCTGCAGCTGACTGAAACTGGGAACAAATTGGGGACGAAGAAATGATTTTCTTCTCGATCTAATTTTGTACGTTATTTCCTACACACGTACGGAAGGGCATAACTGTAATCCCATCCTATCCAGGATATATCATTTAAAGAGATATTGACGAGATATTAACCAGTTAACATGAGATATTGACTAAGATAACGGATTTGGATGGAATCCATTTAATATGCTTAAATTTGTAAGAAATAAAAAAAGAAGCCTAGATTTGAAAACGAGGGTTCAAAATAGGCCTATTTCTATATATAATCCTTTTGTTTTTGGCTCTCATAAATATCCTAAGATTTAAGACTTAATCTTAGAGCATCTCCAATGCTAAGGGTGAAAGTCATCCTATCTAGGAGGGCCTTATCAATTCTTTTTTATTGTGAGTCATTTTTATGTGGCTGCTAAAACAAATAAAAGTTGGACATTTTACCTCAATTTTCATCTCCGATGCTAAAATCTTTCTACCCTAAAATCAATTTTGGAATTAGTTTTATAGAGGGTAATTTCTATGAGGAAAAAATATCTTTGAAACTATCTCCCAATAACAGTATTTTCTAATTAAGAAAAATCAATTTTAGAATAAAAAATTGATGATGTGTCAATAAACCCAGGGTCATGGAGAAGGTGAAGATATGACTTTCACCTTTACCCCTTCTTATGAGATGGCATCCTTGTCAAGATTTTTCGTTAACCTTGATCCTAATATTTGAGATTAATTTTTGGTTAAAAAAATATTTTAGGTGTCATTTTTTGTCATGTGTTTTTAAGACCTTCACCCTTAGGATTAAAGATGCTCTTGGGATTTTCTATAAATGCGAGAAAAAAAAAATGCAACAATGCTTTACATCCCGGGAGAAAATCACTGGATCCATACCGTGACTCACATAAGGCGGGATCCACTTTTGCCCACTTATAATCCCAGTGATAGAGAGCATTACTCTCATGCGTCCGATCCCCTCACGGGATATTTCACGGTTTTTTTTGCCGTCAACGTATCATCACCGGAAAAAATGTTAAAAGACAGCTTTTATTCAACGAAATTATTATAAAACAGAACACAAGCACACCACCACCAATACACCGTTACTCGTAGAACAGAGAGAGACTAACAGACAAACAAAAAGCAACAACTCACAACGCGAAAACAAACCACAATACATCATCATGCTTGAAACTTAATTAACCAAACCAAAGATTCCGCGCACTGGTTTTGGTTTTCGTTGAAAGACCGATGAGACTTAGTTTCACTCATTCCACATCACTTACGGATAAACCTCAATGAAGGATCTGAACCCCTGGACACGAGTAATTTTGTAGTCGGTAAAACCCGACTCGATGAAAAGTTTTGCCCATTCTTTCTCAGTTCTCTCTTTGCCATTATGAAAAGCCATCATCATAATGTCGAAGAGTAGTTGGGTTTCAGTAATTGAATCGTCTTCTTGTTTGTTCTTGTCTTCTTCAATCACGGCGTCTATTATTATCACCTTTCCTCCCTCTTTTCTTGACGGAATAGCTTCCTTGCACCTCTTAAGTATTCTAACACAATCTTTGTCGCTCCAATCATGAAGAATAAACTGTAAGCCATGACAATGAGATGTAAGTCAAGGCTGTAAAGACATAAAAGTCCCACTCAAATTTTAAAGGAGGGGAACCCGATAAGTAAATGTACAATAGATACCTTCATTAAAACTGCGTCTGCACGAGGAATGGACTCGAACATGTCACCCCCAATGAAGACAACATTAGAAGTCCCTTGTAAGTTTGCAACAACATTTGGGAGATCGAGAACCATGCAATCGAGGTTCGGGAATGCTCCAACAACGGCATTAGCTGTAGTTCCAGTCCCACCTCCTACGTCAACTAAAGATTTCAAATTATCGAACACCCCCTTACCTTCGTTAAGAATTACACTCATCAACACGCAAGAGTCATTAGCCATGGAATCATGGAAGTTCTTGCCAGACTCAGGATTCTGCTCCAAGACATTCCATAGGGTCATACCATGAGCAGACACAAATGGTGTGGATTCACTGCCCTGAAACCAAGTGCTCAAGGAATGTAACGATGATACCATGAAAGGATCGACCATAGAGAGAACAACAGATGACATTGTGTTGGCATTAGCTTTTACTAAAAGCCTTGAAGTTGCTGTCAGTGTATATCCTTCTTGTTCTTGATTGTCGCCAAGGCTTTGTGTTGCAAAGAATCCAGAATGAATCATAAAGCGCATTAAGCTATTCAAGGGATCAATTCTCGCTGGTGGCAGAGAGAGGGCATCAACGAGGTTAGAGAGAGTCATGGGTTTTCCATGTCTGTGGATTATGTCGGGGATGCCTAATTGAACAACACATTTGAGAGACAAAGAACTTGCGTAGTTGAATGCATACTTCCAAATATGAGTGTGAGCTTGTATCAACTCAATCTCCTCTTGGCTAGTCGAATCCATCGAAAGAAATGCTTTGATTGTTGTTGTTTATTTAAATTTTTTTCTTAAACTCTAGATATGGAAGTATGATTTGCATGATCAGTGGCTTGTCTATTTATTGAGCAGAAGGATGTGCTGCAAACCAGTTGGCCAACAACAATTTTTATTTATTCGTTATTTTTTTGATATTAATAAACCAATTATATTTTGTTTGCAAATTCTTGCTTAATATTTTATCAAGAATTTATAATTTAAACCGCATGGGAAGGAAAATTCCAGGACGACGGGGAAGGGGTGCATCCACCGCCTCACTGCAAAAGGGTTAAACTTATTTTTTGACAACTAGATAAACCGAAAGTTTGGGGTTTGAAATCTCATGACTCTTTTTTTTGAAATCTCATGGCTCAATACGGTAAAACTTTCATCTTCTCGACCATTACAGTAAGGTTTTGTTTTTAATTGTGAGTTGAATAGAATGGATGGTTATTAATTAGAAGAAAGAAAAAAATATTATTAATTAGAAGGAAATAAAACCAAGTTTGAATCTTCAATTTCAGAAATTTCAGACAAGCAATATAAAAAAATACCTTTCAATTTAGAATATTATCTTAAATTATTTATTGTTCGATATACATAATTTTACAAATTTACGGTTAGGTTTAAATATGAGTATCGATTTTTTTTTTTTTTTTTTTTTAGTTTTTAGTTTTCTAGTTCTTCATCCTCATCGCCTCGCTATGGTGTTTATGCTTGATTTTTGTTTTATGGATCTGCGTTAATTTTATTAGATTCGTTTTTATGGATGGTTTTCACCTGATTTTTAAGGTTTTTCTCTGAACTGCTACAGTAAATCTAAGAGGCCGAATTTTACTGTAGCATTTTTTTTTTTTTTTTTTTTTCAAAGAGGCCGTTCCAGGCGATAGAATGTGATTCCTAGGATATTGGTTTTAATCTGATCAAACCATTTCCTATTAATCTCTTCTTTCTGCCTTCAACTTCTCATCTTTTTCATCTGACCAAACCACACTTGTCGATAAGTAGATTTTTCTCTTCTAGGTTTTTTTTAAAGCTTTTCAAGTTTTTCAATGACGGGAAGTTCTACCTCTCGCAAACCCTAAATCTTCTGCTGCTTATGCTACCCCAACAAACCATGGCTTTGATGTTTCGATGGCAGAGCCGATCTTTTTCAATGTCCTTTCAAAGGCTATGATGGGTGCAAAAACGGGATTTGGAGGGAAGGGGTTATTGAAGGTTTCACTTTTCAATCACTTGAGAAATTTACACTACAAGAGAGAAGGGGGACCGAGAGATGTCGTGAAAGATTGCGCCCTTATGCGAGAAGTCTACCACGCCTTTGAGTCCTTATTGTTACATCTCGAGAGTTGGTTGTGCACCTTTGCTTGTATGCATGTTTATTCCTGAATAAAAAGTGTACACACATTGAGAAAGGTGAGCTCGCTCCTTCTACGGCTACAATTCACGGCATTCTTTGCTCTGCTGCATTAATATTTCGATCCTACGATGTTGAGGTTCTTGCGCCTACTTTAAGTCTTGCGCTATTGAACATGGTGTTTCTAGCTCAGATCCCTACAATCTCTAGTATTCCAGCTAAATGTAGGTTGCACTTTGCACGAACCTTCAAGTCCGTGTTTGCGAAAGTGGTGGCCGCACCTAATGATCTGTCTTCATGGATCTGACTAATGCTTTTCCCCTGTGTGTACTCTCCATGTTCTTTGAGTACCAAGAGTTGAAAGTGACACCGGAGAGAAAGCTGCAGATTAAGTCGATTAATCATGCATTGCGCATATGGAATGAACCGAATGGGTGTATGGTCTTTGGTTCAATGTGTGTTTGAGAAACATCCGAGATGAAGGAATTACAAGAGAAAGCCAAGAAGAAACCTAAACAGGATGATCAGGGAAGCGTGAACTTGAGGTTGTGTAGGGGTAAGCTCCGACATGGTTTATATCTTTTTGCGATTCGCACTCTCACTTCTACTGGAGTTGCGTCCAATAATGAAGGTACACGGGCTGAACTTCGTTCCAAACATCCCACTGCTGCCTTGCCGGTCATCCCCTCTTCTTCACCTTCACAGGAGGCTATGGTAGCTACGACGGATCTTGTGCTAAGTAGACTAAAGAGTTTCCCTAAGGGGACAGCTTGTGGAAGAGACGGTTTCCGGGCACAACATCTTCTCGATGTTCTCGGTGGGCAATGGCGGTCAATTATTTGGATGAGTTACTTGCCTCCATCACGAAGTGGTTAACTTATGGCTATCGGGCTCTTGCCCGTCGGTTTTGGGAGAATATGTGGCCAGTGCTCCTCTCACCCCACTCATCAAACCTGGTGGTGGCTTAGGCCCTATAGCGGTTGGCACAATATGGAGGAGACTTGTCTCTAAATGCGCTGCATCTTTTGTTGGCAAGGAAATGAACTCATATTTGGGTGATTTCCGGTTTGGAGTGGGGGCTAAGTGTGGTGGAGAAGCAATTCTACATCTTGTGAATCGCGTGTTGGAAGAGAAAGGGGACCAAAATACGCTTTCCATGCTGGGCTGGTAGATTTCTCTAATGCGTTCAATCTCATAGATAGAACAACCATGATCTTAGAGGTACGTAGGCTATGTCCTTCGATATCTCGTTGGGTTGAGTTTTGTTACGCTTCACCAGCACGACTATATTATATGGACCATGTGCTTTATTCGATCAGGGAGTGCAACAAGGTGATCCTTTAGGGCCACTTTTGTTCGCTCTTACTCTCCACCCGCTAGTCTTGAGTATTTGAAAGGTGTGATCTAGAACTCTGCAGGCTTGGTATCTTGATGATGGTACGGTGATTGGGGACACTATGATGGTTGCTAGAGCTCACGAGAATAATTCAAGAAGAAGGTGTTGCTAGGGGGCTGTTTTTGAACATCAAGAAGACTGAATTGTTTTGGCCCTCTATAGACCCAGGACAGCCGCTTGCGGTATGTTTCCACCTCGATATTTGTAGGCCGGAGAGAAGGGAGTTAAGCTGCTAGGTGCTCCTGTTAGCCTTGATGCCCAATTTAATGCGGATCTGGTTGTTAAAAGAGTGAAAAAAAACTATAGAGCTCATTCATTCAGTGGAAAAACTTGAAGATCCACGGTGTGAGCTTCTTTTGTTTAGAAAGCTGTCTTGGAGTTTCTCGCTTATATTTTTCTTTACGCACTACCTTTCCGTGACCGCACTTTTGCGGCTCAAGATTTGTTTGACTCTCGTCTCTACAAGTTCCTACAACATATAATAACAGGAGATGGTCCAGGGTTCGGCCCCTTGCAAATGCGATTTTCCACGCTGCCCTCGGACTAGGTGGTTTTGGTGTTTACTCGATGCAAGACACTATGAATTACTTGTTATTTGGCGTCGTGCTTGGAAACACTAGAACTGCAATCTTGTCATATTGAGGCACACCGGCATCGGTGGTTTTAGCTCCCATCTTGAGCGTCTTTGCGGCTTCTTTCAACTCTCGTAGTCTGTTTCTCCTATATGCGTCGATAACATATGCCAACCATTCTATGTCAACTCACGCAATTTGTTTATTTTGATGCAGTAAAGAAGAACTTGACTTCCCAATTCAAGTTGTCGAACGTGATTCATTCCTATGGCGAGCAACCAAATGAAGCATGCCCTGATTTCTTAATGGCTATCCCCATCCCTGGTTTAAATCGAAAATTGGTTCGAGGCGAGTTTAGTGCGGTATTATGTTATAGACTTGGTATTCCCTTGTTTGAACCAGGTAGTTTGTGCCCCTTCGCAAGAGAGAGATGGATGCTTTTGGTGACCATGCGATTACCTTTGTACAAATGAAGTTGGTTTAAAATTTCGACATGATTTAGTACGCGACACGATTGCGGACATCCGTTATCGGTGGGTGGTACACGGAAAGAGGTGGACTTGGGTATGCTTGCGAACAACGGTACTTCTTTGAGACCGCGAGATGTTCTTGTGCTCAATTGGGACAATGGTCGGGACGTTTGCTTCGATGTTACGATTGTGTCGCCCTTTCTTTGGGAGTAATGGTCGTACTTTGGAAGGGGGCGGGCTATCAAGGATCTTTGTCGATCGCAAAAATACCAAGTATTTAGAAAAATGCACTGCACAAGGATATGGATTTGGTGCTTTGGCTTTCACTACTCTAGGTGAATTTGGGGACGGAACAACGGACTTCGTTCGATGGCTCATAACTATATTGCTAGTCATGATGCTAACGTGCGTGTAGGTGATTTCCTTTTTCATAGGTTAAGTGTGGTAGTTCAAAAAGGAGTTGGAGGCCAGCTTGTTGCTAGGCTTCCGACTAGTTTCTTGTCTGAATTTGGAAATTAAACGAAAGTAAAAAAAAAAAAAAAAATACGAAATTAACATTTTATAAAAATATAAACCAAAACTGGAAAGATATGATATAAGATCGCTTTTGTTTTTTTATTTTGTTTTTGATACTAAGAATGAAAGGCAACAAAAACAAAAAATGACTATGCTTCAAAAAAAAATAAAAAAAAATGACTGCTTCAGTGACGCAATTTGTAACAGCTTTTGCAACAATATCTATAACAGTATTTTTATAACATTTTTAAGCGTTATATTCGTCTTACATTTATATTGTAACAATTTTGTAACATTTCTGTAACAGTTTTAGATCTGATAGCTGAGTTTTGTTGGCAATGTACGATTAAGATTAAAATAAAAAGTTTAGGTGACGGTTTTTTGAACATTTTCATGCCATATTAGCCATCAACCGGGTCGACTTCCATTCGTTTTCATCGTTCCTAACCGTAGTCGGGGACGATAACTCTTCGATCGTTGACTCAATTTCAAGAAAAAATGATTGATACCCATTCAATTGAATCGATTAAAAATGAAAAAAAGAACATTGCAAGCAATGCATTTTTAGGTCCCGTAGTGACAGTATAGAAGGGACTCCCTTCTGTCGTCCCGATTATTTATAGTAATTATGATGTTACTTGGTACCTAAACCGAACACTTAAGCTATTATATCTGGCATTAGGAAAAATGCCCCAAAATCGAACCCCATCTTGTGATTATGTCCCGGACGTTAGGAAATAAGTCAAAATGCCCCAATACGTTACTTTTAAATTAAGTAATCAAAATTGGGTATCTTGGCCGGTCAATAGTGTTATGAAATTCCATTTTTATCCTTTTTATACATTATTAAATCACCACCACCGTCACATCCGTTACCACCACCACCAAAAGAACAACCCACCAACCGCCACCACCACCTCCTTCACTACCACCAGAACATCCACCACCACCACCACCACCGCCGTCTCCACCACCACTGACACCGCCATCACCACCACCACCACTTGAACCATGATTTTTAACACTGAACCCTAAATTATAAACCATGTACCCTGAAGGACAATTTCGTCTTTTTTGCACACGTGGGAAGTCATATGTGTGCAATTTTGGCTACTGAACTCTCTCTAACTGAAAATCTAACATATTGGGGTATTTTGACTTATTTCCTAACGTCTGAGGCATAATCACAAGATGGGGGTCGATTTTGGGGAATTTTCCCCATTAATCTTTATCATTTTTGTCAAAACCCATAGGCCTAACACATCTCGAATACCGGCTTAAAAAATTGGGTGAGGAACCAATGATACTTTGCTCTAGTTATTAATCTTTCACTTTATTGGGACGACCGAAGGGAGTCCCCTTAGTGTTCAATAGGGGAGCCAAAATGTAGTCCGTTTGTAACGCTTTTTTTTTAGATTTTTAATCGCAAAAATTGAACGCGTATTGGTTTTCTTTCCATGAAACTGGATCGACAATAAGATAAACATCAACCACGACTACGATTAGGCGCGATCAAAACGATCGAAAGTCGAACCGATTGATGGTATTTCTGGCGTGAAAATGACAAAAAAAACGTCACCTATACTTTTTATTTTGATCTTGACCGTTGATTGCCAACAAAATTCGGTCGTCGGATCTAAAGCTGATGTTGCTAAATAAAAATTGTTACAAAATTGTTACATTGTAAGTATCACATAAATATTACACTTATAATTGTTACTAAACTGCTGTTGCGAAAATTGTTGCAAAAATGTTACAAAATTGTCCCAAAAAACAACCCCTACATTTCCACGGAGTTGCTTCCAACTTCGGTGGTCCCCGCACTGCTGCTGCAGTAATCTAGTTTATATTTCATGTTTAGTCGTCTAAATTTTAGAGTTAGTCCACTTTTTTTTTTCTGAAATTTACAAAAGGTGGCCCACCAAGTTGGCAAGTTGTAGATTTTTCTTTAATAGTTTATTTTATTGCGTTCAATTAAATTTTTTTCGTCAGGAATTACTTGATAAATTAGCGGATTGCAAAATTATTAAGGAACTGAAATTATCTCCACCTAAACCATCAATCTCCTAAATTCTTTGTTTAATATACTATTTTTCGCATCCTAATTTTTGATTTCTTCTTGATAATCAGAAAATTTTAAGGGAAAATATGAAAACTTACAGATAACATCTCAAGTAAATAATAAAATCTCATCTCAATGGTGCAGGTGTCATCTAGGTAAAAAACAATTGAACACCAATTAATTAATTAGTTTCTCGATCAAACTTGAGGTGTAGACCAAAGATGCCAGTACAAATGTAGGTTTCAGCGTAGGAACACTCATCTAAACACAAGATATAGGATTAACAATTATTCGTTAAAACAACGTGCACTCAATATATAATCTTGTGTTGATTAGATAATTGCTAGCTATTACTCCAACAAATATAACCTTGATTAAAAGATTTTAATTTTAACGGTGTTAACCGATTATATATTACTGCACCCGAAATAATAAAGATACATTTCTAACAACTTTTTGGCGTTGCAAAATTTTCACTGTAACATCAGTTCGACGTTCCGGGATAAATGATTTCCTTTAGTGATTTGTTTGTAAAATAACACTCAAACAATCGACAGTATAAAATAATGGATGCATGATGTCTTCAATAATTCCCTTCGCTCCGAAGGAACATCAGAATTTATGCCTTGGATTGCCATAACCTTGGTAATCCGTTTATATGATGATCATCAAAACTGCTAAGCATTCCAGGTGTTCAAATCCCAGTTCTCCATTGTGGTTGGTACAAGTATGTGTCCGCCTTTTTTCATTTTAAAGCAAAAAGAAACGTCAAAACTTGTTTTAATATAGCTTCTAAATATATTTTTTTAACAATAACCAATAGCTAGCTTACTGTAACATAAAATAGCTAGCTTACTGTAACATAAAATAAATAAAATAATGGGGGTTAGTATCCAGCTTGTCGTTTAGCTGCCAACTAAAATCTCTTCTGTGTAAGTTAAAAAATTATTTACTAATAAATAAATAATATAATATTAAAAAAAAAATTATTATAAAAATTATCGATAGTATAAAATAACGGGGGTTGGTGCCTACCAACTTCTTATTATGACGAAAATGTTTAGTGCACCGAAAAGGTGGTGTGAGAGAAAAAAAAAAAAGTGGTGGACCCCATCTTTTACCTTGCGAATCTCCCCCAGAGCTGTGTCACAGTGTGACAATTAGAGTATGTCTGCTCAATAGTTACTTAGTCTGTTGTTAGTATTTCGACTGTGTGCCTTAATTCAATTTAAAGAAGGGTATCGGATGACGACACGTGTGTTGTATCCATTGAGTGTTAGCTAGAGATATTGATTGGTATTAAAATTTCTGTAAGAACATCTGGAAAAGATCTGAAAATTCTTAATGAAGTTTAACTTCTTGGCTGCCCTTCTTGAGCAGATTTGACCTGAGTTTCGATTCAGGAGGTGATTTCATCACCAAACTATTCTTATTTCATTAAATCCATTGACGAATTGTTGTATCAACACAACATTTGGCATCAGAGCCGTTCTTTTCACTCAAATTAAACCCATTTTTTTTTCATCATGACGTTGAAGGAGGTTGAATCAGATGTTCATCAACTCAAAGGATATTATGATAAGCTTACTACCGAGATGTCTGATGTCCGCGGTATAGTTGATAAACTGTCCAAGCAATTCGAAACCCTACTCAAAATTTTAGAAAAGCCTCAACACCCCTGAGAAGGATAGTGGATCTCATTTAGAAGCTAATGAGACTCATTCCTCTACACCTCCATTTTACACTACCCCTCAATATCGAGTTCCTAAACTAGATTTTCCATGATTTACTGGTGATAATCCAAGAGGGTGGATTCAAAAAAGCGACAGATACTTCAAGCTGAATGGAATTGAAGATCACATGAAGGTACATATCGCTTCCATTTACTTAGAGGGTAAAGCTGAACAATGGTTTTTAAATTTCTCGGTCAATCGACCTCGTATGACATGGTCAGATTTAACTACTCATTTAATTCATCGATTTGAAAATCCTATTGATGAAAATTTTGTGGGTAGCTTCAATAAATTAGTTCAACTCTCTACTGTGGAGGATTATTATGAGGCATTTGAATCTTTAAAAGCCTTGATGTTAGACATGAATCCTACTCTTACTGAGGATTACTTTGTTATGAGTTTTTTGAGTGGTCTCAAGGAGGAGATTGGTAAGTCCGTCTCCATGTTTCAACCTGCGACACTTACTGCGGCTTTTTCACTAGCTAGACTGCTAAAGAAGAAGGTTAATTTGGATGCTTCAAATAACAAACAATTTACTAGATCCTTTCACACTTCTTATGCTTCCAACAGACAATTCACTTCACCCTACTTTCCACCCAAACCCATTTTAACTTCTCCAAAATCCACCCCTCCAACACCAAAAACCTTGTTCACTCCCCAATACAAGCCCTCCAATACAATCCCTACAATTAAAAGGCTCACCCAAGAGGAGATGCAAAAAAGAAGAGATCAAGGTCTATGTTACAATTGTGATGATGTTTACAAGCCAGGACACCTTTGCAAAGGGAAACAAAAGATATTCATGTTGCAGCTGGAACCTTCTGACTCACAAGAAACTGAGGAGGATGATGATGTCTTTGAGGAAGCTGTAGAATCACCAATACACACTGACATGGAGATTTCTTTACATGCCCTTACAGGCACTGTTACAGGTGATACAATCAGAATACCTGGTCTTTTATATAAGCACAAGGTGTCCATATTAATTGATTCAGGTAGTACTACTAGTTTTATAGATAGTGCCTTAGCTGCTAAAATCCATTGCCCTGTCAATGAAAATGCTCCTATGATGGTGACTGTGGCCAACGGTGATAAAAATGTGAGTGCTGGTATATGCCCTCAACTACAATGGAGTATCCAGGGCCATAAATTTACTGAAGATTTGAGAATTTTACCCTTAGGTGGATGTGATATTGTTCTTGGAGCTGACTGGATCAGAAAATTGGGTGATGTGCTATTTAACTTCTCCAAGTTGAGTATTTCCTTCAAACACAATAACAGGAGGGTTACACTACAAGTTACTCCAACATCCACTTCAGTATTGATGATGAGTGGCTCAGCTGTGAAGAAATTTATCTCAAAAACTACTCATGGAGTTTTGGGCCATTTATTCTCTATCTCTACATCTCCCACACCTCCTCCCCCTGCACCACTTTCACCCTTATTACAAGAATTCAATGAAATATTTCAGGAACCATCCACTCTTCCACCTCAAAGGAGTTTGGACCATAAAATTCCATTACAACCACTGTCAACACCAGTTAACCAACGAGCTTATAAATGCCCATATATTCAAAAGGCTACAGTTGAGAAACTTGTTGCCGAAATGCTCCAGTCTGCATAATTCAACCTAGACACAGTCCCTTTGCCTCACCAATTCTCTTGGTTAAAAAGAAAGATAATTCCTGGCGATTCTGTGTTGATTACAGAAAACTCAACAGCAGCACCATTAAAGATAAATTCCCCATACCACTTGTAGAGGAGTTATTGGATGAGTTGAAAGGTGCAATTATTTTCACTAAAATTGATCTTAGAGCTAGTTATCATCAGATACGAGTTCACGAATTGGATATATTCAAGACATCTTTCAGAACTCATCAAGGGCACTATGAGTACAAAGTCATGCCCTTTGGGTTGACCAATGCACCTGCCACCTTTCAAGCCTTAATGAATGACATCTTTCAACCTTACTTGAGAAAGTTTGTTCTTGTTTTTTTTTTGATGACATCCTTATTTACAGCCAAAGTATGGAGGAGCATTTGGAACACTTGAAGCTTGTTTTCTCCCTCCTCAGACAACACCAACTTTTTTCTAAGATGTCCAAGTTCTGCTTTGGTCAACCTTCCTTGGAGTACCTTGGTCACATAACTTCAGGTGATGGTGTGTGTGTTGATCCCTCTAAAATTGCATGTATGAAGAATTGGCCAATACCCAAAACCATCAAGGAATTGAGAGGGTTTTTGGGACTCAAAGGATACTATAAAAAATTTGTTCAAGGATATGGGTTGATCAGTAAATATTTAACCTCTCTGCTCAAGAATAATTCCTTCCTTTGGAGTCCAGCTGCCACTACTGCATTTGAGAAACTCAAACAAGCAATGACCACCACTCCAATTTTGGCCTTGCCAGACTTCACTAAGCCTTTCATTGTGGAAAGTGATTCCAGTGACACATGTTTAGGTGCAGTCCTAATTCAAGAGAGCAGACCCATTGCTTTTTTCAGCAAACCTTTAGGTCCCCGAGCTCAAGCACTATCTACTTATGAGAAAGAATTCCTTGCCATTGTCATGGCTGTCCAAAGATGGAGGCAATACTTACAGGGCTCTAAGTTCATCATCAGAACAGATCACCAAAGTCTGAAATATTTCCTTGAACAAAAACTCTCTACTCCATTGCAGCAAAGATGGTTACTCAAACTCTTGGGTTTTGATTACAGTATTGAATACAAAAATGGGTCTGACAATGTAGTAGTTGATGCTCTGTCCAGAAGGCCCATTGATTCTGCTACTAGCCACTCAATCATGCTCTCTACACCAAATTGGGTTCAGGAAGTCACCACCAGCTATGCCAATGATGCTAAAGCACAACAACTTATCTCTCAACTTCTTCTCAATCCTACTAGTGTCCCACATTTCACTTACCGGGATGATGTTCTGAGATATAAGAACAAGCTCTACATTGGAACAGGAGGCAACATAATACACAATCTTCTTACTTCACTCCATGCATCTGTCATTGGTGGCCATTCAGGTATCCAGGTAACCTCTTTTAGGGCAAGAAGTCATTTCTATTGGAGAGGCATGCATCAAGACATTGTGTTATTTGTTTCTCAATGTGAAGTATGTCAAAGAAATAAAAATGACATGACAAATTCTACTAGCTTACTTCAACCTCTGCCTATTCCTGAGCAAGCATGGCAGCATATCACTATGGACTTCATATAAGGCCTCCCAATCAGCAACAGGAAAAGTGTCATCATGGTGATTGTTGACAGGTTAACTAAATATGCACATTTTGTGCCTTTTCAACATCCATACATAGCTGCCACTGTAGCCAAAGCTTTTCTCTCTCAGGTATTCAAGTTACATGGGCTACCTGCTTCCATTGTGTCTGACATGGAAAAGGTCTTCACTAGCCATTTTTGGCAAGATTTGTTCAAGGCACTTGGCACAAACCTTAACCTTAGCACAGCTTATCACCCTCAGACAGATGGCCAAACTGAAAGGGTGAATGCTTGCTTGGAAAATTACTTAAGATGCCTCACAGGTCACAAGCCCAGCAAATGGAGTGACTGTCTAGCTCTAGCTGAATGGTGGTATAATACCAGTTTCCAAACTAGCTTAAAAATCTCCCCATTCCAAGATTTTTATGGGTATGTACCTCCTCACTTAGATTTTCCTTCTCAACTCACTACTTTAGTAGAAGAAGTTGAAGTTTACCTTAAAGATAGAGCGGCTTGTCTTGATATTCTCAAGGAGTCTCTTCATAAATCTCAAGAGAGAATGAAGCTCTATGCTGACCAGTCCAGAAGAGACCGATCTTTTGCAGTAGGGGATATGGTATATTTGAAACTACAGCCTTACAGGAAAGCCTCTTTAGCCCTGCGTAAGAACTTTAAACTCTCCTCCAAGTTCTATGGGCCGTTTCAGGTGTTGCAACGCATTGGACCAGTGGATTACAAACTGGAGCTTCCTTCTCATGCGCGCATTCACCATGTCTTCCATGTATCTCAACTTAAGCAACATATTGGACCCAAACACACACCATCCACCACGCTACCAATTGTTGATCATGAAGGTGCCATTATAATGGTTCCTCAACAGGTCTTGCGCAGCCGCACCGTGTTAAGAGGCAAGCATTTGGTTCGACAGGTTTTGATTCAATGGATTAATTCAGCACCAGAGAATGCTACCTGGGAGGATGTTTCAAATATCAGAGCTCACTACCCGAAGTTCATCCTTGAGGACAAGGATCCTTTTCAGGGAAGGGAAATGTCACAGTGTGACAATTAGAGTATGTCTGCTCAATAGTTACTTAGTCTGTTGTTAGTATTTCGACTGTGTGCCTTAATCCAATTTAATGAAGGGTATCGGATGATGACACGTGTGTTGCATCCATTGAGTCTTAGATATGGATATTGATTGGTATTAAAATTGCTGTAAGAACATCTGGAAAAGATCTGAAAATTCTTAATGAAGTTTAACTTCTTGGATGCCCTTCTTGAGCAGATTTGGCCTGAGTTTTGATTCAGGAGGTGATTTCATCACCAAACTAATCTTATTTCATTAAATCCATTGACGAATTGTTGTATCAACACAACAAGCTGCAGTAATGGCCCTTAGATTTCTTCACGGTGCACATTGTGGGACACACCTTTGGTGTGTATCATCTCTATTATTATGATGTGTTAATATAAAATAAAATAATAATAAAATCATAAACAACTTTGGCTCTCTCTCAAAAAAAAAGTAATAATAATATAAAACAATAATAAGGAGGTACCAGCGAAAAAGGAGGTTGCATTAAGCTTCTGTCTCATGATGGTGGTGAATTATAACCGGCGATCATGTCCCATATCAAGGATAAGTTCTCTCTCTGGGCGATAAGTCGGGCGGAGCTGACTTAGTCAAAATCAAAATTTTCTTCAATTTCTACGATTAAATTTGTTCGGAATCTAAGTTTTTTGATCTAATCACATGTTCTTCTTGTGATTCTTCCAGACTTTTTGGGTCTTCTTTCAATTTTGATGTTTTAAAACTTTCCTTTAGTTCTTCTTATCCTAATGTTTTAGGGTTTCAGTAAAATTTTCGTCTTTCATGATTTAGATCTAATGTTTTGAATTATTACTTACCTTTCTTATTATTCAGGGTTTTCTTTGAGTTTGCTCTAACGTTTTTCCTTCTTTTTGTTTCATGATAGGTCATGAGCCGATGGAGGTGAGGTCTTAGATTCATCGTTCATCATCATGAGATTATTTAAGCACCAGTGATTAAAAGGTTGTCAGAATTGGCAGTGAAGGGAATTGGCTCAAGGATTCGATTTTCTCAACCTCTCTGGTTCTGTCTCTTGCTAGTTTGCGTCTGTTTCTTTAAGATTCTTGATTAGACGGTTCAGTTGAAGATTCCACTGTTATTCTTGAGATCCTACTGAGTGTAGGGATTTGATGCTTATTTGAGAAGGAAACAATCTATTATATTTCCTTTTGAGGGTTTGGGGGTTTTAATCTTTTTTGAATTTAACTTTAGCCTCGTTTTAGCATCTCAGTATTAAGTTTAGAGAAAGGATGAAGTGTATATCTATCAAGAAGATGATTCAATTTCATTAAAAGCTGTGTTTTGGATTTTTAATTGATATTTTATTGGTCACTAGTGGGATTCTTTTATAATTTTTCTTAGTAAGAGATTTTAATCTGCATTTGAATCTGTTTTATAGGGTGGCTACTCAGAAGCAATTCAACACTTGGCAATTCCTTCTCTTAAGTCTGATTCAATTGATTTTTTGTGCATGAAGATAGAGAATTTTATTCAGCTTGTGCTCTGACATTTACTGCTTATTCATCAAAAAATGTGTTGTCATTCCTTTACTGCAGGCAGTTTAATATGTTTCTCTCAGTTCTCAATTAGTTTTCAGGGATATTTGATAGGTTTTTTGAACTGTATTTCTCTTTGTCTCTTAATAGCCCTGTCTGAGAATTTACAGTTTTGCTGCATGCTCATGCATCTTTTCTTTGGCCTGTTTATTTTGTTTAAATTCTATTTATACCTCATTTATGATCTTATTCTGTATCATTCTTCTATCCTCTATCATCCTGCAAGTTGTTTAGAAGCTAGATAAGAATTTGAAGTTAGTGTTTCAGTTATGGCTTTTCCAGTTGATCAAGTGAGAATTATTGAGTGTGATGAGGATGTTGAGGAATTCCCCTTTAGATTTGCTGCTTTGATGTGTGATGATTCTCGTAGTTACCTCAAAAATTCTGTCAAGCATCATCTAAATAGGGCTTGGCCAATTGAATCCAATGATTTTCAACTGGCCAAGGCTTATGTTCAAGGCATGGAAATGAGAAATATGTTTATGGTGTTGTTCAGAAAGGGACAGGATAGAGACATAGCTTTCAATGCAAGGCCAACTTTGTTGTTTGGACAGCTTTTTGCAGTTCAACCTCTTGGTGATTTGGATTCAATTTTTGATCTTACTTGGGATGTTACTCTTATGCCTGTGCATATTTTATCCACTCTGATCTGGTAATTCTAGGAAGGTTAGAGAAGTATTTGATCATCTTTGTAAGTTTGTGGCAGCAGTCTCTCCAGATGGAAATTGGTTTGAGGCTAAGATGATGGTTCCTTTGAGAGCTCCCCTCACAAGGAAGGTGGTTTTTAACACCAAAAAAAGATCCTATTATATGTCAGCCTTTTACCCTAAACTGCCTTTTCGAGCTTGCAAAACATGCTTTGTGTTGTATCACAATGAGGACAAATGCAGGGAATCCCAGTCAAGAATCTTTGTTAGAGCTTTGCCTTTGCCCTCTCGTCATGCCTCTCATGTTGCAGTCACCAATGTAAGATCTCATTCTGTGACATGTGAAGGATCCAATGCTGGTGAATCGTCTACCAACTCCCCTCCCATGGATCACTCGAAACCTTCTGCTTTCTCGGTTTGTCTTCAACCTTTGGGCAGCATTAGTAATAAAGCTTCCTTTTTTTCCCTCTTGCTACTTCAAGTACTTTGCCTGTTGTTTCTACCCTGATTATTAGAGATTCGTCATCTACTCAATCTTGTACTGATAACCCTTTGACTTCTTCGGGTCCACCTATGCCGTCCAAGTCTACCACGTCTTTTATCTCCCCTTTTGACAACTACTCACTTGGAAATAATGAAAATGTGATTGATAGAAAAGGAAAGAGACCTAGGACTGTGTTTGAGTCTATTTACTTAGATGCTAGTAATTACTCTTCATCATCAGTTGGTGCTCAGTCCCCAATCCAGCCATCCCTCTCTTCAGTCACGCCATTTTCACCTCCAGAGTCTTCTATTTTTAACTTGGGGAATGTTGGTTTTTCTGTTAATATTAACTCTTCGGTGAGCAATGTTTATTGGGCTTCGAACTGTTCCTCCTTTTCGCATTCTGTGGTAACTACTTCGAGCTTCGCATGTACCTCGGTTGCTGGAGTAAATTTTGCGGCTGGGGGTTCCTTGTCTCATCCATTTGATAAAGATCTTAATTCCCCCCCTCGTTTTGGAGAAAACAAAGATGGCTTAATTTTGGAACCAACACCTCTTGCAACTCTGCCTTTGGAACCGACTATCACTGACGAAGAATTCGAGAATGGAGTGGATCTCATGATGATGGATGATGTTTCTTTGGCCAAAAATCCCTCCTTGGCTCATGACCAAGTAAGTATTTCTTTCATAACTTAAGATTTAATACCTGTTTTAGATGTCTGTTCATTTTATTATTCTGGTTGTTCTCTGTCTATCTGGTTGTTTCTGATGTCTCTTGGTTGATTCTTGTTTTGTTTTTAGTATTTTTAGTTTGAGTCTTTAAGATGAAGTTCTTATGTTGTAACATGAATGGTTGTTGCTCTAATAAAAAATGGAGACACTTGCTGAGTATAGTTAGGAAGTATAAACTAGATGCTATTTGTTTGCTTGAAACCATGGTTGATTCAGACACTGTTAAAAAATTTACTCATCATCTGCCCTTTGATGCTTGGTCTATTATTCCGTCAGTTGGTAAATCGGGTGGTCTTGCGTTAGGTTATTTCGCTAAATCGAATATTGAAGTGCTAGGTTCCTCTCTTAATATGATTCATATTCTGTGTGACATTTCTCCAAGTATCAAAAACTGTGTTGTTTCCTTTATTTACGAGTCTTTATCGGTGTGTGGCAAGAGGAATCAGTGGAATTTTTTAAATGATATGCTAGTTAATAACAACAAACCTTGGTTACTAGTTGGTGACTTTAACTTAATTTTACATAGATCTGAAAAACAAGGTGGTAATGCTGATGGTTCTTTTCCTCCGAATTTTGTTAGAGAAAGTTTAATTAAAATGAATATGAATGAAGTTTTTTCATATGGCAATCCTTTTACTTGGTGTAATAGGAGATACAAAAATCCCTCTGAGTTGATTTTTGAAAAGTTGGACCGTAGTTTTATGAATGATAAATAGATTTCACTACTTCCTCACACTAGGGCTACTATTTTGGGTAGAATTTATTCGGATCATAGTCCCATTCTGGTGAAATGTTTCCATTTTGAAAGGAAAGTTAATATTCCTTATAAATTTTTCAAATGTTGGCAACTGAACCCTGACTTTAAAGAATTTCTTTCTGATTCTTGGTCTCATAATGTCATTGGTTCTCCTTCCTTTGTTGTTGTCACAAGCTGCTTCATGTGAAAAATGATTTAACCAAGTGGAATGTTAACTCCTTTGGTCACATTAAGACTACAATAGGTAGATTAAAAGCTGGGATTGAAAAACTTCAAGCCTTGCCCTATTCTCCTCAAATTGGTTATTTTATCTTGAACTATTCAAAACATCTTGATTATTGGTATGAAATTGAGCATTGTTTTTACAAGAAAAAGTCCAAAATAAATTATTTTATGCATTATGATAAGAATACTAGTTTTTTCCATAACACTGTGAGGCTAAGGAATATGTACAATACCATTCACACTATTAGAGATGATCAGGGAAACTGGATAGATGATAAAAAAACAAGTAGCCGACTTGATTACTAGGTATTTAAAAAAAAAAATCTTCATCAATCCTTGTGTTCAGGATATACAAAATTCCTTGGAGTTTGTGACTCCAATTATTAATGAGGATATTAATAGTTCTTTGACTGCCATTCCTTCGGCTCAAGAAATCAGGGATACTGTTATCATGTTGGCTTCTTGGAGTTCTCCAGAATCGGATGGTTTCCCTCCTGGATTCTTCAAGGATAATTGGGAAATTGTTGGCGATGAGGTGGTCACTCATGTGCAAAGTTTTTTTAGAAATAAATTTCTTCTCAAGAAATTGAATTTCTCTTTCATAACTTTGATCCCTAAGATTAAAAACCCGGCTTCTCCTCATGATTTCAGACCTATTAGTCTAGCAAACTGTGTGTATAAAATTATCTCTATGATTCTTACAAATAGGTTGAAGCCTCATTTAGATACTCTCATCTCTCGTTACCAATCGGCATTTGTTGCTAATCGTCAGATACATGATAACATTGTTATCACCCATGAAATTCTGCACTCTTTTAAATCTAAAAAGAAGAAATCGAAAAATAATTACATGGCCATTAAACTTGACCTCTCGAAGGCTTTTGATAGACTTGAGTGGTCTTTCATTATTGTTGCTTTTAAAAAAAATGGATTTTTCGGATGTTTGGTGCCAATTAATCTTGCAGTGTATTAGCATTGTGTCTTACTCGGTTCTGGTTAATGGATCCCCAACTGAATCTTTTTTTCCTTCTCGGGGAATTCGGTATGGAGATTGTCTTTCGCCATATATCTTCATTCTTTGTATGGAAGTTTTATCTCAGCTTCTTACTAAAGTTGAGAATGATAATCTGATTCAGGGTTTTAGATTTAGACAAAATGGTCCTTCCATTTCTCACCTTTTTTTTTTGCAGATGATTGCATGCTCTTCTGTAAAGTTTCCGTCACTTATGCAAAGAATATTATTAAAGTTATTAATATCTTTGCAAAGGCGTCAGGTCAGGATATTAATTTTGAAAAATCTGGTTTTATTACTAGTGGGAAGATGCATCATAGGCATATCAAGATTCTTTCTAAGTCCCTGAATATGAAGTTTCTTAGTAGCTCTGAGAAGTATCTAGGTATTCCCTTATTTATAGGCAAGGACAAAACCAAGTCATTCTCCTTTCTTATTGATAACTTCTATGCTAGGCTTAACTCTACAAAAAAATCGAACCTAAACATTACTGGCAGAACAGTGATTACGAAGCATGTTCTTTCTAGTTTGTCTGTTTATCATATGGCTTGCTTTCCTCTGCCTAAAATTGTCACTAGTAAAATTGATTTGATTCAAAGAACTTTCTGGTGGGCCAAAAAGAATCCTAAGCATGTTGTCTATTTTTGGAGGAAAGTCTGGGATATTGAATGCCTGCAGAAAATTAAGTTTTTTATATGGAAATTTTTTGCTCATATGTTGTCTGTTAACTCCATGTTGCATCTTTACAACCCTCATGTGAATTCTCTCTGCTCCTTATGTAATGCACATGAAGAATCTGTGATTCACCTTTTTATCAACTGTCATGTAGCTTTGCGTATTTAGTTTAGTCTTTCCCTTCATCATATGGTTTCTGCTGATTTTGACTGGATTAATGATGTTTTCTTATATTGGCATAAGTCTAGTCTGGGGGTGTCGCCTTATTTTGTTGGTTGGCCTAGTGTGGGTGCAATCGTAATGTGGAGTATCTGGAAATTGAGGTGTGATGTGGAGTGCTTCTTTAGATATGAACATGATAGTTTTTGATATTAATAGAATGCTTAACTCCTACAGTGCCCCTCAGACTAGGGTTGTGAATTGTATTTCTACTGTCAAAATTCCCCAGTCTGAAGTTTAAAACTTTATATTTGTAGATGGTTCTTTCAAGGACTTTAATCTTGGTATTGGTGCTATTTGGTGTGATTCTGTAGGGAATGTAAGAAAAGCGCGTTTGGACTTTGGGTTGATTCAAAATCCAGTGGAGGCTGAAGCAGCTGCGCTCAGTTTGGCCATCTCTTGGGCAAATGAGATGAATCTTCTCAAAGTACTGTTTCTTAGTGATTGTTTTCAACTGGTGGATTTTGTTAACAGTTGCAACTCTTCTGTCGATTGGATAAGCCTAGACCTTTTGGAGCAATGTCGGAGTTTATTTTCTAGTTCTCCTTCTTTTAATTATATATAAAGTGGTTGAATAACCCCTTAGCAGATCGTCTTGCGAAACGGGCTAGGAAAAAAAAAACTAAAGGGTTTATGGTTTTCTCTTCCAAATTTTCTTGATGAACAGTTCAGGAAGATAAAACTGGATGTAATATGTAGCTCTCTTCTTTTTTAATGAATGGTTGTGTTGTTTAGCAAAAACAAAAAGAATTATAACCGACGAATATCCTAGTATAAAATTTGGACAATAAACGATATATCACTGGCATGTGAGTCCATATGTTCACTCCGGGTCTTACGATTGCAAATGTTATCGCTCGGAAACGCAACAAATATCTCGACAAATGCAGCTCCCATGTTTACGATTTTGGTACTCTAACCTTCACGAAAGTAGGTGAACTTGGGGATGACACCTTGGATTCTTTGCAGAAATTAAAGAATTACTTATCTAGTCATGATAAGAATGTTAAAGCAAGCAAAAAAAAAATTCCATAGAATAGGGAGACATTCAAAAGAGGGTTGACACCCAGCTAGTGGCCAGAATTCCTATTAACTTCTTGTAAGTTCTGGTCTTCTCTTTTCAACAAATTATAATTAAAATAATAAATAATACTCATTTTGTTTCTAAAAATTATGTTTGTTCCTTAATTGGAAAGTTAAATGTTATTAGTTTACTAATTTACCCATGAAGGGACCACTTTTCTTTTTTATTTTTCTCTCTTAATATAAAGAGGGGATCACTGATTCTCTCTCCATTTTCTCTCTATTATCAAATAAATGGGGCAATGGATAAAGTAGGAAAAACTATGAAAAAGTGGCTATAATGATTAGTTCTCTTAATCCCTGTGCAAACCAAACAAGCCTATTTTTTTAGAAACGGAGGGAATAATATATGTTCTCGTGAGGAACCAAGCCAAGGGAGCCGAAGCGGATAGGGGGTTGTGATTATGTCACAAGGGGGGCAAGCTAACTCTACCTTCCATGTCAAACTCTGTAACATTGCGCCATCGGGGACTCGAACCTGAGACCTCATGGAGAACATGAAACTTCTGTGAGTTTAGTAAAATATTTATTAATTTATTACACATACACTTTCCGCTCATGCTTCTCCACATGCGACTCATGCCAGAGATTGGAAACCCATTCCAATCTCGGATTTCATCATGATTCTACCTGTTTCGATTGTTGGTTTGGCTTCTTGCCTTTTCCCTTTACCACTTTTGTTTGTTTTTGTCTCGTTTTTCATTTGTTTTCCCCTTCTTCGTTTTGTTTTGGTGATTTTGTTTTTAGGGTTTTTAGTTTTTCCCTGTTAGTTTTCTACCCCAGCGTCAATGCCAAGAGCTACTCGATCTTGGGCCTCGTTACACCATCAAGGCTCACCATCGCTGCAGGCATCCTCCTCCCATTCGTCAGTGGTTGCAAATTCTCCTTCGACTACAACAACTTCCAGTGATGTTTGTCACTGCCCTTTCAAAGGCATTCATGAATGCTCTGACGGAGTTCATGGAAGGGGTTATATGAAGGGGTCATTCATCAAACAACTGCATGATAAACATTTGTTCTCTGATTCTAGTAAACACACTATCAGAGACTTGATTGGAAGAGATTTGAATGTCTATCGAAGTTTAGAGACAGTGCTTCGCAACCTGCGTATGTGGCTGTGTAGCAGATATTTGTTTTTACATGCTTGGTCGAAGCCTTGTAAGGGAAGACATGGTGTTGTGCATGACTGTATTCTAGGGCCATCCAATGGAGTTGGAGTCTTAATTCACGGACTGTACAAGCCAGGTAACGTTCATTTGGAGAATTTTTCAGATGGTGTTCAGTCTGCCGAGGACTCTTCTGTTGCAGCAGATAGTTCCATAGAGCCTTTATCCACGGACTTGCTGAATGTTTTTTTTCAGCGTCAGATTGCTACAGTTTCCTGCATTCCCAACAAGTGCAGGTTGGCTTTCTCGAGGGCTCTAAAAGGATGTCTTGATCGGATTATGGCGAACCCGTCTGTGTTGTCTCATTGGTTGCAGTTATTACTCCTGCCTGTTTGTACGTTGTCATTGTTTCTTCCTAAGTGTGCTACTGAGAGGAAGTCGATTAATCGCAAGTGTTTACAGGCGACTGCTATTCTCCAAGCTCTTGTTGAGTCGAGTGAACCTAATGGTTGTTTTTCGTTGGTCAATAAAATGCTCCAAATGCCGGATCGGTGGAGTTCTGTTGATGGGAGGAAGGGTGTTGAGAAGCAGCACATAGCAAACAAAATCGCAGCTTGTAGACGGAAGTTAAACGCTGGAAATTTTGCTGCCGTGATTCGGGTGCTGTCCTCTTCGGGTGTTGCTCCTTATGAAGACAACACTTATGTGGATTTGCTTGGAAAGCATCCCTTTTCCCCTCCCCCGGAGGTTCCCTTGGAGGATTTTTCCACGGATTCTATTTTTGTTGATCCTAAGGATGTTATGGGAGCCATCAAAATTTTCCATAAAGGCACATCGTGTGGTCGTGACGGCCTTCGTGTGCAGCACTTGGTTGATGTTTTTAGTAGTGCGGCGGCCGCAGTGGCGGATGACTTGCTTTCGTCTATTTCTGGGGTTGTCAATCTTTGGTTGGCCGGAAAATGTCCCATTGAATTAGGCGAATATATTGATAGCGCACCATTGACGCCTTTGCTTAAACCCGATGGGGGTCTTAGGCCCATTTCTGTTGGTACGGTGTGGCGCAGATTGGTTTCCAAAGTGGTATCCTTCGCCGTTGGGAAAGACATGACATCTTATTTAGGAGATTACCAATTCGGGGTTGGTGTTCCTGTAGGTGGTGAAGGTATTTTACATGTTGTAAATCGCCTTTTGGAGATGAAGGGTCATTCGGATAAAATTTCAATGTTGTTAATTGACTTTTGTAATGCCTTTAATATGGTGATAAGATCTCAGCTCATCAAGGAAGTCCGCCTACATTTCCCAGGTATTTCTCGTTGGGTAGAATTTTGCTACCTTCGCCCGGCTAAGCTTTATTATGTCCAATATATTTTGTCTTATGCACTGGGAGTGCAACAAGGTGATCCCCTCGGTCCCTTGATTTTTTCTCTTACCCTTCACCCTTTAGTGAAGTCTATTGCTTCTCGTTGCACTCTTGATTTACATGCTTGGTTTTTGGATGATGGTACAATTGTGGGTGACAATTTAGAGGTGGCTAAGGCCTTGCGCATAATTGAAACAGAAGGCCCAAGTAGGGGGTTGCATCTTAATATAAAGAAAACAGAAGTATTTTGGCCTTCCGTCGATCCTAGAAGAACGGAAGATGGTGTTTTCCCCGCGGAAATTGGTAGACCTTGTAAGGGTGTTAAACTTTTGGGTGGTCATGTGAGTTTGGATATGAACTTTATTAGCGACATGTTATTGAACAAGGTGTATAAAACTGTTCAATTAATGGAATCGATAAAAAAACTCAGGGATCCACAAAGTGAGATGCTTTTACTGCGCAACTGCACTGGGGTTTCTAGACTTTATTTTGCAATGCGCTCCACCAATCCTGCTTCTCTTCAACCTGCTGTTGATCTTTTTGATGAAAAGCTTTATCAGTATTTGAGGCTTATTATTACTGGTGATGTTGCGGGCTTTGGTCCTCTACAGAAGAGATTGGCTACCTTGCCTATCAAGGATGGTGGTCTTCGTATTTATAATATGGCTGACACTCGTGCTTATTGTTTTCTTGCTTCTCAGTGTCAGACTACATCAGTGCAGAAAGTGATCGTTGGTGATTTATTTTCAACAAACAGAGGTTCATCCTATCGGTTGGCTCTTCAGTCCTTTACCCAGGTATGTGGATTACCGTCTACTTACTATGTCGATGATTCTGCCCCCCCCCCCCCCTTCCATGCATTCCCTGGCAGTAGTTTATTTTGATGCAGTCAAGAAGAAAGTCCCATACCAATTTCATATGTCGGAAAGAGACTCTGCTCTATGGCAATGTAACCATGTCAAGCATGCCCAAGATTATCTCTTGGCGGTTCTCATTAGTGGGCTTAACCAATTCCTTGGGCCTCGACAATTTAGAGCTATGCTTTGATATCGTCTTGGTATTCCTCTGTTTGTTGATAATAGTCTTTGCCCAAGTTGCAACAAAACTATGGACATTTTTGGAGATCACGCGCTTCATTGTGCTAAGGATATTGGTTATAAGTTTCGTCATGATGTGGTTCGTAACGTTGTTTTTGATATATGCTACAAAGCCAATGTGTCTGCACACAAGGAGGTTCCTCTCGGTCTTCGCTCAGATGATGGTAAAGACCTTAAGCCTGCTGATATCCTTGTCCTCAACTGGGAAAATGGGAAAGATGTTTGTATGGATGTTACAGGTGTCTCTCCTTTCACTGGTGATGTTGTTCGCTCTTTTGTCCCTGGCAAGGCTATTTCTGGTGCTGTTTCGCGTAAACATACCAAATATATGGACAAGTGTGCTTCACGTGGATATGGGTTGGGGGTCTTGGCCCTTACTACCTTAGGAGAACTCGGTGAGGATACTTTAGCCTTTTTCAAGCATCTAAAGAATTGTTTCTTTAGTAATGATGCTAGCTGCGGATTAGGTAAGTTTATTTTTTATATATTAGGAGTTGCTATTCAGAGAGGAGTTGGAGCTCAGCTTGTAGCCAGGCTT
Source organism: Papaver bracteatum (assembly GCA_023529315.1). Taxonomy (NCBI): domain Eukaryota; kingdom Viridiplantae; phylum Streptophyta; class Magnoliopsida; order Ranunculales; family Papaveraceae; genus Papaver; species Papaver bracteatum. Next base: position 479,675 of record JAJJWX010000552.1, on the reverse strand, counting down.
CCAACCAAAAGCTTTGTATGAGAAAACTTCATTAATTTTAAAATATAGTGTTAATAATAATTTAAAAACGGGTACTTAGATCAGTTGGTCATCCCTGTTCCCCAAAGTTTTATGTGTTCTAGGAGGTCCCAGGTTCAAGCCTCCAATGACGTAATATTGCTTAAATTAACATGGAAGATAGAGTTAGTTTGCTCCCCCTTGTGACACAATATCATCCACCCCATTCGCTTCGGATCCCTTGGCTAGGTTACCCATGAGGATCGCTGGTAGGCTAGCACAACAACCTATTCAATTAATGTAGTAGTATGTTGTTGTAGCTTAGGTTGTTAGGCCTCCAACTAGTTAATGTAATACTCTTTATCCAATAATAATAATATTATTAATAATTTTTGACAATAATTTTTTTTTTATAACAATAATAGTAAGTCTAGTGAGAACAAGGAAGAACATCACATCATATCTTTTCCCCCCTTCTTCAGTGACTAGCTCGAAAAGCGAAAGGATGGATGACGAAATGCCTAAATCAGACAGGAAAATTAATTCTCACTAAAACTTATATCTCACGCCTATAGCCAATCATCTTATGCAAACGCAATTTCTTCCAGCTCATATCCACCAAAAAATGGATCGCATAACTAGAGACTTCTTCTGGGGACATGAATTTACCGTAAGGAAACTACATCCAATAGGATTTGATAAAATCATCAAACCTAAATCAAAAGGAGGGTTGGGAATTCGAAGCAGCAAAGAGCATAAAAAGGCCTTCCTTATGAATAGAATATGGAACATACATGAGAAATCAAACTCTATAGTGGCCTCGTTGTACAACGAGAAATACCTTAAACATCAACCAATCCTCCAAAACATCCATCCCCCTCCCTCGTCCACAAGCCCCCTATGAGGAATCTTGCTTCCCTCATACCAACCCTGAAAAAACATCTCTTTCACCAGATAGGAGACGGCTCCACCACCCCAATCCAAGAAAACTAGATCCCTCAGTTCGAAAATAACATAGACCCAACACTTTGCTACCCCATAAAATCAGTAGCTGATATCATTGACCCAATAAACAGGTCTTGGAACCACGAAAAGACGAGCATCCTCCACCAAACACAATACAAAGATTCGTCAACCTTCACCTTCCACATGAAAACCAGCCGGATAGAATAATCTAGCCCATCACAAAATCGGGAAGATACACGACGGCTTCAGGATACAAATTCCTAATAGATATCTCAGACCAATTGCAATAGAACACACCACTCTATCCTACCAACTTCTTATGGACGCTCCACTGTCCACCAAAATTACAACTTTTCTTGTGGAAAGCACTTAACGAGGGTTTACCAACCCTCCAACTACTCAATCACATCTGCCTCACCAACTCCGATCTTTTCCCCCAATGCAATTTTGACCCTGAAACCGCAAAGCATATCCTGCTACATTGTCCGATCGCTATGGATTTTAGGAACTTACTGCTTCCTCGGATATCCACTCCACAGAGCACCCACCAAGGAACACCCACTTAAATAAACCCACATACATGTATATCCCTTCTTCTCCAGGATAAATTGGGTAATGAAACCACCACCACATTCTTCTTTCTCTCATGGTCCCTTTGGCTAGATAGAAATGACGTCGTATACAACCAAAAGCGTACGAACCCAACAAACATACTCGAAATGGAATTGACCGTAGTTGTCGAACAATTCGTGCTGATAACGTGTTGTAATTCTTTATTAGCCCAATCTATTAATTAGTTGGAGTACTGGAACAGTTGAATAATCATAACAATTAATTATTATGAAGCTGTTAAACGTAAAATATACAACGAAATTGTGAGAGGGATAAAATGGAGCTCTGTCCATTTCTTATCATTTATTTCTCTCTTACGTTCAAATGAATTTCGAAGGGTTATTTATAGCCAAAGACATTGAGTCGGTAAACTATAAAAGTTACACGTGTTTTGTAATGTCAAATGCTTTAAAGACTAATCATGTTTGGATGATCTTTATCCTTGAGCAACAAAAGGAAGTGGAATGGTGCCTTCGAGAGATATCTCGGATTTACTTGAGTGGTAAATGGTGGGCCACCACTAAACGTGTTTACATAAGACTCCCCCTTGGACCAAAACTGGTCGAAGTTGGGATAAAAACTGGTCGAATGAAAAAAAAAAAGGTAAAACTCTTGGAGCTTTAAAGTGATGATGGTCATCATGAATTTTTTTCCATCGCCGAAACCGTGTCAGGAAACCCATTTAGGAAAAACCTGAACTTGGAGTGAGATTGGTCACCATCATGAAATTCTTTCCCCGTCAAAGTTGCGTCAGGAAAACCATTTAGGACAAAACCTGAGGATATAATGAGGGTGGTCTCCGCCACAAAATATTTTCTTTGACAAAACTGGGTCAGGAAAACCACTTGGGACAAAACCTAAACGCCCGCACCAGGAAAACCACTTGGGACGAAAACTTGAGTGCCAGGAAATACTTCCACCGACAAATTGCTTTAGGAAAACCACTTGGGACAAAACCAACATGCCTGCGTCAGGAAAACCGCTTGGGAAAAACCTGAACGCCTGCTCCTGGAAAACCGCTTGGGACAAAACCAGAGTGCTTGCGCCTGGAAAACCACTTGGGACAAAACCAGAGCGCTTAAAGTTCATAATAATGCTGACGTTGATGCTAATGTTGCCTCGTTAAAAACCTCGTCTGGAAAACCACGTGGGACAAAACCAGACCTAAGGAAAAGAGTACAACGGACATCGCCTGATAATGGTGCTGGACACGCATATGCTTCCTCGTTAAAACCTTGACAAGGAAAATCCAATGGGACAAAACCTTAGTGAAGGAAAAAGTGTATAGCGTGATTAAGTCCAGCCAATGATTCTACGAGTTTACTCCGCCTGAAGCATGACATCTTAAAGCGGTTGGTGGTGCAACTATTATATGGCCTTCAGAAAACTGCTTTACTATTTGCAGTTTATGGAGGATTGACTGCAGGTCTTGTGCCGAGTGCACCAATAACAATGTACACCTCGCATTTAGATCCTCCATCTATTGCACACCAAATTTAGTTTTCCGCTTTAACTTCAGGTATAACAATGAAAAGACCTTTTGTAATCTCATAAATACCGTAGAATCAATTTCAGCCTCTAAAATTGTAACTTGTAAAACAAAAGTTGGAAAAACAACATAATGCATGCATTAAATCCATGTATGGTACTTCTGGACCATAAATTCGACGTATGTATCGGATAGATCAATCACTTCTCTCTTTTCGGGAATCACATAGTAATAGTGCTAATTTAGTAGCACAACAAGTATCATGAGTTTCAAAATTGGATACTCTAGTCTATACAGACAGGATATGCTAGCATGATCTCGAACTTCAGGTCGAGCAATTGTTTCACTTTTTAATGAGATCTCATTGTTTAGTTCATGCGTGGATTTTAGCGCTACTAAGAGCTTTTTAATAAGCCAAAAATGATATCATCAATCTATTCGAATTTTAACCTTATACCAAGAACATAAAACACATATAAGGATTGTTCATGAATTTCTCCTATGTGGTGATAATGACTTAATTCAAGCCTGACATATTTCACAAGGTCAGGTGGCTGCATGATTCAGAAACTCGAATCCTTTAGGGATTCATTAAAATCACAAATAAAATGCAATATGAGTCCTTCAGGGACTACCACGCTAGAGTGCATATATATTAGGAGAATATTTTAGTTTTCAGAACAAATCCTGGGGTTCAGCTGGAAAACCCTCAATCGCGCTTAAAGCGATAATAGTACTCTCTCTGCGCTTTGTCTCAAACACCAACCTGTAATATTCAGGCCTCATGATTTTATAGTGTGAGTCGGATCCGAACATTACTCTTTTTCGTGAGATTTCATCCTCTATCTCAGTTATAGAGGAACAAATTATACGCCTACCAATCACAATGTCGATGTTCCTCTGCAGAGGGGTACATAACCACCATTGTAAATAGATAATCGACAATTATATAGATCCCATAGTTCTCTAATGCATGCACATTCAATAAAGGTTTCATAGACTGGTACCAGCGCCACTTCAGGGGCATTATCACCTCCTTATTTTCAATAAGGAGTTTCAAAGTTAGAGAATGTGGATCATATCCTAATAGTCTCCACGAGCACTATCTGTAGTCTCTCTTTAAGAGCACTACATAATAGAAAAGGGATTGAATTCTATTTTAAGAGGCATATATGAGAAAGTTATTCAGGCCTCAGGCGTGTTTTAACGCACGACTTGGTCATTGCGAGATGAATGATTTAACCTGCTGTGACAACTTCTTGTGCCTGCATCCTCAAGCAAGTGACAAACAATATTTTACCAGAGCCACTACAATTATTTGTTTTAATCATGAGTAATCTCCAACACCTCAATTACATCCAATATCTTGGTGTGAGAAAACTAATGAGATGTTTCACGCCAATTCTAGTGGCAGCCGAACTTTCTTTGATCAGGATAAAGATTAACCAGATAACTTATTTAAATATCGACATTACTTACTGCAAACATTAGGTGGTGCCTATTATCTCCATGACTTCAAGGGAAATCCATTAAATTTGTCTACATAATACGTGCCATCTTCAGATGGCAGTCTTTCTCCCCCTGATTAAGGCGGGAAAAACCTTTTAGGTTATCATAATTTGCACCATCCTTTAATGGTGACTTTTCTCCCCCTGATTAAAGTGGGAGAACATTTAAGGTTATCAACCTTACTCTTTCCAAACTTCTGGTGGCAGGTTGTCATGCTAACTTCTGGTAGCATTTTAGCTTTCCTAATCATGGCGGAAACATTACTATCTTATTTCTGGAAACTTCTAGTTCCATAATTGCCTAATTTTCAAAGGCAATTCTTCTCATGATAGTTTTTGGGTTTTAATTTAATTACACAAAAAGTACCCAAAAACATATGCAGGCTCGACAAGAGATGAGACATTTCACGCCGTTCCTTGTAACGGCTTACTTCCTCCCCCCCTAACGGCGGGAATACAGTCTCATCTGCAATAAGACATTACCAGTTCAAGGTTTTAAATGTCTTATGAACTAAAACCAACATATATAGTTCGGTAACGTCGTGGACCAAACACGTAACTTTAAGATGTAAGGTTGCTTCTCAAATTAAATATTGATGGTAAACAGTTGGTCGAGCAATCAACCAAAGATGCTTAAATAAAGGACTCAACTAGACTGAGTTGAGCACGCACATGTGCAATTTAGTGCCCGGCATGATACCAACTGAGGCAAAGCATCAGAAGCCTGTAAATTTACCACCAAAATAAATGGACTTAATTGGAAAGTCCAAAAATAGATACGCAACCACAATATTTGCACAAACATTTTGGCAAAATCTAACATGACGTGTTAATATAACAAGATACCATCTAGTAGATGCGTCTATCAATACAATAAAATATTAAAATAATTGTCCATATTGACCATGCCTAAGCATGAGAAATCGAGGTCATTAAACTTCTGGCTAATGACACCGTGGAATTCGACTGTTCGAATTTTCCTATGGAACACCATAAAAGAGAGCCTTACGCTTCTTTACAACGTGCTTCTGGCACAAAAAAAAAATGAAGTAACAAAATACTCCATAAAAATGCTCATTTATCGTTTTAGGTGGTAACGTCAAATATTCTCAAATACTCAACAGATTCTTCAGGAATCCGGAAATATAAGGTAAATATTACACCACCAGATAAAATGATATACGGTCTTCTGCAGACGTCTATCATACTATTCGAACCAGAAATGACATTTTACATTTCCCAAAACCTCTGCAAGGTTACAAAAGTGGTTCGAAAAATTTGTGTTTGTTGTTCCACTATCTTTGAGACAAATAGCTCCATCATCCATATCTTTACTGGATAGATTACTTTTGGAATCCATATCCTTTGGCAAAGATAGACGAGAGAAAAATAGTAGGGTCATCAACAAAAACATTTGGTAACCATGGGCTACTTCAGGAACCCAAAATTGTATGGCTATCCCTGAACCCAAAGATTATCGTAGACTACTTCCGGAGTCTATTTTATGGATTACTACTGCAATCCATAATATTTTTGATCACCGCAGAGATACCATAATTTATATGTTGGACCGCTTCTGGGGTCAACACCATCTCATGGATTACTTCTGGAATCCATTACTTATAAAAACAAGTAAAGAAAATAAACAAAACTTAAAACAAAGGATAAACATTAAAATACATATGGTACTAATATAATATCAACAAATCTCCAATTTCGTCACCTTCAGGGTCAACGAAATATTAATTTACAAGTGTGCAAAAATGGATACGCTCTGGAAAAATTGCCTTACTATCAGTCGCAAGTCACTTCAGGGACCGCTCATAGAAACCGGCTAGAACTTTGTAACGGGTCACTTCTGGGACCAACTGGCTAGTGAAGCACACTTTTGCATCCATATTATGCCACACGATATTCCATCTTCTAGTGGAATTATTTCAAAATTTATGGAAATTATCAAAGCCGAGAAAACCAAATTTACGCTATCCTCCAGGGATGCGATAATTTCTCGCTTTACCGGTATTAAAACCGTTAGTACCATAATTAAAAAAATGATCAGAAAAATATCAAGTTCTGTGAATGGCCATTATGACCTTTCCATACTTACTGGAAACTATTAGTAGTGGTATCTGAAACGATAGGCATATTTCCTTTTGCAAGTTTTGATTTAACTATCAACTTGGGATGCAATTAGTTCCCTGCTCATAACAAAGAGAAACACACTATTAGCAAACTTGTACAAAACTAAATAGGTACAAGGCTAAAAAGTATTAATCATGAATGAAACAGAGAAGAGAGCCAGAAAAGAAAGATAATAGTCTCCGGTAATTATCATCGTCGTTCTCCACCGGACGACCAAAGGAATTGACCGTAGTTGTCGAGCAATTCGTGTTGATAACCTATTAATTAGTTGGAATACTGGAACAGTTGAATAATCATAACAATTAATTATTATGAAGCTGTTAAACGTAAAAGATACAACGAAACTGTGAGAGGGATAAAATGGAGCTCTGTCCATTTCTTATCATTTATTTCTCTCTTACGTTCAAATGAATTTTGAAGGGTTATTTATAGCCAAAGACATTGAGTCGGTAAACTAGAAAAGTTACACGTGTTTTGTAATGTCAAATGCTTTAAAGACTAATCATGTTTGGATGATCTTTATCCTTGAGTGACAAAAGGAAGTGGAATGGTGCCTTCGAGAGATATTTCGGATTTACTTGAGTGGTAAATGGTGGGCCACCACTAAACGTGTTTACATAAAGAGTAAAAAAAATTGAAGCATTTTTTTTTAAATGGAAAAGGCATTGCATTAGTTAAGAAAGAAATGCCAAATACGGAATCAACGTATGTACCTAATCTTAAAAGAACAGATTAAATAAAAATAACGCAAGTGTACATGCCAATGTATCGTGGATGCCATGACAGCAGAGGGGAGTGACCGAAATTCCCTCTGTGAGTGCTCACAGTGATGCATATGCTTTTACATATGACTAAGTACATGGGCCTCAGTGCTCACATTGCAATGATGGAATTGCTTTATAAACATGTGCATCAGTGCACGGGGTAATTCTGCCGAGTAGTCTGGACCTCTCTCTTTTTTTCTTATTTTTCTTTTGGAGGCACAATTATCCTTGACTTGGATATCCTAAATTGTCATGTAACGGGACTGTTAGGAATTGAAAGAAGGTGATGAACTGCATAATGCATAATGAGATGAAACGAAAAACCTTTGACACTAACTGTCTCACAATGACCCAAAAAAATTTACTCTGTGATCCAAAATGTATTCGATTCTATTAATGGAAACTGCTAAGCGTTCAGTGCTCCACTGTTTTGATTCTAAATGTGGACCTGCAGAATTACGATTACGATAACTAGTGCATATCCGTTTTCATTTTAAAGCAAAAAGAAACGTCAAAATTTATCTTAATAATACTTCCAAATTCCAATAGATTTTTTCTCCTTTTAAATTTTTAAACAATAAAGTTACGGCTTATTACAATAATGGTAATAACAAGGAGGAGGAGGAGGCACCAGCAAAAAAGAAGATTGCACTGGGCTTTCTTTATTATGGTGGTGAAGTAAGATCATTCGATATGCTAGTTTACAATTGGGACAATGGACTGAGATATGTGCTTGGATGTTACCTGTATCACTATCTTGCCATTTACTAGTGGAGTCCATGCATTCACACCAGGTCCTACGGATGCAAATGTTGACTCTCGAAAACGCAATAAACATATGAACAAATACATGATCATGATTACGGTTTTGGTACTCTAGCCTTAACAATAACAGGCTACGGCACTATAGATTTTTTGAAGAGAATAAAGAACTAGTACTTATTGCCATGATGCGATCAAAATCAAGTAATTTCCTTTTCCATAGAGTCGACAGTGCACTCAGCTGGTGGCCAGACTTTCCGTTAATTCCCGTAAACTCTATTTTTTTCTTTGCAATAAATAATAAGTAATTAATAGCAATAATAATAATATTTTAATGAGAAATGATTTTTTTTTTTTTTTTTTTTTTGACGTTGTTAACTTATAAATTGGTGAGTTTGTCTTGAAAGAATACAATACAAGCTAATGGAAGGTGGGTAGCCTAGCCACAATCTTGGCACCCACACCCTAAATATAAATTCCTTTTAATAATAACATAATAATGATTCCTTTACTGACTAATTAATTTGAATGATTAAATTAAAAGCTTTACTAATACAAATTAAAGAAATTTCATTTAATTTTTTTAATGGACTCTACGCTTTAGCAAAGGATGCCAAAGGGTATGCACCTAACCATAAAAGAACAGATAAAATAAAATGACGTGAGTGGATATGATCGATCATGGATGCTATGATAGCATACGGGAATGACCGAACATCCCACTGTGAGTGCTCGCTCACAGTGATGATGAAAATTGCGTTAACGTATTACATGGGCATCAGAAATGATGGAATTGCTTTAATATTATATATTATTACTAGGTAATTACATATGCATCAGTGCGCGGCTAATACTGCCGATTAGCCTTAACTTCTATTTTTTTCCATTTTTAGCCTCAACTTAGATATTCTAAATTGTCATGTAACAGAAATGTCAAGAATTGGAAAAAGGGGAGATGAACTATATAATGCACAATGAGGCGAAACGAAAAACCTTAGACATTACTGCAGTGGCGGACCGGTTAAGAGCAGGGGTGTACAACTGCACACTCAGCCCAACTGGCTTCCAAGACCAAATAATGTTAAACATTGAGATGCAAGCCCACTTTTCCCTAGTTGCACTCCCTAAAAAATATTCTTGCCTCCCCTTAGTCTAAAGTCCAGCTCTGCCCCTGCATTACTGTCTCACAATGAACAAAAATTTACCCCGTGATCCAAAATGTATCTTATTAATAGAAAAATATAAAATAATCCTCGTAACCAAATACCTCATAACCATAATTTTTGTTACGGATAAAAAATATAACAGGTAATAGAAATCCGCATTAATTATAGTTCAAAATATGTTTCGTGTCCTACAAATATCACAAGTGATCGAAAACTTAAAACTTATTGGTTGTTTGAATATATTTTGAGAAGTTATTTTTTAATTTAATTAAATTGAAAAATCAAAAATTAATTTGACGATATAATTTCTATAAGAAAAAAAAAATTATTTAAACTAGATGACCGCTGCCACGGTGGGACGGTCGATCGAAAAAATTGGCGCAAAACTAAATTTTATATAATGGCTATGCAATCAGTTTTCGAAAATTGTGCTTAAAATGGAAATATCATTTTTCCTGGAATGGAGAGAGCACATCGTTTTATTAGTTGCAACAGAAAATTAGTTAATGCCTAAAACAAAAATATGGATGCATAATATGTTATGCATCCTTAGTGGTGGTTTGCATAATGGCTATACATTCAATTTTCAAAAATTATGCCTAAAAGGATAAACACCTCCGAATTTTTCGTAAAAACTCTAAATTTGATATTGTTGTTTGTGCTCATTGGATAGGTTTTTTTATTAGCTTTCCAACGAGATAAATTTTGTAAAATTCTGAGGCACGGATTTTTAGATATATTATGTTAAAGTTTACTTTCCAATTATACTTTTAAAAAGATATGATACATAAGGATAAATAGTAATTGAAATAAAAGGGAGGGATAGTGGCGTCATTTTAAATGGGACACCAAACAAAATCCAATCTTTTTGTTTCAATTTGGAAAAAATGTCACGAGCCACATTGACATAAAGTCACCATATATAAAGTCCTCCCCCGCTTCGCTCGGTCGGCCTAACAAAAAAAATGCTTTTTATTTACAAAATTAGCTTCTACTTTTGGCTAGTATATATATATATATATATTGTAGGGTTTTAGCCCACGAGTGCGCGGTCCAATATAATAACTAGGATTATGTTCCTATTATATATAAAGAACTATATTGATGTAATAGAGACTAACTCTAGTAAATGGAATATCCTTCTCTCTGTGCCTCTTTATCTTTCTCATCCACTACAACACGTTAACACCACGATGCTCAGCCTCTGATCTATTTTCTCTCGGGTTATTATCAAATCACATCGCAAAAGAAAGTTACCTCTGGTGATCCGCACTTTTGTTTTCTTCTCAAATTGCATTTTAAATCCGAATCGTTACTATTATTTTTATTTTATTTTTGTAAAGAAAAACTATCTCATGTAACCAATCAACTGCACAAGACTCAAGGTAAAAATGTAACATATATTCTGTTTCACTTTCCAAGGAGAAAGAAAATCCGTCGAAAGAAGAAAAAGAAACCGTTCGTTCACGATCAAATTTCGGTCTGGTCCACCTATAGGTTTGAACCAGTCAAGTCCATCCCATACGGTGTGGTTTGGTTTGGTCTCCCTCACCTCCCATTATGCCATGTTCTAGTTGTTATTCAATCCATATTACAAAGGTTCTTCTCTTATGGATCTCAAGATTTGGGCGTCTACTAGCGGTTAATGTCGCTTGATGGTTATTGCAAGTTTAATAGGATCTGGTTTTGGCTATGTATGGTGGGAACCAAATCTTTGAGGTACATAACAGTGATTAATTTTTGGGAATAGATAGTGATAAGCCGTAACTAGTGCATATCCGTTTTCATTTTAAAGCAAAAAGAAACGTCAAAATTTATCTTAATAATACTTCCAAATTCCAATAGATTTTTTCTCCTTTTAAATTTTTAAACAATAAAGTTACGGCTTATTACAATAATGGTAATAACAAGGATGAGGAGGAGGCACCAGCAAAAAAGAAGATTGCACTGGGCTTTCTTTATTATGGTGGTGAAGTAAGATCATTCGATATGCTAGTTTACAATTGGGACAATGGACTGAGATATGTGCTTGGATGTTACCTGTATCACTATCTTGCCATTTACTAGTGGAGTCCATGCATTCACACCAGGTCCTACGGCTGCAAATGTTGACGCTCGAAAACGCAATAAACATATGAACAAATACATGATCATGATTACGGTTTTGGTACTCTAGCCTTAACAATAACAGGCTACGGCACTATAGATTTTTTGAAGAGAATAAAGAACTAGTACTTATTGCCATGATGCGATCAAAATCAAGTAATTTCCTTTTCCATAGAGTCGGCAGTGCACTCAGCTGGTGGCCAGACTTTCCGTTAATTCCCCGTAAACTCTATTTTTTTCTTTGCAATAAATAATAAGTAATTAATAGCAATAATAATAATATTTTAATGAGAAATGATTGGTTTTTTTTTTTTTTTTGACGTTGTTAACTTATAAATTAGTGAGTTTGTCTTGAAAGAATACAATACAAGCTAATGGAAGGTGGGTAGCCTAGCCACAATCTGGGCACCCACACCCTAAATATAAATTCCTTTTAATAATAACATAATAATGATTCCTTTACTGACTAATTAATTTGAATGATTAAATTAAAAGCTTTACTAATACAAATTAAAGAAATTTCATTTAATTTTTTTAATGGACTCTACGCTTTAGCAAAGGATGCCAAAGGGTATGCACCTAACCATAAAAGAACAGATAAAATAAAATGACGTGAGTGGATATGATCGATCATGGATGCTATGATAGCATACGGGAATGACCGAACATCCCACTGTGAGAGTATTAACGTTAACGTATTACATGGGCATCAGAAATGATGGAATTGCTTTAATATTATATATTATTACTAGGTAATTACATATGCATCAGTGCGCGGCTAATACTGCCGATTAGCCTTAACTTCTATTTTTTTCCATTTTTAGCCTCAACTTAGATATTCTAAATTGTCATGTAACAGAAATGTCAAGAATTGGAAAAAGGGGAGATGAACTATATAATGCACAATGAGGCGAAACGAAAAACCTTAGACATTACTGCAGTGGCGGACCGGTTAAGAGCAGGGGTGTACAACTGCACACTCAGCCCAACTGGCTTCCAAGCCTAAATAATGCTAAACATTGAGATGCAAGCCCACTTTTCCCTAGTTGCACTCCCAAAAAAATTTTCTTGCCTCCCCTTAGTCTAAAGTCCAGCTCTGCCCCTGCATTACTGTCTCACAATGAACAAAAATTTACCCCGTGATCCAAAATGTATCTTATTAATAGAAAAATATAAAATAATCCTCGTAACCAAATACCTCATAACCATAATTTTTGTTACGGATAAAAAATATAACAGGTAATAGAAATCCGCATTAATTATAGTTCAAAATATGTTTCGTGTCCTACAAATATCACAAGTGATCGAAAACTTAAAACTTATTGGTTGTTTGAATATATTTTGAGAAGTTATTTTTTAATTTAATTAAATTGAAAAATCAAAAATTAATTTGACGATATAATTTCTATAAGAAAAAAAAAACTATTTAAACTAGATGACCGCTGCCACGGTGGGACGGTCGATCGAAAAAATTGGCGCAAAACTAAATTTTATATAATGGCTATGCAATCAGTTTTCGAAAATTGTGCTTAAAATGGAAATATCATTTTTCCTGGAATGGAGAGAGCACATCGTTTTATTAGTTGCAACAGAAAATTAGTTAATGCCTAAAACAAAAATATGGATGCATAATATGTTATGCATCCTTAGTGGTGGTTTGCATAATGGCTATACATTCAATTTTCAAAAATTATGCCTAAAAGGATAAACACCTCCGAATTTTTCGTAAAAACTCTAAATTTGATATTGTTGTTTGTGCTCGTTGGATAGGTTTTTTTATTATCTTTCCAACGAGATAAATTTTGTAAAATTCTGAGGCACGGATTTTTAGATATATTATGTTAAAGTTTACTTTCCAATTATACTCCTAAAAAGATATGATACATAAGGATAAATAGTAATTGAAATAAAAGGGAGGGATAGTGGCGTCATTTTAAATGGGACACCAAACAAAATCCAATCTTTTTGTTTCAATTTGGAAAAAATGTAACGAGCCACATTGACATAAAGTCACCATATATAAAGTCCTCCCCCGCTTCGCTCGGTCGGCCTAACAAAAAAAATTGCTTTTTATTTACAAAATTAACTTCTACTTTTGGCTACTATATATATATATATTGTAGGGTTTTATCCCACGAGTGCGCGGCCCAATATAATAACTAGGATTATGTTCCTATTATATATAAAGAACTATATTGATGTAATAGAGACTAACTCTAGTAAATGGAATATCCTTCTCTCTGTGCCTCTTTATCTTTCTCATCCACTACAACACGTTATCACCACGATGCTCAGCCTCTGATCTATTTTCTCTCGGGTTATTATCAAATCACATCGCAAAAGAAAGTTACCTCTGGTGATCCGCACTTTTGTTTTCTTCTCAAATTGCATTTTAAATCCGAATCGTTACGGTAAAGAAAAACTATCTATGTAACCAATCAACTGCACAAGACTCAAGGTAAATCTGTTCACTTTCCAAGGAGAAATAAAATCCGTCGAAAGAAGAAAAAGAAACCGTTCGTTCACGATCAAATTTCCGGTCTGGTCCACCCGGTTTGAACCAGTCAAGTCCATCCGGTGTGGTTTGGTTTGGTCTGCCCTGTTCTAGCTGTTATTCGGTTCTTCTCTGATTTGGGCGTGCGCGGTTAATGTCGCTCTGGTTTTGTCTATGTATGGTGGGAACCAAATCTTTGAGGTACATAACAGTGATTAATTTTTGGGCTCACTTATTTTATTTTCCATTATTTTTATCTTTGTTTTAAGATAAGTCCATACCATATTAGCGGTCAATTTAAGACTCAATGTCTAACTAATAGTGGTTTTTCACCTACTAATTTAAGGAATATACACTAGTTTTTGAACTACTTCTTTATAATGATTGGATCATCGAGCGAAGCAATGCTCAAATTTTGTTTCCAAGATGGAACAAAGATTAAAAGTCACAAAAGCTCTATATGTACCGAGAGATAATTACCTTGTTAAATTCCAAAGAGACCCATGCAAGTGGATATCATATGGAAACTCACAATGATGATAATGTAATTGATTGCATCTTTTATAGTCTCTAATATATTTGGAAGGACATATATCTTAGAGAAAGAAACTAACGAGTCAATCTAGTGGAATGTAAATCACTATAGTATTTGGATAATCGAATCCATATTGACTCCGACGATGAAATGCTGGAAATTAACTCATACTGACTTTGACATAACCATAGATGAACTTTGTTTGTGACATGATATTTCGTTTTGAAAGGACTCATACGTACATCACTGTGTTTGAGTGGTCGAGACAACGGGAAAAAGATTGAAAGAATGCGAAGTAACGGCATATCTCTCAATAAGTGTTTTCTAAAGTACTAGATGCACAACTCCCTCTCACCTCCCATTATTCTTTTAAGTACGAAAGCATATCACTCATTTCACAAAGTCTTCAGTAAAACAGGATTGAGACCATCCTAAGATGCAAATGGTAAAAAATCCATATTACAAAGAAAATAAGGTGAAATTTAGAAAAATATTCATGCAGAATGCGGACCATTAAAGTGACTTATGGATCTGGTGAATATTTTGACATTTTGGAATAGTTATAGTTCCCAAGAAATTTGCGTTTGAGAAACTACTAGCACATATTTTACATGTAAGGCTCACCACCCATTGTAAATGCTAACGAGTGTACATCAAAAGGACTTGATGGTTATTGCATGTTTAATAGGATCAATGCAGAGAATTATATACCCCATGGTATCGCAAAGGTTATCATCAAAGGATATATATGGTGCCTAAGGAATGGTTATGCGTACAAACCTACCTTTAACTTCTTGGGGAATCTGCAATATTAACGCATCTTTACTTAATTCATTTTAAAACCCAATATTAGACAACCTTTTCTGCGTACCAGTTGGTAACTGGATATAAGCCTGATATTCGTATTCTTACGCATTCTTGGTTGCGCTATATATGTGTCATTACGAGTCCACATCGTACTATGATGGATCACGGAAAGGATTAAGTAATTTTGTTAGATATTTACTCTCAACAATTATCTACATTTTTAAAACCTTTGGCGGGAGATCTCTTACCGCTAAATTTGCGTGTTATCACTTTAATGAGACAGTCTTCCCGTCATTAGGGGGAGATAAGAAAAAGTATTTTCTAAGGGAACGACATGAATTGTCATGGTGTGTTCTCACTGTGTCTCATATTGATTCCTTTACTCCACAAATGTAAATGTGAAGTGAAAGAATAATCGATTTTCATAATGTACATTGATGTCGCAAAAGTGATGAGATCACACATACCATCTGCAAACCTACCTCCAAGGTTACAAATCCTCAATAAGGGATATACACCATAGACTAAGGTGTTGCAACTACACTTAGTAAAAGTGTGGTTGAGGCCGTGGATCCATAAAGGAAGTTAGAGAGACCCCTTGGTTCGATCAATCCTCACCTATAAAGGAAGTAGGTGAGGAAGGCACAACTTATTTATATCATCTGAAATCATCTCATAAGATTATATCTGACTATGTCCATGAATCAAACTGGAGGACGCTCCGAAGTTTAATGATTCTAGAGAACTATGACATCCCAAGTGGATTATGAGAATGCGCACGAGTCAATGGAAAGATCATGCGAGCAAATTGATAATTAATTTCGTATACACTTACTTAAGGAAATAAAGCAAGATGAGATCGAACCAAGCTCCTTGTTTCTTAATTTTAACGAAGAGCATATTTGGCCTATACAATCCAGGTAGAACTCGGTTCTTTGACAAATATACATGTATTTGGTATGGTAGTGCTAACCAACCAAGTGTAAAACCTATTGGACATATATGATTAATTTATCACAAAGAATAATGAGAAAAAAGAAGTCTTAAAGTAAAAGGACTCGCCTTGTGGCGCGAGGTTTCTCACAAATCCCTGGAATTGTTCTCTTGTAATGAACATTATAGTGTTCCGCTACTTAGTTAGATTGGTAATTTCAAAAGAACGTGAAATGCATCATATATATGTGGTTGTTACATATCTCTGGATAGCAGATACAGTATTTACAAAAGTATTTGATAGACTTTTATTGCCCAAATCAAATGACTCTAAACAACAGAGTGCATTTACAGTTACATAAAATGCTCACTTATAGATTCAAGAAATCAGGCGGATGTGGTATACCCGTCTAAGTGGATATTTGATTTGGAGGGGGATAGACAAGTAAGTTATTTTTCATTGCGTATTCATAAGAAAGTTCTTGATTTGGAATTGTAGCTATTTATATTGATGGTACATACATGATGTGTACTCTTGATGTAATAAGAGACCTTAAAAGCTATTTAAAATCCGAATTTGAGATGAAAAATATAGGGAAAGCTCGATCGAATACTGAGCTTGTGGTATATTATTCCACCAGTTTGCATATGTCTAAAGTTGTCAGGAAATTTAACAAAGACATGCATCCTGATAGCACTCCCATGATTAGTCGAGGTTCAAATGTAAGTAAGTAACCATTTCGTCCAAAGGAATATGACGAAGATGTGTTGGGAGATGAAATTCCCATATCTAAGTACAATAGATGCATTGTTGTACTTAGTATAATAATGTACTCGATTAAATTTTACATCCTCAGGGAACTTGTTAGCTAGATATAGCTCCACGCCAACGCAACGTCATTGGAATGGTATAGTGAATGTAATCATGTACTTAAAATTAACCATTGACATAAATTTGTTTTATCCCTGCAAAGACATAAAAAGGAATGTTAATGAAAGTGAAAACCAAAAGTTGTTGATTATGAAGGAACAGTAATCTTCTCTCCAACAAAAGTAATCATGGGGAGATATGGTAGACTATTTTCTAAGTCATTACCAATATTCAGTTTCGAAAAATACATGACTAAAGGAACTATCTGGAACAACTATGAAAGTAATCAGGAGGAGATGCCGACATCAGGGGGAGGATCCAAGGATATGATGTCGACATATTTTACTTCCAAATTGAAGCTGTGTTGTACTCTTTTTCCCTTCGATCGAGAATAGTTTTTCCCAAAGGGTTTTGTTACTCGACAAGGTTTTTAGCGAGAAAACACTAAAACATCAAGTATGTTGAACGTTGAAGACATAAAGATCGCGTTGATATTACTGAAAATATCTGAATCAAAGAAATGAAACGATATAGTCTGTTAAGCAACGTAACTTCCAGAATCAACAACATGGTCTTATAAGCTTTCAAGTCACCAAGGTGCAGTGTGATAAACTCCTTTTGACTTAATTAGACTAATGAAAATTGTCTGACATCAGGGGGAACATCTAATGGTGTATTGAACTATTTTCCTTCCTCGAGGTTACTTTTTTTCCCACAGGGTTTTGTTACTCGGCAAGATTTTTAATGAGACAATAACAAACACCGGGAATGTAATTTCCCAGCTAAGATTATTGTCTTTACTACAAGGATTTTCTTCCTTAGGAGTTGTAAGGCAACTAGTCAACTTCTACGGAGCCAAGTAATCATCTACAATGGATCACCTTTACTTGCATCTGTCACGTTGTACTCTTTTCCCTTCGTCAAGGTTTTATCCCACTGGGTTTTCCTTGTCAAGGTTTTAATGAGGAAGCGTATACGCATCCAATTATGTTATAAGTTTACTTAATGTTGTACTCTTTTTATTTAGTTCAGGTATTGTCCCTCTGTGTTAGCCTATCGAAGTTTTAACAAGACAACTAACTTAGACTCGAATATCTTTGAAGATCGTATTACATGTGATGAACTACATGTAAAATACGAGGCAACATGTTAAGTACTATATGTGAAGAGCTATACCAAGGTTTTGTCCCACTGAGTTTTTCCTTGTCAAAGTTTTAATGGAGCAATTGTCTTAAACACAATAGTCATCAAGGAGAGAACTATATTTGAAGACCTGCATCTGAAGCATTGTATGATAAGTACTGCATATAGAGTTCTATTGGACCGCACATGGGGGAGTGTTGTAGGGCTTTAGCCCACGGGTGCATGGCCCAATATAATAACTAGGATTATGTTCCTATTATATATAAATAACTATATTGATGTAATAGAGACTAACTCTAGTAAATGGAACATCCTTCTCTATGTGCCTCTTTATCTTTCTCATCCACTACAACAATATATATATATATATATTTTGATGTATATCAATATATGAGATTATGCTCTTATTCTTATCGGTCTAGGAGTGAACTAAAAATAAGATAAGACAAAGAGTCACCCTCTTCCATGTTCCCTCATTAAGAAAAAACGTTTCAAAGTCAACAAACAAGTCAGTCTAAGATTTAAATTACGTCAACCAGTTTTAGGTCATAGAATTAGACGAAAAACGTTAACTTTCAATTTTAACTTTGTGTATCGTTATTTATATCTATTATTGAAGAAGATGATTATCTTAAATGATCGGAGTTGATTTCGGTTCACACCATCATTCGTCAATACTATTGGTGCAAAAATTGGATATCTTTACAGTTCATGACTCCTCCTCTTCACGATGCATTTACAATTTGAGTTTTCATTTGTATTTTTTTTTCTCTTTCTTTTGAAGCATGAAATTTATTAAACTACTAATGGGCTATTACATGGAGGTATGTGATACCCCAAGATTTATCAATTAAAACATCATATTTGAGCAGAATTTGAATAGCAGTCTTCAGATCGCATTTAGTTTTAGATTATCTTGTATTATGGTGTTTTTCGATAATCTTGTAAGGAATCTTGTAATAATAAGCATTTTTTTTTAAAGATTTATCTTGTATTTGGATTTTGATTATCTTCTTAGATTTATTATGCGTTGGAATAATAAACATATTCCTTTTTTTTAGTAGATTATCATTTCGTAGTTTTACAGAGAGAAAACAAAACTTCCTAGTTCCTATGTCCAGAATCATGTGCCTAAACATGCCTTAGCGGAGCAAGTGAGGAATAGGATTTTTGAAATTACTATATTAGCTTTGAAAATTTAGGATTTTATCTAATTGTTCTCCCTAAAATTTTAGAAAAATTACTACATTATACCAAAATTGTATAATTACATTAATTTTAGATTTTTTTTTAAATGATCTAAAGAGTTACATATAATTAATAAAATTTTGTGTAGTGAAAATAAAATCTATTACAAATTAGTAAACTTAGTCTTTCTTTCAAACATCCTACATGTGTAGTATTTGGGTGATACTGTATATATCCCCCCAACTACAAAGGTCTGGCTTCGTCACCATAAACATGTTATTACTGGTTGTTCCCTTTTTGATTTCATATGTAAGTGATGGAGCAAAAGTGTACATGAAGGGATTTTAGTAACGGTTCACCAAGACGACTTTTAGATTTAGATGAATTACAAACAACAAGTGAACAAAGTTCTGGCTCCGTCACCATAATCATTGTTAGAAAAAACAATGTTTTGTTTTAATCAAAAAATGCATGGACCATGTTTTGATCCCAAGACATTTTGCTCCCTAGATGTTTTTTCATGTGAATGAATAAAACATTAGTCCCACCTAGACTAAAACACTTAGAGTTTTAGACTTAAATACCATTGGTTTAGACTTAAGGGCATGGCCCTTTGGGTCTTTAGACCTTTGTGTATGGGGAAATCCCTAGACTATGGCAAGGTTGCCTATCCCTTATTGCATTTCTTATTGCCTTTCCCGTTCGTGCGGTGCTTCGCACGCTCGCTCGGGCGAGGGCGAGGGTGTGGGCGTGGGAGTGGGTGTGGGTGTGGGTGTGGGTGTGGGTGTATCCGACCCTTTCTTTGAATTGAAATTTTCCACACGTTTCTCCCACACATGTAAATAATTTTATTCTTTACCTTCTCGGTTTTGGGTGTCCGACCCGTGTGATAAAAACCTCGTGAAGCATCTTTGATGCACGGTCGTTGTAACACCTGTGCACCTCGAGAAGAATCTCGAAAATTTTGAATTCCGACAAAAGCGTTTTACTGTATTTTTAACGGATGCTTTTACTCATCCGACAAAAGCAAACGCGTAAATCACGGACAGTCTGTCGCACATTGGATTCTAAGTCGAACGTTCAAATAATTTTTGCTATAAATACCAGATGAATTCTTCATCTGAAAATATACCTCAAAACTCTTTCGGAAACTCTTTTTCTTCTCTTTTGTTTGTTTTCAGAAAAAAACTAAGTTCATATTTACATTTCTTTCAGAACATAGTTTACAGTTCAGTTCTTCTCTAAAACAAGTTGTAGTTTACAGAAACATAATTTTGTATAACTACTTCTTTGTTTACAAAATATTTGTTTACAGAAACATCATAGTTTACAGAAACATAAATTAGTTTTTACATTTCTCTGAAACTGGTTGAAGTTTCGTTTTGTGTTTTTGTTTTCATCTCTGCTGCCAAGTTCTAAGGGTTCTCTCTGTGTATGCTACACATAGAGGAGAACTAACAGTAGTTGTATCCTGGAGGTGATTTGCTAATTGCTATAACATCTCAGAGGAGTAGCAGGAAATATTAGCTTTAGATCAGCGTATTTCATACGTGCCTCTACTAAGTTTTTGATACTATCATCAATGCATCTACGGTACAACAATAACACAACAGTGCGAGCTAAGTATTTTTCTCAGTTACATACGAATATTGTCAATTATTTCTAACAATATAAAGGTAATATTCGTTGCTATATAATTGTTGTTGTAAGAACATAGGAAAAAATATTGTAGAAAGACCACCTAAGTTCAGTGGTAAGGACTTTAAGAGATGGCAGTCTAAAATGTTATTCTTCCTAAAAGACCAAAGGTTAGATGGACTTGCTTTAAATAGACCCTCGAGAAGACTTCATCACCGTGGTAATGAATATAAATTAGAAAAGTGGAATATGAAGAATTACATGTGTAAGAATCATATTCTTAATGGTCTGGATGACTCTTTGTACGACTTCTATAATGCAAAATAAAATTTTAATGCTTTTGATTTTTTGGAAGCTCTTGAAGAGAAATATCATGCTGAAGCTGCTGGAAGTAAGAAGTTCTTGATGGCTAAGTTCTTGGAATACAACATGACTGACGAAAAGCCCGTGGTAGAACAATTCGTCGAATTTCAACTCCTCATCAGCGAGATTCTTGCTGAAGGCATGCATTTTGATGAAGCTCTACAAGTATCGGCTGTGATTGAAAAGCTTCCACCCTCATGGAGCAAATACAAGAGGAGGCTGCGACACAAGACTCGTGAAATCACCATGGTGGAGCTTGGAAAAAAGATCCAGGTTGAGGAGCTTATGTGCAGCAAGGACAAGAGCATGATGCTGAGCAAAAACATGTCCAACAAAGCTCACGTCTTGGAAGATAAAGATGCTTCAAAGAAAGGTCCTGGAGAATCCAGCAAAATGGGTAATAGACGTAACAGACGTCTCAAACCCAAAGGTAACAATTTTAAGCCTAGGGGTGGTGTCACTAAGCACACAATCAAAGGCGACTGTTTTAATTGTGGTAAACCTAGACATATGGATAAAGACTATAAGGCCCCTAAAAAGATCAAATATGATCCAAAACAGAAAAATAAGGCAAACATAGTAGATGATTCTGGATATTTCACTGGCATGATGTCTGAAGTCGACCTTGTCTCTAGTATGACTAATGTGAGAGACTGGTGGCTTGATTCTGGTGCCACCAAGCATGTCTGTAAATTCAGAAATGCTTTCTCCTCCTATGCCATAGTAGGAGATGATGAGAATCTGTTCATGGGAAACTCTTCCACCGCTAAAGTGGTGGGGAAAGGCAAGGTCGAACTGAAGCTAACTTCAGGAAAAACTCTCGCATTGAATGACGTATTTTATGTCCCAGACATATGCAAAAATCTTATCTCAGAAACCATCTTACTAGGAAAAGGTTTTAAAATTGTTGCTGAGTCAAATACTGTTGTAATTTCTAAGTATGGTGAATTCGTATGAAAAGGTTATGTTACCGATAACATGATTAAGCTTAGTGTATCTGATTTGAAATTGAATGTTAATGCATCTTCTTCTGTTTATATTTGTGACTCCTCACATGTTTGGCATGATAGACTTGGGCATGTTAATTTCAAATCGCTAGAAAGACTCGCTAATTTAGGTTGCATACCCTAAAATAAACTTTGATAAAAATCAAAGATGTGAAATCTGTGTTGAATCTAAATATACAAGAAAACCGTTTAATAAAAGGATTGAACGTAAAAAAGTTCCTTTGGAACTAATACACTCGGATTTAGGAGACTTGAAATCAACACCAACAAGAGGTGGTAAAAAATGGTACATCACTTTTATAGATGATTACTCACGCTATTGTCAGGTTCATCTTCTTAGAAGTAAAGATGAAGCCTTAGAGGCCTTCAAATTTTATAAACTTGAAGTAGAAAACCAAAAAGGATTTAAAATTAAAACTCTTAGGTCAGACCGTGGCGGTGAGTATGTGATACCCATAGGTGAGTTTTGTAAACATAATGGAATCATTCATGAAACAACTGCACCATATTCACCAGAATCGAATGGTGTAGATGAAATTAAAAATAGAACACTCATAGATATGGTAAATGCTATGTTGACAAGTTCAGGGTTATCTTCGAACTTGTGGGGGGAAGCTATCCTCTCTGCATGCTATATTTTGAACCGAGTTCCATTTAAAAAATCTGATAAACCTCCTTATGAATTGTGGAATGGTAAACAACCTTCCTATGCATACTTTAAAGTGTGTGGGTGTTTGGCCAAGGTGTCCATTCCTCATCCTAAGAAAACTAAATTAGGTCCTAAAACAATTGACTGTGTTTTCTTAGGATATCCTGAGCATACAATTGCATACAGGTTTATGGTCATCAGTTCTGACCATAATAATATTGGTCAGAACACTATATTGGAATCTAGAGATGCTGTGTTTTATGAACACATATTTCCTTTAAGTTCTGGACCTCGTAAAAGGGTCCATGATGACCTCTCTGATGTTCCATCGACTAGTCAAACCCCAACTTTAGAGTATGATACTGAACCAAGAAGAAGTAAGAGGGTTAGAATTGAAACAAGTTTTGGCCCAGATTTTTTGACTCTTACGGTAGAGTCTGAACCCCAAACCTACAAGGAATCTATGACTTCTCCAGAAGCTCCTTTCTGGGAAGAAGCTTCATTAAATGAATGGGAGTCCAATCAGCAAAACGAAACTTGGGAGCTTGTAGACTTGCCTCCTGGAAGTAAATCCATAGGTTGCAAATGGGTGTTCAAAAGGAAACTTAGAACAGATGGAACTATAGATAAATATAAAGCTAGTTTGGTAGCTAAAGGCTATAAACAAAAGGAAGGATTAGATTTCTTTGATACTTATTCACCATTCTCTAGAATCACCTCGATTAGGATGTTGATTGCCATTGCATCTATTTATGATTTGCATATACATCAGATGGATGTTAAAACTGCATTTTTATATGGTGAATTGAATGAAGAAATTTATATGGACCAACCTGAAGGCTTTATTGTAAAAGGTTGTGAAAACAAAGTATGCAAGTTGAACAAATCTCTATACGGTTTAAAACAAGCACCTAAACAGTGGCATGAAAAATTTGATCATGTTATGATAACTAATGGTTTCAAGGTTAATGAATCTGATAAATGTGTTTACATTAAATCTGTGGATGATTCTCATGTTATTGTGTGCCTATATGTTGATGATATGATCATATTAGGAAGTAACCTTGATATTATTAATACCATTAAAAGCATGCTTAGAGATAATTTTGACATGAAAGACTTAGGCCCTACTGATGTAATCTTAGGGATGAAAATCGAGAAAAGACGTCTGATGGATATAGTCTTAGTCAATCTCATTATGCTGAAACCGTACTAAAGAGATTTAATTATGAAAATGCTAAACCTGCATCTACTCCATTTGATCCCACTTGTAAGTTGAAACATAAAAATGGTAAGAGAATTGATCAACTTGAGTATTCTCGCATTATTGGTAGTCTTATGTATCTAATGAATTGTACAAGACCTGATATTGCTTACTCTGTGAGTAGATTAAGCAGGTATACTTGCAACCTAGGGCAGGATCACTGGAATGCTCTCTTCAGAGTTTTACGTTACCTGAGAGGGACCTCAAACTATTGCTTAATTTTTGGGAAGTATCCTGCTGTACTGGAAGGGTATTGTGATGCCAACTGGATATCAGACTCAGAAGAGTGCAAGTCTACTAGTGGGTACATCTTCTTACTTGGAGGTGCGTCTGTCTCATGGAAGTCAACCAAACAGACATGTATAGCTAAATCCACTATGGAGTCTGAATTTATAGCCTTGGAAAAAGCTGGAGAGGAAGCTGAATGGATGCGATGTTTCCTGGGAGGAATTCCACTCTGGCCCAAGCCGGTGTCTTCAATCGCAATCCACTATGACAGTAAAGCTTCTCTTGGTTGCGCAAAGAACAATGTATACAACGGGAAGTCTATACATATACGAAGAAGACACAAGACGGTGAAACAACTACTCTCTACTGGTATTATCTCGATAGACTTTGTAAAGTCTAAAGATAATCTTGCAGATCCTTTGACGAAAGGCTTAACCAGAGAGGAAGTTAAATTTACATCGAGGGGGATGGGACTTAAGCTTATAGAATAAATCACCATGAAGGATACTCAACCTTGTGATTGGATTTCCAAGATCAAGGTTCAATGAGACAACTAATTTATGGTGATATTTGGGAAAGCACTATCTTTGTCCCTCCCTATGGTGTAACCGTGCGATAGTGCTGCCTGCAGAATTTTAGGATGATCTTTTGCGATCTTAATGGGTACCATGGCTTTGATTAAAGCGGGGTGTGGCAGGACACTCTTTATGGACTCACCTTTGTGGATGTTGGAAGTGGGGACGCTTCCTATGAAAATTTGAGATGATTCTCTAGAGACATTCATTAAGTCCGGGATTTTATCCCACGGCCAAAATGGGCACAACCGCAAGAGCTTGGCAGCTGTTTTCTTCGGTTGAGGCATCAAGTGTGGCTGTTATTTCTGAATTGCATTCATTGTTTGCGGTTCAAGACATTGCGTTCACCGTATCAACAAGCAGTTCAGGTAACCTTTCACTAAGTTAAGGTTCAATCTTTGGGACACCTTAGCCTATATTGTTGCCTTATGTTTTCTCGTGTTTTATCGACATGTTTTATTATTCATGTGGGGGATTGTTAGAAAAAACAATGTTTTGTTTTAATCAAAAAGTGCATGGACCATGTTTTGATCCCAAGACCTTTTGCTCCCTAGATGTTTTTTCATGTGAATGAATAAAACATTAGTCCCACCTAGACTAAAACACTTAGAGTTTTAGACTTAAATACCATTGGTTTAGCCTTAAGGGCATGGCCCTTTGGGTCTTTAGACCTTTGTGTATGGGTAAAGCCCTAGAATATGGCAAGGTTGCCTATCCCTTATTGCATTTCTTATTGCCTTTCCCGTTCGTGCGGTGCTTCGCACAGAAGCACGCACGCTCGCTCGGGCGTGGGCGTGGGCGTGGGTGTGGGTGTGGGTGTGTCCGACCCTTTCTTTGAATTGAAATTTTCCACACGTTTCTCCCACACATGTAAAGAATTTTATTCTTTACCTTCTCGGTTTTGGGTGTCCGACCCGTGTGATAAAAACCTCGTGAAGCATCTTTGATGCACGGTCGTTGTAACACCTGTGCACCTCGAGAAGAATCTCGAAAATTTTGAATTCCGACAAAAGCGTTTTACTGTATTTTTAACGGATGCTTTTACTCGTCCGACAAAAGCAAACGCGTGAATCACGGACAGTCTGTCGCACATTGGATTCTAAGTCGAACGTTCAAATAATTTTTGCTATAAATACCAGATGAATTCTTCATCTGAAAATATACCTCAGAACTCTTTCTGAAACTCTTTTTCTTCTCTTTTGTTTGTTTTCAGAAAAAACTAAGTTCATATTTACATTTCTTTCAGAACATAGTTTACAGTTCAGTTCTTCTCTAAAACAAGTTGTAGTTTACAGAAACATAATTTTGTATAACTACTTCTTTGTTTACAGAATATTTGTTTACAGAAACATCATAGTTTACAGAAACATAAATTAGTTTTTACATTTCTCTGAAACTGGTTGAAGTTTCGTTTTGTGTTTTTGTTTTCATCTCTGCTTCCAAGTTCTAAGGGTTCTCTCTGTGTATGCTACACATAGAGGAGAACTAACAGTAGTTGTATCCTGGAGGTGATTTGCTAATTGTTATAGCATCTCAGAGGAGTAGCAGGCAATATTACCTTTAGCTCAGCGTATTTCATATGTGCTTCTACTAAGTTTTTGATACTATCATCAGTGCATCTCCGGTACAACAATAAGACAACAGTGCGAGCTAAGTATTTTTCTCAGTTACATACGAATATTGTCAATTATTTATAACAATCATATCACAGAAACACACAGTTTATTTCAAGAGTGCTGAAGTTCTGTGAGATTAGGCAGTATGACGATAGTTGAGAATGCGTTCGGACCGGTTTGATTTCGTGAGTTAGTGTTGAATCTTACCTGTAGCGTAGGTACAGCTTGAAATCATGAGAGATTATGATTCCAGTACAACAGTCTTGAAATCATTTGCATATGCAAATTCCGAAGTAAAAATTGGTGATAAAATGAACATGAATAAGAGACTTTTTATGGTAGCATAGGTAAACAATTGTCTTTATTGTAACACTTTTTTTTTTTTTTGGATAGGATCTTTATTGTAACACAACAATAAGGGAACATATTATTTAAATTTTATTAATCGAAACATTGACGTCACTAACATTGATAAACAAACACACACCAACACAAACTAACCTCAGGAAATTGATTTCTTTTGTTTTTGATAAAGGGGCATCCAAATTATGGGAACCCAAGGTAATAGCCGAAGCTTGAAACCAAAGGGCCCTAGTGGTAGTTATTAATAGGTTGTAAACGGCTCAAAAGCGGTCCATAACAAAGGGTAGTATCTTCTTTTTGCAATTTAGGCGATCCAGCGATCATGAATGTCTTGAAGAGGACTGGTTGTGGGGAAGGGCCGTCTCCCCAAGCAGTTTGAAATTCCTTGATAACTTCTCCAGATAATAAATCTATACCATGATCTTTCGCAGCAGCAATATCAGGCCATATCCTCAGCATATCTAGAAAGCCTTGGAAAGTTGTCACAGTTGGTATGATTAGATCCATTGGCTTTCCTTCCCAGCCTATACCTATGGCCTCAAAAGGAAAAGGAAGTGATTCAAATCCATCTGAAATGTCACGTACATTGGCACTGCGGTAAGGAAGTGCCCTTTCATGGAGTCGTTTCCACAACAAGTGAATTGAATCCGAGACAACTCTAATATCATTATAACCCCAAACAACAATCACACCGTCTGGTTTTAAAACACGATCGACGAGGGAATAAAATCTTGGGAGATCAAAAAACTGAATTGCATGTGCAACTGTAATCAAATCGACAGAGGCTTCCCCTCCAATATTAAATATTAGTTCCTCGTCCGACATGGAGACTGGAGTGTGAATGTAGGTAACTTTCGGGTGTGGTACAGCTTTTTGTAGTGTGGCCTTGCTTATGTCTGTTGCAATCACTTGGTCGTAGTATTCTGCAATCTTTGTAAATAAAAAGATGGAAAATTAAAGTGAGAAAAAATATTTTATTACTACGAAAACCAAGCCAAATGAGAAATAAATGTCTCCTCTGTCAGGTGACAATTTTTGCATTTTCATGATCTCTAATGAAAGACAAAGAGAGATGTTGAGTCTTATTCATTCATAACAATGTAAAATAACTTACAAAAGTTATTAATGGTAGCATATTTTTAAAGAACAGTTATTTGTGAGCTTCCTCCCACAGTCCCATAAGATAAATCCTGGGTTACTGTGTGAAACTAGGCGAAGTTTTTTTTTTTTTTTTAAAGCACCTAGGCGAAGTTATAGAGACTGCTATTCTATCTTATTAAAAAAGAAAAGAAAATTGGTAATCTAAAAAATTTAAAGGTAGTATTATTAAAAAACATTATTTTGAAAAAATATATATATATATATCATATTTTAAGATGAAAATAAAACAAAAATATTAAATAAAATTAAAGACACAAGGAAGCAGTTGGAGTTTTTCTCATTTGAAAACCCCCCAGGGATTGGCGTAGATTTGGAACATCTCTTAAATTTACGCGCGTGTACTACCAAATCTAGTCAGGGAATCCAACCGATACAATTAGTGAACAATTGAAAGGATATGATTGGTTTCCACTACAGACTATATCCCTTAATTGCCTAAACCATACCAAGACCGTGGTACCCAGTGAAAAACATATCCAAAGAAAATTAAAGTTACATGGAGAGAGACTTACACCAAGCGCTGCAATACCATGCTCAGTTCCAGCATCCCAAGCTCGAGAGTGACCGGTAGTAAATTGAGATATCACCTGATACCATTCCGCTGGGTACTTGGGTCTTCCTCCCATATAACCTACGACACATACATTGTCGACTAGCAAGTCATCGGCTGCAGCAGCCATATGTCACTCAGCTGCCCAGTTAAAAGAACAAAACCAGAACTGGAGTGAGAGAGGGAAATTTGTGTGTATGTTTCTCCCAACTGCATACCTTATATATAGATTTTGCTACTGGGGTCACACAATTATTATTATTTATATACAGATGGATGTATTTCAAAAACGCACAAATATCTAGCTCAATTAGATGGTCAGAGAAGTGAACAGAAGACCAATACCCGATATGGCAAACCTTTTGCAGCCAAGTTAGATTAGCAGTTTTTTTTTTTTTTTTTGACAAAAAGGTTGACTTTGTATTGGAAAAAGAAGGAACAAACCATCACTCACTTACAAACAGTAGATATGAAAAATTAATACACAACACCATCCCAATTAAAGAAGATACCGTTTACAGGGATGCAATTGAACAAATCAATTGTCGAAGCCCACAACACTAGCAGTGCCTTCACCTCTAGTTATATCATCACTTTTTTTTTCCTTTAAAGATCCTTGCGTTTCTTTCCTTCCAAGGGCCATATATGATTGCATAAGGAAGTCATTCACATAATGTGTTATTACACATGCCTGAAAGCACATTCAAATCCCAAGCTTCAAACCTGTGTTGTAGGTTATCATGCATACACCAGGATATGTTAAAAGCCTTTAAGAAATGATATGAAATGTGAGAGCAATGAATCCAAATGTGATCAGTATCTTCATCTTCTCTATCACATAATTACTTGCAAGTTCTGTCAGAAATTATAATATTTATATGTTGCCGATTTGTTAATGTGGGTAAGGAGTTGTGAAAAGCTGACCATAGTAGAGTAGAAACCTTTGGTGGTATGTCGTTCTCTACCTGAATCCTTCTCTGGATAGCTTGTTTTTCTAACCATAGAGCTTTTTCTGTCAACTAACGACTATTTCTTGTCGGTTATCTGACGAAAATATGATGAACTCTCACCATTTTATCCCTCAATCATGAAATCTAATGGAAACCCAATCACCAACTACTCTCAATTAATCACCTTAATCACTAGAATCACACAAAGGAACAACAACAACATCACCCCAGTTTTCAAAGGTCTCAAAATCCCTAAACAAATATCACCCAACATCAATTTTGTTACTCTCAATTCTGGAAATCCTCACACTGGTAAACCACCCAACAATCACAATCTAAATCTCACTACAAAACACACACAATAACCATTATGTACCTATCCACCCAAATCCTGCAGCAATCCACTGGATAAATGAATTCAGGAAACCTATCTCTCTCTGCAAAACTATATTGATTTTCATCTATCAACATCCTAAACCTTTCTCCTTACCCAAGCAGACTCAAAACTCAAAAATAAAAGTCAAAACCCCTAGTTGCCCATCACTCCTACTTTAAAAGGCTAAGTCATATGAGCTTCCACATTGCACAGTGATCATGACACTCACCTCAAATTAAATTAGATAGAAACTTTCAACTACACCAATTCTGGAGAAGACAAGTGTCGTAACGTTATTGGTCGAAGACTTTTTTTTAAAAAAACACCCTCTTAGTAGAGAACGTTATTGGTCCAAGCCCCCCGATTTTAACGGCCAAATACTAAAACCGTTAGTAGAAACGTGGGTGTACAAGACTTATGTGTTGATTTACACCTAATTAAAAAATTACTTTAAAAGGCTAAGTCATATGAGCTTCCACATTGCACGGTGAGCATGACACCCACCTCAAATTAAATTAGATAGAAACTTTCAACTACACCAATTCTGGAGAAGACAAGTGTCGTAACGTTATTGGTCGAAGATTTTTTTAAAAAAAAACACCCTCTTAGTAGAGAACGTTATTGGTCCAAGCTCCCCGATTTTAACGGCCAAATACTAAAACCGTTAGTAGAAACGTGGGTGTACAAGACTTATGTGTTGATTTACACCTAATTAAAAAATTACACCGGGTTTACACCAAATATTTAACTGGACGTTAAGTAACACCGTCAAGCAGGGACGTTACGTCAAAATCTTATTAACAGGGAAATTTTTTTTTTAGAATATTCGAATTTCCATAAAAGAAGGATTTTATATTGAAAATATTTCCATGTTTTAATTTTTATACCAAAAAACGTTAAACTAAAAAGATAACAAAAATAAACGTAAAAATTCTTTTACCAGTTTCCGTATTTTTATACCAAAATCATTATCTAAAATTATTTTGAACAATCTTATTAATTTCCATATATTGGTTTTTATACCAAGTTTTTTTTTTTTTTTTTAATCTTGACCGTTCATATACTGTTTGAAAAATATCATAAACTAAAGTTTCCTAATATGTTTTTTGTTTGTTCCGTTCTCAGGGGTGTAGCAAGATAACAATGCGAAAGATTGTCTTAAATTATAGATGCTCTATTTTCGTAACACCTCTGATGGTTTTCTTGATGATTATGAGTTTATGAGGCACGGGTTTACGTCATAATCGTCGTCTCTATCTCTTTTTTTATTTTATTTTTATTTACACCATAATCTCTTTATAAATTACATTCTAATACTGTTTTTATACTTATTTCAATCTTTCTCCTTTTAGTTTTTTTTTTTTTTCGTTTTTAATGGTGATCTCTTCTCTCTTTTTTAGCACATAACAACACACATTCTTAAGCCATTGATGTTGACATCTTAGCCTTCACGTCAATGCAAATATTAATTTTCTTAGATTCCAAATCGTGATCGGGCCGAGGTGAAGCCGAGCCACACCAAATAAAAAATAAATGGTTTTTAGGTCCGCCCGGTGCGTAGCACGGGCACAAAATCTAGTCTAGATTTGAATCTCACTTACCATATTTATCCTAGTTTAAGACGAGGCAAAAAAATCCAGTAATTATATCATTTATCAACCTTTACTAACACAAGGGAACGAGTTTGCTCTAGCAGCGATTCTAACCATTAGATCCTGTGAATGTGACGTCATTGCATGCTTTTTGTCTTCTGCTGACATCACATTTCTTCCATCCAACGGCCGCAAACGCTGCTAGTTCAAAAAAATGCTCTAGCACTGCTAGAGCAAAATAATTTCCCTAACACAATTGAAAGAAACCACAACACCACTTCTTTTTAATAAATCTTAGCCAAAAGTCAGGATACCAAAATAAACTATAATTCCAAACCCATATTAAACCCCAAAAAACCCATCAATATGCAAACAATCTGAGTTAGTAAAAAAAAAAAAAAAAACCGATTCAAGCCTATCAACATCAATTGGAGAAAACCAAACTTGGTCCAGCTATTCAAGTATGCGTACCCGTTTGCATACCTGAATGGTTAAAGTTCTAAAATCGGTTTTGTTGTGAACAAATACATTTATATAATAAGGAATGAATTCTTTTCAAACAGTGGCTATAATGTTCATGAATCGAGTCGAGTGAATCAAACCTATTTTGCTTCAATTGTGTTCTTGTATACTTCTATGAGAATATAACAATTGAAAAACTATTTAACTAGTTTCATTTGATTCATTTGAACCAGTTATGGTTAAGATAAATAAGGTTGATATGAGAGTGTTCATATAGCTAACCTCGGTATACTGTTGATCCAACATGGTGTACAAGTTTGGGTACGGTTACATAAACCTAAATGAGGGTACATTTCATTTGTGTATAACAAGCTAAGTTCGATCTAACAGTTGAAAGATATTAGCTTGAATCTAATCAGGATTTCATTTAATGGTGAATATTGAATGCTTTGTTACCAAGGTAACTAAGATTGCAAACCCTGATTTGAAAACTATATAAGGGAGAACTCTAGCAACTGGGAAACCTAATCCCCACACTTTCTGTGTGATACTAGTTGCATAAGCTAGATTCGATTCTCCTTTAACCTTAGGTGTTTCACAAAACCCTGTAGGTTTACGACTTAAAGACTTCATTGGGATTGTGAAGCCAGACCCAACTATTTTCTCTGTAGTTGCGTGTTATTTTCTTACTTTTACTATCATGCTTGAGTATTATCTTTGCTAAGATTTGCTTAAGATTTATCTCCGATAGGTAATATTAAAAGTAGTCACAAACATCTTCGTCTCATCGTTTATGATTCCACAATATCTTGTTTCGTTAATCGATTAAGATTATTATGAGGTTATTGATATTTCTAGGCTGTTCTTAGGGAATATAAGTCTGGTATGTCAATTGGTTCATGTTTACCTTGATTTATCAAAAGACTGAACAAAACTCGTAGGTATTTATGTGGGAGACAGATTTATCTATTCCAATAGACTTTTCTGTGTGAGACGGATTTGTTTATCAAGTCTTCGACTTTGGGTCATAGCAACTCTTGGTTGTGGGTGAGATCATCTAAGGGAATCAAGTGAGAAGTATCCCGATAGGATCAGAGGCGTAAGGAGCACGACTGTACCTTGAATCAGTGTGAGATTGATTAGGGTTCAACTACATTCCAGTCTGAAGTGCACTGGTAGTAGGCTAGTATCTGTAGCGGATTAATATAGTGTGGTATTCAAAACTAGACTAGGTCCCGGGGGTTTTATCCATTTGAAGTTTCCTCGTTAACAAAACTTCTGGTATCTGTGTTATTTATTTTCTATATTATATTTTGTTATATAATTGAAATATCACAGGTTGTGCGTTGAATCTATCAATTGGTAAATCCAACCTTTAGTTGTTGATTGATTTTGATTGATCCTTGAACATTCTTCTTTGGTACCATTCAAGTTATTCCTCCTATATTCAATCAGGCTCGCAAATTCCTATTTGGTGATTGCGGATTGAATTATGATATATAGATATAAAACTTTTTGATATACTTTTCTCAAGATTGAGTCTGACTGTCTAGTTGATTCTCTTGAAATTATATTGGATTTTGTCTATTCAGATTACCAAAAGAAATATTGGGTGTGGTTGTTAGACCCCCTGTTTTTCAATTGGTATCAAAGCAGGCAAACACTTTTAAGACCTCATAAGTCTGTGTTTGTAGCAATCTGAATTATGGAAGAGTCTATCTCTAATAATGTATCGGGCCAGAAAGCTTTAATTCACCTGAGATAACTGTCACACCTAAGTCAATATCTAAACATTCTCTAAATGTAGAAACTGTTGATTGGGAAACACACAAAGAAGAACAGTTGGATGAACTTTCTGGCGAAGGTGATTCAGATATTGATAAACATATTAATGAGGAAGTGTCAGTGTATGTTAAGTTTTTGGATTCGTTGAAAATGAATAAGATTACAACTTCTCATGTCACACCTCTTGTGACTCCTCTTTGTCGAGAAAACCAAAAAATGAAAAGGAATTACAGAGGTATTTATGGTTGGAATCGCTCTTGCGAATCGATCCTCAAAGATTCCGAGGAAAACCTGAGTAGTAAGTCACTTGAATGTGATAATGTTTATCAAAAATACTTCTTGTTGGAAGAGAAACTTGCAGAAATTGAAGCAAGTATTTACTCCCAGCAAGAAAGTTTTGATGACAGGAAAAGCGCTTATCTCACTCGAGAAAAACGCCTTGAGGCTGATTTAGCTGCTGCTCTTGATAAAATTAAGATGCTGGAAGATGACTTGAAAAAGTTCAATACTATTTCAAGAAAATTAACCACTATACTAGGAGCAAGTAAAAATGGTCGTAATACACGAGGATTGGGCGATAAGGGAATAGATGCTCCAAGTATTAGCAAAGAGGTAAATGAAAATACGAGGGTACCCAAATATACCTCAATCTAAAACTTTTCCACCTATAAGTACTTTCTTCGAAAGTGATTGTGTAAGGACCATCAAGCTCGTCAATGCTATTAGACTAGTCAAGAAACGTCTTAGCCGCTAATTACTTGATTAATATAACTCGAACGTTAATTATTAGAAATTAATCTAACAAGGATCTAGATACGAAACTAATACCGTTAGATAGAACTCGAGAAGTTTTGCAGAATGGACTACTCGAACGTGTCATTCGGATATCGGACGAAAAAGATATCATCAAATTTGTTCGAAGGGAAAAATAGTCATTTTGCAACTCAGCCGACCTGGGCTCCCCGTATCAACTGGGTGGGTACCTGTATCATTTTTCCTTAGCCTTATCCGAACCGATCGAGCAGATAAGCTCATTCAACATTCTCAATTCTCTTTCTTCATTCTCTTCTTCTTTCTTCTGTTTTTTCTTCTTCTCTTCTGTCGATCTCAAGTCAAGAAGATTAAGTGATATTTGTGTGTTTGATTCATGAAAGCTTTGTAACCTGATGAATCGAGGAAGCTTGTGATGATATTGAAGATGATTTAGTTTCGGGAGAAGAAGAAGATGATGTTTATGTAAGTGGATTTAGGGTTTTTTAGTTTGAGAATCGATTGAAGATTTAAACAATTGAGTATGAAATTAGGCGATTAAACGGGTTTCTGTGTGTTGGAAGCAAAGAAGATAAATTAGGGTTTGATTCTCAAATTTCAGAGAAGAATCAAGAATGAGGTTTTGAGGATTTAGAAAGATATGGATCTATGGCTAGATGAATAACACATTGGTTGATGTTTAATTAATATACTGAGGTTATGTTGGTGGTAGAATCAGAAAGTTAAGGTTTCATGGTCTTCCCCAAATTACGAACAGGGGCTTTGGATATCGAATGAAGATTCAATTTGGAGTTAGACAAGAAGAAATTGAAGGCTAGGTGTGGTGATTTGAGAGATGAATTGAAGTGTAGAACTCATATTAGTTAGATAAAGGAATTGAGAAGTTTTAAGGGTTTCTTGTGAACCAGTGAGGGTGATGAAGATTATTGGGTATTTGTAGTTTGGCATAATTGTTCAATTAAGGCAATAAAAGGAAGGATTCGACCTCAGTTGCATGTATGAGACTATTATGAGGTAATTGTTCTTTAAATATGTTTAGTGAAGTTATTTAGTATCTTTGATTGAATATGTGTAATTGATATTTGAGCTAAGTCCTGGGTTGGGTATGAAGTGGAGTCTGGTTGTTGTTTGAATTACAGAGAATATTCGGTGTTGTTGAACTGGTACATCTGAGTTGGTTAAGATGGATGTAGTGATTGTGTGAATGTGCAGAAGTGGTAATGTTGTTAATGTTTATATTGTTGAGGTTGCAGGGGATGTAAGTATGAACTATGTTTGTGTTGAAAAGAGTTAGTGTTGTAGATTGGTGGTAGTGGTTTGGTGTTGGGTATGTATTTGAGATAAGAGAATGGTTTGCACATGATAGAATTGTAGATGGTATTGTTGAATTGGTGGAGGTACTGTATTGCAACTGGTGATGGTGTTGTTGTGTTTTGAATGGTAGTTGAAGTGAAGATCATGTATGAGATGTGTGATGGTGGTGGTGTTGTTTTGGTGGTGACAGTTTATGTATGTTGCATGTGATATTGAGTTGGATTGACAATATTATTAGAATAAGAAATTAGTGGCTTTGTTGAGTTAAACCTCCAAGGGAAGGCTTGCAACTGCAATGGCATGTAAGGAGAATTTGTAATTGACGTAATGAATTGTTCGAAGTTGATTTTGAATTATAGTTTTGTGTGTATAATGTTGGGTATTGTGCTTATAATGCTGTTGAAGGGTGATGAAACTGAGTTGTAATGGTACAAGCCTGAATTCAGGTTGGTAGTGATTATAAAGTGGTTTTTGGGATTTGGTATGTGTAGTGTGTTATTGTTTCAAACCCTTAGTCATCCCAGTCAGTCTAACTGACTCATCTAAATCAGTCGTAGTGACTGAGTTAACCCAGTCCTGAGTCAGTTGACCGAATTAGTCTTGACCATTTGACCAGGACTTGACATTGACCGGACATTTACCGTTATTTGATTCTTTGACCTTTATTGACCGTTAGTTGAAACTGTTGGACCGGGATTTAGATTAATGGGCCGGTTTAGTAGACTTGGGCTTAGAACCATTATTTAGACTTGTATGAGCATTGTACGAGCCTTTTGGCTAAACTCTTAGAGTGCTTGTATGATTAACCGTTAGTTATTAACAACGATCGATTCGGAGGATGAACCAGTGGATCGTGGATCTCGAGGTAGGCGTGGCCTATCATCAAAAGAAGTGGGAATACATTTTACTCTCTGGTAACCATTGTTATTTTTTTTACAAAAGTCTTTGTTTAACAAGCTCATGCATTGTTTGATTGTACATTCTAAGCTTTACTTAGAGTGCATTACGATTGTTCTGTTGATTCTTTGAATCTTTCCACGATTTGGAAATGACTTATAATGTTTTGTTTATCATTGTGAATTGTTATGGGAAATGAGAATTTCCACCCGTGATATTTAGGATACGCTCCTTCACATTTATACCTAGAGCTTTTATGATATATTGGTCGGCAGTTTGCGATTTCAGAACTGTCAACATCTATACGTACGATTAGGTGTGGATTTGAGAGTTCGGAATTGCACAACCATATTAGTGCATTGTTTGAAGAAGGAGTTTGTCCATATACATGTTTGTTTATTTCAGTGACTTTGTCAGTTTTTAATCTTTGGGAAAAAATGTATTGTTTTCCAACTCTTGTTTATGATTACTTTAAAGTTAAATGTTATTCCTACTTGGCACCCTTTTTAGGGATGATGTGCTCACCCATTCCCACTTTCAGTTTCAGAGATAGATCAGAGTTGCGCAGGAAAATCTTCAAGGGTTGTTTTCGTTAGTTGGTTAACTTTTACTATGTTTATTATGTTGCATATTGTATTTGTAAACCAAATGACCATTGTATATGTATCATTTGAGAGGAGTTCTTGTATATACATATTTCTGAGCGGGGCTAGTTTTGGGTTAAGTTTTGTAACAGATTTCTTAATTGAATGTTTAAGTAAATGATTTAGATTTTAGTGTCTCTTATTTAGTAAATCTCTTGGATTAGTCAGTTGCTAGCTTAGGGGGCGCTACAAAGTTGGTATCAGAGATCACTATTAGATCTTATACGGGAAAAGATAGGAATACCCAGTGCTAGTTAGTGAACTAGAATAGTTTAGAACTGGGTTGGGTTGTGAGATAAATCTTAACCACTAAAAGCTATCAATAATTAAAAGATTTACCTAATTGATTGATTTGTTTGTTTGATTTTTTGTATTTGTAATGAAGTAAAAATTATAGGGTACACCAATAACTTTAGATAATAAAGATTAGAGAATAATTAGTCTGAAAAGTATGAACACGTAGACAATTCAATATAAAAAATAGTGAGATTAGTATTATTGATATTGAAAGTCACATAGAAATTTATTATATATCTTGACTTATATGTAGAATCAATCACATAAATGTTAATAATATTTTTGGGATTCAATAATATTTGTAAGAGTAGATAGAACAATAAATCAACCACCAATGTTAATAATAAATTATTATTATTATTATAGATGATAATAACAGGAATAATAATTTTTAATAAAGTAATGTTAGCATTT
The DNA here is from genome assembly GCA_023529315.1 of Papaver bracteatum. Lineage (NCBI taxonomy): Eukaryota > Viridiplantae > Streptophyta > Magnoliopsida > Ranunculales > Papaveraceae > Papaver > Papaver bracteatum. The sequence continues at coordinate 441,276 of JAJJWX010000552.1, read as the reverse complement.
ATTATTTAGTATTATATTTAGTGTAACTTGAATTAAAATCTCATTTACAAATATATAGCGGTAAAATAATGATTAGGATTAAATAGCTATTAATTTTTTATTTATTTTTAGTGCTTATCTAAGGTTAAGTTTTACAAAGCTAACTAATAACAAATAAGAATTATTTGTTTTTGCGTTCAAACCAGATAAATAATATAAGAGTTATTAGGTAGGATTAAGAATGTGAGGTCATATAAGACATAAAATAAAGACTAAACTTGTTAATGATCTTATAACCAAAGTATCTATAGTTCAATAAATGATTCACTAAATCACTTAATTATACACATTTTATAGTACTTAAATGCTTAGTACAAAATTAGACTTAAAGGAGAATAAATTTGCCTATGAATAAGATACTTATTATTAATACCAAAATCTAAGGACTATTAAGACATTAAAACTTTATGCAGACTCAAAATTTAAATCATATTAAATTATCAACGCCAATAATTAACAAGATATAGTATATACAGATTCAATCTGAATAAATAAAATCTGTTATAACAATCTTTACGTGAAACTAGAATTATATTTACAAGATTCAGGCTTAATAAAATTAAACTAAGAATCCTTACTAAGTAGTTATTCTGGTAATATTTTAGTTTAGTTAAGCTAGTAATCAAATGGTAAAAAATTGATAATACAATAATGAAAGTGATAATCTAATTAAGAAAATAACTTTTGATAAGATAAGCAAATAAGCAAATTATATAATAATTATTATTATATAATTTAGAGATATTGTAAATATCATTTGGATAATAATTATATGTTAGTACTGTATTAGAAAAATACACTTTTTATTAATAATAAACCTTAAGGATTACTTAGCAATAAAATAAATTTAAGGAAATCAAGTTAGGTCAAATCAAATCTAGTATTAATAATAAATTAAACTTGGTATTATGATCAATTACGATTAACTTTTATCGGTCTAAGAAATAAGAAATAAATGTAAGAATAATAATAATAATAATAAAATATTAATACCAAACAACTATGAAAAATTGTAGCAGTTGTTTACTTATATTGAATCACAATAAGTAATAACAACATTTGGATAATGATTATAACATTATGTTTTTCTTAAATAGTACATGAATTGAAGAATTATCTAGTTATAATAATATAGTTTCATTTGGAATTAAAATTCGATTTCACTAAAATAAATAAATAATAATAATGATAAATAAAATTAAAATAAAATTAACACTTAGTTAATCTTAATAAGTTGCACTTAGTTAATCCAGCATTGGGGAATAGTGAGGTTGGTAATTCTGATGTGTTCGGGTGATACTTGTTACGTAGGTAGGCATTGTTAGGCGTCGCGAACCTAGACAGGGCAACTGCATTCTTGTATCACTAGGCATTTAAGGGAGACTTTCTTCTAATAGTGAACTAATAGATCCCAAATTTTAATTAGAAACTTTATTATTGTATATTTTTCTAAAAGTACTTAGAACCAGTAAGTTATTGACATAAAAATTAGTGTAGAAAATTTAAATCTAAAAATTCATAGTTTCCATTATAGAGATCATTCATTCATGTAAGAAACTTAGACTTCCATCTTGGATAGAACTTAAATTAGCGTAATTGAACCTAGAGCTACAAATTTTAGATTATTAGTTGTAGAGACATACAGGTTTGTGCTATGTTTTTTGTTGTTTGCGCTTAGACAAGAGATGAGAGTATTCTTTAAGGTGGGGAATTTTCAAGACTAGAAGGCAGTTCGATTTTCGAGGACGAAAATGAATAAGGTGGGGAGAATGTAAGGACCATCAAGCTCGTCAACGCTATTAGACTAGTCAAGAGACGTTTTAGCCGCTAATTACTCGATTAGTGTAACTCGAACGTTAATTATTAAAAATTAATCTAACAACGATCTAGATACGAAACTAGTACCGTTAGATAGAACTCGAGAATTTTTGCCGAATGGACTACTCGAACGTGTCATTCGGATATCGGACAAAGAAGATATCATCAGATTTGTTCGAAAGGAAAAATAGTCATTTTGCAACTCAGCCGACCTGGGCTCCCCGTATCATCTGGGTGGGTACATGTATCATTTGTCCTTATCATTATTAGAACCGATCGAGCAGATAAGCTCATTCAACATTCTCAATTCTCTTTCTTCTTTCTTTTATTTTTTTCTTCTCTTTTGTCTATCTCAAGTCAAGAAGATTAAGCGATATTTGTGTGTTTGATTCATTAAAGCTTTGTAACCTAATGAATCGAAGAAGCTTGTGATGATATTAAACATGATTTAGTTTCGGGAGAAGAAGAAGATGATGTTACTGTAAGTGGATTTAGGGTTTCTGAGTTTGGGAATCGATTGAAGATTTAAACAATTGAGGATGAAGCTTGTGATAAAACCACAAATGCAGAAAAATCCCGGGACCTTGTCCAGAATTGAATATTCTCAGGATTAAGCCGTTATACAAAATCAAAACAAATTCGTATATTTGAGACCAAGCAACTAAACCAATAGTTCACCAAGTTCCATTTGTATTCCCACGCCTCCAACTTATAAATAAGTCACGTACTTAGAACAATTCCTTTGGTTCGTATTCCAAACAGTAAAGGAACAACAAATTTGTTTGGTATCAACTCTTTTCAACCAAGTGATGTGAGTTCTACAAAAGGTTCTTCTGTTTATCTCAAATAAACTCCTTTGTCAGGTTCTTAGATCTATCTTATCAACAACTACCTAACTAATTGTTAAGATTTGCAATCAATACTTTAGTCACAAAGAATTATATTGATGCCGATATACACAACTAATCAATACAATCTTCCACAAGGATAAACCGATTATAATTGGATCCTCTTTTACCGAAACAAGTATTTTGCACACCAAAGATTATGAACCCAAATCAGAAATCTTCAAAGTCTTCTTTGTTTTCAAATGTTCTTTAATCTTCAATCAGCAACTACACAAAATCAACTTGAATCTCTTGTGATCAATCATGCACAGAACGGAGTCTTTTAAAAATGGATTATCACAAGACGTCTTTAGATCTACAAATAGTCAAAAGATCCCCGTCTAAACTTCGATTTAGTTTGAGCGAATCTTATATCAGAAAAGAAGATTATCAAGCATAAACAAACTAGGTGCAATCAAAGTTCAACCACCATTAGTCAATCAAATCAATCGAAAAGAAAAGATAACCCGTAATTATCTAGTTCCCACCAACGGTACTAATAGAGCTTCTCAATCCCAAAGAAGTCTTTAACTGAGCGGTCGTAAGAGATTTTTCCCAATTAGGTTACTTTCCTCTACGAATAGGCAGCTCCACCAGTAACAACACAACTGAGGTAGTTTTGCTGTATCTGAGGATTAGTTTGCTAAAAATGCAAACTTCAAGTATTTATAGACAAGTAACACTATAAGAAAATTGAGCTTTAGGGACTACTTCGATTCAGTTGGTAGAGGGTCATTTTTAATGTCTAGAGATCTTTAGCAACCAACATGACAATAGATAGGCTATGTGGCTGAAGACTTACTTGCTGGAGACATGTACCAACCATGTTGCTGGAAGAGATATCTTTCAACCATTATAAAGCGACTCAATTTTAAGTTGGCACAAACGTTCATTAACCATTAAATTTTGTTGGTAGAGCACATAAAGCATTTGCCGTTAAAACATTTAACCAACAAAAATATTGGTGGCTCAAGACTAAAACATTGTTGGTAGAGGTGGCCAATTATACAACGGTTTTAGACGCTAAAGGGTTTAACTGGATGAATTTAAGTTGTCGAGTGTGCTGGTGAAGGGTTGGAGATGTTATATTTCTCGACGGAAGAGAGTTTCCTTCCACTGAATTTTAGTTGCTCAATACATTAAGCTTCGGTAACGTTTGTTGGATGAGAATTTCATCCACTATTTTTGCAGTTGGGTTAAAGGTTATGCCACCAACTTTTTGTTGGTCAAGGTTTCTGGACACCAGCTTTTTGGTTGTGTTATCTCTAAGTTGGTGAAAAGTTATATACACACATGATTAATTTGGCTGCTTACGAATTTGAGCCATTACATATCAGTCGGTCAAGGTGTTATCATTGTTGTTCAAAGGCTTGTCCCCTCCACAGATTTGAGACGCTAGAGAGTGGTTTCTCGATAATATCATACAAAAATCAAAAACTTCATTTTGTTAATAAAATTCAACTCATTAAAATTCAAAATATCCTAAAATATATTCAACACATCAAAGTACAATATACATAGAGGATACATGGAACTAAACGGCGATTGAGCAACGGAGAGTCTGTATCTTTACTTTGCTATGCTCTCACTACAATAATGATTGGATCCAGGGTACCTAAAGGAACACCTTCCCATGGAGTGGAGATCATCAACTCCAGTTTTCTCTGCAACAACAATAAGATGGGTCACTCGTACATTTGTTTTAATAATGCATATACACCCCCATGATGTACCCCATGTGCTGAAGTTATTTATAGAAAAAAGAGATATCACAAGTACCACTTGCAGAATACTTACCTACACAAATCCATGGTAGGAACATAACATTTCAGTACAGTTATCTTCGCAAACTGTTTGCATATGTTAAAGAACCAAAAATAATTAGAGAAATTTTTTTTTCATTTGAGTTGTGCTTTGAAACCAAGTTAATGAGACAACTCACATAGACTACGAAGTTTAGAATTACATCAGTTGCTCCAGATAAAGATTGGAAATCCAATGAGAAAGCAATTGATCTGCAGGCTCTGCAAATTGTCGAACTTCAATTTGCATTGGTTGAACTTGAGGAGGCTCCTCAACAACCTATTCCTGCACAACTACCTCTTACTCATTGTTCAGATGATGATGAAATTCGACACCATTACTCAGCTCCTCCGTAATATGTGTTGTAGTATCTGGCACAGAAATATCAGGGACATCAGAGGAAAAACAACATTGAACTCCCACCACAGTAACAGAAAAACAGAAAGAATAATAAAAGAACGAGACTGTTGATGGTGGATTTTAGAAAAGGGGTAAAATCGTAAAACCCCGTGACCTAATGTTTCCCTCAACACATTAACTGAGAGCATTTAATTCAGATGTAAATAATTAATAGGGGTATTTTTTCAAAATACCGGATTAGGGTTTTCGACACAGAACCCTAATCCAAAACCAAGCCGCATACTGCGCACCATGGCAACGACGCCAAAACCAAGCCGCATACTGCGCACCATGGCAACTGCGCCAAACCAAAGACGCATACTGCGCACCATGGAAACGACGCCAAAACCAAGCCGCATACTGTGCACCATGGAAACGACGCCAAAACCAAGCCGCAGACTGCGCACCATGGCAACTGCGCCAAACCAAATCCGCATACTGCACACCATGGCAACTACGCCAAAACCAAGCCGCATACTGCGCACCATGGAAACGACGCCCAAACCAAGCCGTATACTGAGCACCATGGCAACAACGCCAAAGCCAAGCCGCATACTGCGCACCATGGCAACGACACCAAAACCAAACCACATACTGCACCCACAGGCAACCATGCCAAACTAAGTCGCTATGCCGTTTGGCACATATATCGCCCTAGGCTTTCAAACCGTGCAACTAGGTCAACTTGGCCGTGCGTAGGGCTGTACATGGGCGGGTATGGGCGGGTATAAGCTCAAACCAACCTCGCACCCACAGACTGCGTTTTTTTTTATAACCAACCCCGCACCCACAAACATCGGGCGGGTAGGGCGGGTTCGGGTTAAAACCCGCTAAAACCCGCAATAATCATTCATTCATACAAAGACAAACTGATATCGCTTCACAGTTGGGGTCAAACGTAGAAAATGATGAGAGGCACAAATGAAATTACTCGTATGTCTACTCAAAGATATAAAGTAAATCAGTGAATGACAACAAGGACGCATAAACACCATAAACGTTTTTAAAAACTATTAAAAACACTGATTATTAACCAGTTTTGATATTAGAGAAAATCTTGCACAATCAACTGACTTGAGATTTGATTTTCAACTATTCTCTAGTATGGTATTTCTCTGATGTTGCATTTAGAACATAAGTTTAGTGAATTGGGACCTTTTTTCTGTTGATGAGTTTTACGAAATGATCTTATTAAGTTTGATAAAAGAACTGTTGTTGTTGTCGTCGTGGTGAAGAGAACTGAGGAAGAAAAAGAACAGAGGAGAAGAAGAAGAACTGAGGAGTGAGGCCACGAACAGAGAGGATTGAGGAAGAAGAGTTAAAGAAACTAGATAATATTACCACTAGGGTGTGAGTAACAGACGGCTATGAATAATTGTAATCAACGGTGTATATTGAGCGGGTTTTTCAGGCGGGTATGAGCTAAAACCAACCTCGCACCCACGGACAGGGTTTTTTTTTCTTTCTTAACCAACCCCGCACCCACAACGGGCGGGTTTGGACAAAAAAAACCACGGGTTTAGTGGGTACGGGCGGGTATGGGTATCGTGGGTGGGTCTTGTGCATCCCTAGTCGTGCGTGCCATTGGCACATGCCAACACGCACCACTAGCCAATTTCCAAGTCGCTATGTCGATTGGCACATGCCAAAAATAGCGCCATAGGCTTGCAAACCGTGCAAATAGGTCAACTTGGCCGTGCGTGCCATTGGCACATGCCAACACGCACCACTAGCCAATTTCCAAGTCGCTATGTCGTTTGGCACAAGCCAAAAGTAGCGCCTTAGGATTGCAAATCGTTCAACTAGGTAAACTTGGCCGTGCGTGCCATTGGCACATGCCAACACGCACCACTAGCCAATTTCCAAGTCGCTATGCCGTTTGGCACATGCCAAAAATAGCGCCCTAGGATTGCAAACTGTGCAAATAGGTCAACTTTGCCGTGCGTGCCATTGGCACAAGCCAACACGCACCTCTAGCCAATTTCCAAGTCGCTATGCCATTTGGCTCATGCCAAAAATAGCGCCCTAGGCTTGCAAACCGAGAAATTAGGTCAACTTGGACGTGCGTGCCATTGGCACATGCCAACACGCACCACTAGCCAATTTCCAAGTCACTATGCCGTTTGGCACATGCCAAATATAGTGCCATAGGCTTGCAAAACGTGCAACTAGGTCAGCTTGGACGTGCGTGCCATTGGCCCATGACAACACGCACCACTAGCCAATTTCCAAGTCGTTATGCCATTTGGCACATGCCAAAAATAGCGCCCTAGGCTTGCAAACCGTGCAACTAGGTCAACTTAGCCGTGCATGCCATTGGCACATGCCAACACGTACCACTAGCCAATTTCTAAGCCGCTATGCCGTTTGGAACATGACAAAAATAGCGCCCTAGGCTTGCAAACCGTGAAACTAGGTCAACTTGGACGTGCGTTCCATTGGCACATGCCAACACGCACCACTAGCAAATTTCTAAGCCGCTATGCCGTTTGGCACATGCCAAAAATAGTGCCCTAGGCTTGCAAACCGTGCAGCTAGGTCAACTTGGCCGTGCGTGCCATTGGCACATGCCAACACGCACCACTAGCCAATTTCCCAAGTCGCTATGCCGTTTGGCACATGCCACAAATAGCGCCCTAGGCTTGCAAATCGTGCAACTAGGTCAACATGGATGTGCGTGTCATTGGCACATGTCTAACACGCACCACTAGCCATTTTCCAAACCGCTACCAAACCCAAAACTCAAGGCCCAAGTGGCCGTGTGCGCCATTGGCACATGCCAACACACAAACCACTAGCTACTTTCTATTCCAAGCCGCTATGCAATGGTACATGCCAAAGTAGCGCCCGCAACTTGGCCAAAGTGGTCGTACGTGCCATTGGAACATGACAAACACGTTACCACTAGCCACTTTCTATTCCAAGGCATTCCGCGCATGCCATTGGCACATGCCAAATGCTCCACTAAGAGACTTTGGCATTGCCATCCGCACTCAAAGTGCAACTTGCGGCCAAGGCATCCCGTACATGCCATCGGCACGTGCCAAATGCTCCACTAAGTGACTTTGGCATTGCCATCCGCACTCAAAGTACAACTCGTGGTCAAGGCATTCCGTACATGCCATTGGAACATGCCAAATGCTCTACTAAGCGACTTTGGAATTTCCATCCGCACTCAAAGTACAACTCGCGGTTAAGACATCCCGCACATGCCGCAACGATTCATTAGCAACTTTGGCATTGCCACTTTTGCCCAAATCTCGAGACATCAACACAAACTGGGGGATGCTTTCTTGGGGTTTTGTTTTGGCGGTCATAGCGTGCAGCGTACACTATGCTCGCAATAAAGCAAGGCGTGCAAGGAATGAATACAGTCAATTAAATAAGGAAATTTATGGTGAACACGTTTTTCACCATAAATCCAACGGTTTCCACCTCCTATGTTTTAATTGACACATTTACTCAATTCCTTAATGAGGCCAGGGTACATTCAATCTCACTTGTATAAATAGGTTTCACCTATTCTGCCAAAACAAACAAGTCTTGGTCAGGCAAAATACAACACTATCAGATAACAACTTTGCAAGCTCTCTCAAAAGCTTCCATCACTAGCAAGCTTCCGCAAGCTTCTACACTTCTGATACAAGTCGAGATACTAGATAGACAGAACTCTCTGGTCTCATCACCCTTCTTCGCTATCCTCCCCAAATCAACCCTTCTCCTCTACTTTGTGACCGAAGCAAATCTGGAACGGCCATCTTCTTGGTTTAGGCCAGAGTTGTACAGATTGATATCTCGAATCAAAAATGCTCACGTGCAGCACATTTGTTTAAGGGTTTAAACCAGTCTCTCCATCATCGAATTTACCAAATTCGGCAGAGGCGATTTTCTCCCATAAACAATTGGAGACCACATCGGGAGTTTCAATCTCCCGGTTATAATATTTGCTTCTATAAATCGATCTCGCGTCTCGATACAAGCACCAACAGAAGAAGCCAATCGGTTTGGAGATCCGTGATTCTACTACTAGACAACCCAGTTGCCAGCCGTAAAAACTAAACGGGAAACTGGGGACTCCGATTTTGGGACTGGCTAGCGGCTTTTTCAGCAAAACTGTTACCATCAACTGGGGACTTATTGGAAAAGTCACCGGAAAAACTACTTCTTATACGAAAATAGGCATATTTGCGACGAAAGATCCATACAACAAGTAAGTCTAGCCCGGGAAAGATATCTGATCTGTTTTTGGGTTCTCAGTAAAACCATCATACCATTACATTTTGTGTTATTGCTAGCACACACTTTCATAAAAATAATATTCCCTTCGCAAGGCATAACCAAAGTTATATATTAAAACCATTCATCCCAGAAAATAATCCAACATCTGAAAAAACATCAACCAACTACCAAAATCAGTCAGACTCTGAAATCAAGCACCCAAAGTGTTCCTCGAAATAAACAAAAGGGAATCTAAAGAAGAAACATTCAAGGGAAGTTATCCAGCATCGGTTTACTCTTCTTAGCAAGACGGTCCTTCGCATATTCAATAGCCGCTCTCTTCATAGCTAACACCTTGGACACTCCTCATCTTCCGCTTCTTGCCGTGTGATCTCCTCCGCAGAAGGGATTTCAACTATTGTATCCTTCAATTTCCGAATCTCAGCAAGATTTTCGACGAACCACGAAGCATTGAATTCCTTCTCCACATACACATCGCATTGATGTTCCCAGTTAGCAATGACGTCTTCAGAAATGGTGTAGTCAGTCACCCCGCACATGTCCTCAATAGAAGATAAAGCTTATTCCACACGTTTAACCAAAGCAATACAACTAGTGACCTTCCTGGTCGTAGCCATGTGTCCATACTTCTTCCATATTTTGGTATACAATGCCTCATATTTGGCCAGCACGCTGAAACCGCCGACCAACACGTGACCTGTGTAAGGAACCAAGTACGGAGGATCGAAAATGGCGCTTACAACCAGATCCGCAATCTGCGAAGGGTTCCCTTCCGCATCTGTGCCAGCAACTAGAGAATCATTTCCCGGTCGAGCTGCATTCATGTTTTGTGATTGATCAAATTCCGTCTCCAAGCCATCATCAGCGGTCACAGTCACTACAGGCGGATTTCCAACTTCCATCTCCGGGTCATCACTGAAGGTTTTTGTCACCAAGGGAAAGTCTTCATGTGCCTCCACCTCAGATCCATCTCATGAGTCATATTCCTCCTGCAAGATTTGAGTTAAACATTTTCAAAGGGAGGAGGAAGAAAAAGAGGCGCAAAACCTACCGATCCACTTTCCGAAAGGGATCCATCGCTGCTATCGGAAGAATCACCTTCACTTTCTGAACTTTCTTCTTTCTCTGCAAAACTTTCTTATTTCTCTGGCGCATCACTGTTGTGAGAAGGCTCGATACCGCCAGAATTACTCAAAGGAGTTATCGTCTCCTAACAGTGAGCAAGATCAACAAAAGCATTAACACTACCAAAGCCCTGAAAGAAATGAGACACATACCTTCAGCATAAATTCACACATTTGGAAACATACCAGCAAAGAGGCGACACATACCTGGTTATTGGAAGAACTGAAAGACACAAGGGCTGCAGGAGGATCCTTTGAAACCGTCTGAAACCCACCAGCACGGTTTTTCGTCCTCTTCTCTTTCACTTGGGGAATTTCAGAATTGCCAGACGACTTTCTCTTGAAATCTCTCAAGATTGGGTACTTCTTCAAAACTACTTAGGAAGGCTTACCACGAACATTCTCCACCGCGTCATCCACAAACTTGCGAATCATAAGACGCTCACGGCACCAGAACTCGTTGTAACTAGAAGTCTTCGAGGGAGCTCTTTCCGATTGAAATAAAGGAAGACGGATACCTGACTCAAGGGCACTGTCATCGAGGGCAGCACGCAATGAACTCTCAGGAAGCTCCAGACGGAAAGCAAGGGGCACCCCTTGATCGAATCCCATGTGACGAGCCGCGCGATCAAAGTTGTACTCAGCAATATAGAAATCCCCTCTAAAGAAAGACGACATGTGACCGGGGATGCAACTTTGAATAAACAAGTTTTCACCAACGCTCAAGTCGTCATCTGAAGACAAAATCACATCCGGAGCAGAAGAAAAAGTGTCAATTTGAGTCATGGACCTATGAAATGGCTCCCACGGGCGAAAATTGATCTCGTGAGATTTATCAAGAAGGATAACCAAGATCACACCAACTCTTGGACGCTTATTCGCCCGTCGAAGAATTCGAGAGCCACCCCAACTCGCAGGAATCGTAGGCAACGGCTTTGGAGCATACTTTTCAAAATGCTCCCATAGCCACGCTTGCAGAAAAACGACGTGCACATATGAATCCACTTTCTTGAAACCATTCGAAACTCGCATATTCGTGACTAATTGATCCAGATGCGCGTACAAGGAGCCAAGGAATAACTTGCCAATGGGGAGAACTTCAACTTTCGCCAACCTCAAAGCAATTGGTAGCAGCTCTTGCCTTATCTCCTTCTTGCCGGAACCGTCGTCAAGAATGTCTCTAGACAACCAGAGGGCCAAAAATGCTGCAACGTGGAGATCGCTGCTTTTCTGTCTAGCCTCCAACTCTTCCGGAAACCACTAAGATATCCACCAGCTGTAAAAGCACCTTTCATCCTCTTTCCGGACGGAATCCTTCGACTTCGCAGTAGAGTCTTTTCGGGAAAAATCTCCCAACTTAGCAGCAAGGTCATTTCGCATCTTCTTCTCATCTTTTGATAATTGGATGCTAAGATCCCCGGTTACCGGAAGATTCAGCAAGAGAGCAACGCTCTCTAAGGTGAAAGCTATTTCGCCCCATCTACAGATAATTGTGTGAGTGTCCGAGTATCACCTAGAGAGGAAAGCAACCAATCCCTGGATATCTTTCCTAATATGGAGACTTACTGAACCTCTGACGGAATTAATAATCCTCGCTCGAGTCAAGTTGAAATTTATATGCTCCCTACTCACCATAAATTCAACCCACACATCAAAAGAATGCAATGGGCTTTGACACATCCTGAAATCAATACTGGAAGAAGCATACACTCCTTTATGAAGACAAAACCGTATGGTATCCTCCGGCCGAACTGTGTGTGTCTTCTTTTCATTTTCGCCATCAGTCAATAATATTAGCTCGAAGTATGGAAGATTCCTCCGAGCAGGAGCAAAGGGTTTGGTAAAGAACTCATCATCTATGTTTGGTTTAGAACTATCAACATCTTTCGACGAAACGGAGCCTTGTTCAGGTAACATCTTGTCGGTTTTCCCCGCTTAGCAACAAGATATCTTCATAAAACAAAACAGAGAAATTATGAAATTATGAAATTATCTCTCAAACACATAACCGCGCTCGACAAGAGAAAAATCCCTGACACATGGGAGAATAGTATTTTCTACGGTTTCGAAATACATATGCAGTATCTTACTTCGGATTAAAAATTATATGCGTAGTATATTTTCTGGGTTCAAGAGCATATACGGTAATTCTTTCAGGTTCATATGAAGCACATATACAGTATTCTTCTTCGGGATTCATATACAGTAATTCTTTCGGGTTCATATGAAGAACATATACAATATTCTTCTTCGGGATTCATATATAGTTTTTCTTTTGGGTTCAGATGAAGCACATATACAGTATTCTTCTTCGGGATTCATACACATTAATTCTTTCGGGTTCATATGCAGCACATATACGGTATTCTTCTTCGGGATTCATATACATTAATTCTTTCGGGTTCATATGAAGCACGTATACAGTATTCTTCTTCGGGATTCATGTGCAGTATTTTTTAGGGTTCAAATACATATACAAAATCTTTCTTCGGGTTCAAAATTATGCGTGCAGCATTCTCTACGAGTTCGAAATCATATGTGCAGTATTTTCTACAGAATAAAATCATATATATATAATATTCTCTACAAGAAGCACGCCAACCAATCATGTCCGCGATATCAACGCAAGATTAATAAAAGAAAAAGCACCTACTGCTAGGGTTTGCACCTACAAAGGAAAACAAGAGAAGGATTAGAAGACACACCTGGATAGCCGGTTTCTCCTTTATCACTTTACCGCTAGCAAGAAAGAAGGAAGGAACAAAGCGCAAGTAAAAAGAAAAAACTTCATGTATATATATGTGGGAGGTTTCCACAATAAGGAAGGATCCCCCTTTTTTCTCCGAAAAGCTGCGCGTGTAAGGGAAGTTTGGGCCCACAAGGGCGCCCAACTTCCCAATAGCCGCTCAAGCCTCCAACGCCAATGCCTTTCGAGTATGCCGGTCCCACCAAGCGCCCTCCCCAAACTTGCGCTCAACGCCCAACTCTCCGGACCAGCCCGCTCACTCTGTGCCGGTCCCACCACACCAGCTTCTCAACTCGCGCCGGCAGCTCAATACTTCCAAGCTTCCAATTTGTGCCAACCTCCCGATTCGCGCAAAACTGCCAAGGACAAGGATTCTAAATCCAATTCGCATCTCAGAAAAAAAAAGGTCTGATACATCTCCTCACTTCTCTTTCAGATTTTGTCTTGGCACCATCTTATGCTTACCTCGCAACAAAGCTCCTGTTCCGAGATAAGCAGGGGACTTAATGTTGATGGTGGATTTTAGACAAGGGGTAAAATCGTAAAACCCCATGACCTAATGTTGCCCGCAACACATTAACTGGGAGAATTTAATTCAGATGTAAATAATTAATAGGGGTATTTTTTCAAAATACCGGATTAGGGTTTTCGACACAGAACACTAATCCCAAACCAAGCCGCATACTGCGCACCATGAAAACGACACCAAAACCAAGCCGCATACTGCGCACCATGGTAAATGCGCCAAACCAAAGCCGCATACTGCGCACCATGGAAATAACGCCAAAATCAAGCCGCATACTGCGCACCATAGCAACGATGCCAAAACCAAGACGCATACTGCGCACCATGGCAACTGCGCCAAACCAAAGCCGTATACTGCGCACCATGACAACTACGTCAAAACCAAGCTACATACTGTGCACCATGGAAAGGACGCCAAAACCATGCCGCATACTGCACACCATGGAAACGACGCCAAAACCAAGCCGCATACTTCGCACCATGGCAGCGACGCCAAAACCAAACCACATACTGCACCCACAGGCAACCATGCCAAACAAATTCGATATGCCGATTGGAACATATAGCGCCCTAGGCTTGCAAACCGTGCAACTAGGTCAACTTGGACGTGCGTGCCATTGGAACATGCCAACACGCACCACTAGCCAATTTCCAAGTCGCTATGCCGTTTGGCACATGCCAAAAATAGCGCCCTAGGCTTGCCAATCGTGCAACTAGGTCAACTTGGCCGTGTGTGCCATTGGCACATGCCAACATGCACCACTAACCAATTTCCAAGTCGCTATGCCGATTGGCACATGCCAAAAATAGCGCCCTAGGCTTGCAAACCGTGCAACTAGGTCAACTTGGCCGTGCGTTCCATTGGCACATGCCAACACGCACCACTAGCCAATTTACAGGTCACTATGTTGTTTGGCACATGCCAAAAGTAGCGCCCTAGGCTTGCAAACCGTTCAACTAGGTCAACTTATCCGTGCGTACCATTGGCACATGCCAACAGGCAGCATTAGATAATTTCCGAGTCGCTATGCCGTTTGGCATATGCCAAAAATAGCGCCCTAGGCTTACAAACCGTGCAATTAGGTCAACTTGGCCGTGCGTGCCATTGGCACATGCCAACACGCACCACTAGCCAATTTCCAAGTCGCTATGCCGTTTGGCACATGCAAAAAATAGCTCCCTAGGATTGCAAACCGTGCAACTACGTGCGTGCCATTGGCACATGACAACACGCACCACCAGCCAATTTCCAAGTCGCTATGCCGTTTGGCACATGCCAAAAATAGCGCCCTAGGCTTGCAAACCGTTCAACTAGGTCAACTTGGCCGTGCGTGCCATTGGCACATGCCAACACACACCACTATCCAATTTCCATGTCGCTATGTCGTTTGGAAGATGCAAAAAATAGCGCCCTAGGCTTGCAAACCGTGCAACTAGGTCAACTTGGCCGTGCGTTCCATTGGCACATGCCAACACGCGCCACTAGCCAATTTCTAAGCCGCTTTGCCATTTGGCACATGCCAAAAATAGCGCCCTAGGCTTGAAAAACGTGCAACTAGGTCAACTTGGCCTTGCGTGCCATTGGCACATGCCAACACGCACCACTAGCAAATTTCTAAGCCGCTATGCCGTTTGACACATGCCAAAAATAGAGCCCTAGGCTTGCAAACCGTGAAACTAGGTCAACTTGGCCGTGCGTACCATTGGCACATGCCAACACGCACCACTAGCCAATTTCCCAAGTCTCTATGCCATTTGGCACATGCCACAAATAGCTCCCTATTCGTGCAAACTGTGCAACTAGGTTAACATGGTCGTGCGTGCCATTGGCACATGCCAAACACGCACCACTAACCATTTTCCAACCCGCTACCAAGCCCAAAACTCAAGGCCCAAGTGGTCGTGTGCGCCATTGGCACATGCCAACACACAAACCACTAGCCACTTTCTATTCCAAACCGCTATGCCATTGCTACATGCAAAAGTAGCGCCCACAACTTATCCAAAGTGTCCGTACGTGCCATTGGCACATGCCAAACACGTTACCACTAGCCACTTTCTATTCCAAGGCATTCCGCGCATGCCATTGGCACATGCCACATGCTCCACTAAGCGACTTTGGCATCTCCATCCGCACTCAAAGTGAAACTTGCGGCCAAGGCATTCCGCACATGCCAAATGCTCCAATAAGCGACTTTGGCATTGCCATCCGCACTCAAAGTGCAACTTGCGGCCAAGGCATTCCGCACATGCCAAATGCTCCACTAAGCGACTTTGACATTGCCATCCACACTCAAAGTACAACTCGCGGCCAAGGCATTCCGCACATGCCATTGGCACATGCCAAATGATCCACTAAGCGACTTTGGCATTGCCATCCGCACTCAAAGTATAACTCGCGGTCAAGACATCCCGCACATGCCGCAACACTTCACTATTAACTTTGGCATTACCACTTGTGCCCAACTCTCGAGATATCAACACAAACTGGAGGATACTTTCTTGTGGTTTTGGTTTGGCGGTCACAGCGTGCAGCGTACACTACGCTCGCAATAAAGCAAGGCGTGCAAGGAATGAATACGGTCAATTAAATAAGGAAATTTATGGTGAAAACATTTTTCACCATAAAGCCAACGGTTTCCACCTCCTCTATTTTAATTGACATACTTACTCAATTCCTTAATGAGGCTAGGGTACGTTCAATATCACTTGTATAAATAGGTTTCACCTATTCTGCCAAAACATACAAGTCTTGGTCAGGCAAAATACAACACTATCAGATAACAACTTTGCAAGCTCTCTCAAAATCTTTCATCACTAGCAAGCTTCCACAAGCTTCTACACTTCTGATACAAGTCAAGATACTACCTAGCCAGAACTCTCTGGTCTCATCACCCTTCTTCGCTATCCTCCCCAAATCAACCCATCTCCTCTACTTTGTGACCGAAGCAAATCTGGAACGACCATCTTCTTGGTTTAGGCCAGAGTTGTACAGATTGATATATCGAATAAAAAGTGCTCACATGCAGCACATTTGTTTAAGGGTTTAAACCAGTCTCTCCATCATCGAATTTACCAAATTCGGCAGAGGCGATTTTCTCCCATAAACAGAGACTAACCAAGTTCTTGAGCTGTTGCAGTAATGCTTTCACTTGTTCCATTAACCAATACCGGTTCGGGCTTCAGCACTTGACCCTCATCATCATAACTAAAAACATCATTACGAACATAGTAACCTTGCTCCAGTGGGGTAATAAAAAATAATTGTTTGTCCTTCCTAGATAAACATCATGTTTCCAGAATAATTACCCCATCCTTGATGAGTATTGAGCATCCGCAATTTTTAACTCTGCCACAATCTATGTAGTTTAAATACATAATTTTCTAATTTTTCTAATATATGTCATGCTCAAAAAAAACATTTCAAGTCAAACTAATTGAGAATACAACAATAAAACAACAGAAGCAGGAAGTGAAAAGCATCGGCACTAATTAAGAGATGTATAAACTACAATAAATCAGATTTTGATTGTACTTCGAGAACTAATGACTATCCTTATCATCGATAAGTTAACAACCAATAAACAGTCCCCAATAATCATCCTTATTACATAATGTTTCTTTATTATTGCTAAATCAATGATATTATATTTGGTTACTGGATAATTAGACATGACAGTAAAGAGACAACAAAACATGCAATTAAACAAGGCTTCAGAATCTACCACTCCCAAAAGACTCAATCTAATGTTAAGACACTACTCCACATGCATTTTAATAAGTGATTGAGCTAATTTAGGTCTCAGACAACTTACATCCATGGTTGACACTGTTGACATAACACCATCTTGCCCTGGTCGACTTAAAACAGTCAAATCCTAATAGAACCAGTAAACTAGCTCCGGAGATTGGTGCAGGATGTGATAGTATTGCTCCACGAAAGCATTCCCAACTACTTGAGCACTAGGTAAAACCATCACATGATTTTTTCCACATCATTGTACACGTATAAGCTCAGGAAAAATATTAGAAAGACTTAGCACAGACTATTCTGGCAGTTTCTTTCCATATGGCCTTTATCTCCATATAGCGCCAACGCTTATTCTTTCAGTCTCCAGCTTTACAATCCCGAGCAAAGTGACCATCAAGACCTCTCCACAAGATACGTCCATGTCCACCTCCACCTCCACCTTTACGTCGCCCCTGAATGAAATTGAAAAAATAAGTAATCTACATTGGTCACAGGACCAATAATCCAGTATATTAACATTTGAGATCTTAGAAAAATAATTTTTTACATCGCAATTAAACTGATCAAGATTATAGCTTCAAAACCTTACCCCTTTTACAAATTCAACTATAATTCAAGGATTAATTGGGGGCCAGACTTATTAATTGGGGGCCTGGAAAAATTTATACCCACACCCAAAATTTTAGGGGGATTCCAAAATGAAGTTGAAAATACTGTTTTACCCTTCCCCTAAAATTAACCCTAAAATCCTATTAAGACTAAACCTAGGCCCCCTTCTTCTCCTCCTCTCCCCCTCCCTCTATCAGTTCCTCCATTAATGACCATTTATTAAAAAAAAATTAGGGTTTGAATCGTAGAAATTGATTTCTCAGAATGGGAGTCGTTAATCATCCTGTTTGAATGTCTAACGATTTTTCATCTTTGCTTAACGATATTTGATCTGCATGATGGACTTTGGAGAAATCGTCAACCACTAGGGTTGCGGAGAAAACGATTCCTGTTGTAGTAAAAAAAATTTGTAGGTTAGAATCGTTAATCAATTTTTTTTTGTTAACGATTTTTGACATGCATGTTGAAATCATCAAGAAATCGTTAACCAATTTTTTAGGTGAAAATGACCCATGTGCGATTTATTTTGACGACCCTTTATATTAATCAACGACTCCGTGACTTTCCAAAGCACCACTTTGTTCAAATAAATGAATGAGTCGTCCACATAATAGGGAAAATATGCTTGCATCGTTAAAATTATTGTTTGGGGTCGTTAATGTTTTATTAGGGTCGTTAACATTTCTGTTTTTACTCGAAGTCTCAGAACAGAAACATATATCTGTTTTTATATTACGCACGTCCTCTCACATTTTAACGAGACTCCATTTTCTTGAACTTTGAGATGCAAACGCTAGATGAAAAATCTTAAGTCATGAGAGTGATGAGAATGACGCGAGTGATGAGAATGGTCAGAGTGATCAGAGTCATGGTCGTGATCGTGATCAGAGTGATGGCCATGATCGTGATCAGAGTGATGCATGTGATCGTGCTCGTCATCAGAGTGATGGTCGTGATCAAGGTCCATATCATGACCTTTTTCAACATCAACATCATGATCATCTTCAATTTCTTCCCATTCGTAAATTTTCTGTGGTTCCAAACCACGAGATTTAACATAAAAGATGATAGCACTCATATATACTCTATCAATGAATAACAGTATAGTCATTGCTAAACATATATACACACATATCCTAAGAATTGGAACTACACATGAACTTCTAAATAATTCCCATATCATTCTAAACCCATCAATTATATCTGATATACTCAATTTATGTACATTTTCTTGTACAAAACTTGTTTCCAGTTGAACCCATTCCATTGATGGGTCCATTCTTTCTAGCTTTCTCAAAAGTTTGGCCCTCTTTTTTTTTCTCTCTCTGAGTTGATCAAATTTATGACATTTTCTTTTATATAAGCGTAAGATAAGACGGCGGTGATCCAGCAATGAGCATGATGACCCATGACTGTTTAAGTTGGCTATCAACCTCATCACCACCACCCATATTGTGACCAAAATTCAGGTGACTAGCTAGATGATTATGTCGTTGTTTAATACTTTATCTTTCCCCGATTCAGATGAGACAGGGAGACATTGACTTCAAGCTAAAGAAGCAATGTGATTAATGATTTCAGACATATTTAACAATGACTCTCATTTAAAATGAAAGGGTCGTCCGTTTATGGTAATGCTAAACTAACGACCCTTAGAGTGAAAGCTACATAGAGTAAAACGTATTTGAGTCGTTGGGTTATAAATACATTCAACGAACGACTCTAGATGACCTTAAAAAGGGAGTCGTCAACATTTACTAAATTGCTTGACGATTTTTCATAACTACATATAAGAGTCGTCAATGTTTTCGAACCTGGATGACGATTTTTCATAACAAATACTTTCTTCCTCTCTATCCAACAAAAAAAAAAATCTTTAATCTTAATTTTTACCCAAAAACTGATTTAATCTAACTTAACAAATTAACAACTAATCTAACCTAATCAACTCAATTAACAATAATTATTTTTGGGGGCAATTTAGGAATTTTGAAAAATTAGGATAAGGGGTAGCACCAAAATGCTATTGGGAGACCAACTATTCAGGCCCCCAATTAATCCTTACTATAATTTGAATGCCACCGAGATCAATGTTTTAAAAAGCAAAAGCGTAAATCAATACGCTCTCCTAGCAAAGCGCAAAATGCTGCTAAAAAGCGTTATCAAAGCCCCGCTTCGCTAAATACATAAATATTTATAAATCTATAGAAAAAACTTGAAAGTTGTCACCATAATAAAGGGTGAAGATAATAGACTAATACTTTTGGTACACTTCCTAGCTTGGCTAGAGTTCACAAAAGAAAAAAGAGGAAGAAGGGAAAAGAAATGTCTAAAACAAGTAGCTAAATGTGATTATAGAATAGTTTGAGGGTTTTTTAATATTACTTCAAGTTATAGAAGCGCTAAACAGACATCTAAAGCCTGTTTTGGGGCTTTAAATTCCCTAAAAAACTGACAGACAAAACTTATAAGCAAAGCGTAAGTATTAAGGCGTTTTGGAGGTGAAGCGCAAAAAGCGGGTATTAAAGCGCGAGGCGGAACGCTTTTTAAAACCATAACCGAGATCATGGCCATCTAAGAATATTCTTATGTCATCGGCAACCATTTGGTCACTAAATTCCTAAGACAAGTAAGATGGATCAAGACCAAATTAAAAACAAAAATGATTAAAACAAGATACTAAACTAGAATCAATTTTCCGTGTTCCTGTAATTAACCACTTGTATAAATTATCAAATCATCACAAGGTAACGGAGAAAATGTGAGACAAATGTAATAAGTCAAGAGACTTAAATTCCAATCTCAAGCGCTGAAAAAAAGCGGGTAAGAACAGAGTCACGATATATAAAAGTTCATTAAGATGGATCCGTTTTTTCGTTTCTGGCTATACTTTGCAAACGCTACCTGATTTAAGTCTTCGCCAACAAGAAGAAATTTTAAAAGGCCAAGAACAACTTCGACTAGCCTATAGTCATATAGGTCAAAAGTCAAAATCGATATTGGCAACTTAGGTTTGTCCATATTTAATTAAAAATATGTAAGGTCTTCTTATAAAATATTGATAGAAAAACAACACAAAGTATCTGAGAAAATGTGAGAAACATATGAAAGACACAACTTACATGGTTAACTAAGTTGGGAACTGCATCAGCTAGCTCCAAATGAAGCTTGTACACCAAATACCATGGGTTTTGAAGTTAAGAGAGAATATGAATCCACAGTTTCCTTTAATGATGTACAAAAGACCATGGGTTTTGAAGTATGTATTGCGATAATGTTCTCCATTGCTCATGTACAAAAGATAGATACATAAACCATCAAAACACAGATACAAGGTTCAGAAAATACCCAAATAATACTATATAAAACCGTAACCTCACAACAACAAAATTGAAGATACAAACTAATAATTATAGTACCAAACTCTGCTCAGGACTAACCCATATCACCATACTTGAGCCACTTCTATGCCTCGTTGATCTGAATTTCTTTCTTGACCATTGATAAGCAGCCACAAGAACCATCGCTAATAGCTGTGGAGAATTTGTCAATCAGACCGGCACAATATTCGGTTATTTAGGCCTTTTATCGAATAGTTGATGTGCATTTCGCAAGTTTTTGATGGAGGAAACTCTGCTATACTTGTTCTCTATCTCATTACCTGCAAATTAATATGGTTACAAGCATAACCCATCACTCTGAATCCCGTCATAACTCTGAAAAATACCTCAATCAAACCCATTCATCAACTTGTACACATGGAAGTAAACCATATTCTTGTTCATTTCATGGCTTTAAAACCCTGTCAAAACTTCAAGCAACACGAATCCACAACAAACCCATCCTTTTTATCCATTTGAGGACTCAGATCTCTTCTTCAACCTCTCCATTCATCGTCTATTCCGATGGCAGCAACATCAACTTTTATAACCTATTTTCAATTACATCAGAATGTTGTCAACCAAAAGTTTGAAGCTTGATATGAAAATAAAACCAGCAAAAAAAGAATCATATAAATCAACGAGAATTTGATTTTTATTTTAAGAAAAAACTGACAGTACAATCTTCCGCACTCAAAGCTACAAAATCATTAAAAAAATTAATTAAAAAAAAACATCCGAGCAGAAAAATACTTCTTTAAACCAAATCAGATCTCGATCCAACAAAATCTAAAGAAGAGATAAAGGGAATAAACTCATCTTGAATGCTAGTTTTTATTCTTTGTAATCAAATATGGATGCATCCAATATATCTATTTGTTACCATTTACGAGAAGTTGTAAAGAAGACACAAGAGATGGGAGTCAATTGAAATGATATTGATCAGAATCTGATTGACAAACCCCACACAAATAAACTCACATAAGAAGAAGGATGAGTGAAGAGGTATAACTCCAAATTGAGTTCTACTTCCTTAGCCTACAAACTAGACTTTAGAGAGAGAGAGAAAAAAAAATTGAGAAAGGGGAAGAGGAAGATGAAAGGTGAATAAAAATCTTTAGATTTTTGTAAAAAAAATCGAACGGTGGTTAAACGGATTAGGGAAACTTTTAAACAATATGGATTTAGTTTTTGAGACTCACACTGATTGAGATGAATGTGTGCTTCTCTTTTAATTAATGGTGTGTTTGTTCGGTAAGAAAGGAAGAGTTATCATGACTTCCGATTATACAGTAGAACTCTTTGCCAAAATCTTACCATATTCGGTAGTCAAGATAGTTCATATAACTATCGAATATAGAGTAGCCTCAAAATCAGATTTTGCAAAAATCCCTTTTTTTTTTTTTGAATTTTGGTTGATCTTATAATCGGTAGTAAATAAAGTTATCCTGACTTCTGATTATCCTGGCTCTCTTTGAAAATATCCAACCAATGGTGTCTCTTGAATAAACCCTATGGGAACAGCCACGTTTTGTGAAAATTTATGGAAAACCAAATAGGTTTTCAAATTCATTAACCGATAAAAATTCCACGAGACGATGTCTCGCACTCTGCTAGGGAGTGTTTCCCCCTAGACTCCCACAACCTGAGGGTCTACGCTCCCCCGGAACCCCCGGATAGCGGAAAACAATCCTGAAAATATCCAACACATATAACTACCAAATATATAGTTGCCCCAAAATGAGATTTTGCAAAAATCCTCTATTTTTCTAATTTGGTTGAGCCTATAATCGGTAGTAAAAATAGTTCATAAAACTACCGAATATAGAGTTTCCCCAAAAATGAGATTTTGCAATCGGTAGCTAAAAAAAAACTAAACTACCGATTATGAAGGGGCATATAAGTATTTTTAACCTATTTTGTCTTTTGTGTCGCCTCTAATTTTGTTGGGGTCGCCCCTAAAGACGCCAGATCTCTTAAAGCATCTCCAATAGAAGGTGAAAAAATTGGTATAACATCATGGCCTTATAAAAAATAATATAATGAATTTACATTCTTGGCTGCTTGAACAACTAAAAATGCCTAGCTATAAGCTTAGCTATGTATGTTAATTGATTTAGTTCAAGCATTCAGTGTTGTTAGAAGCCAAGCTATATATGTTAATATATTTAGTTCAATACTTATGGCGCCTTAAACATATAGGTAAAATTAGGAATCGACATATTATGTTTTAGTGCATCAATATGTACATGTGAGTGTATCACATCTTTGAGGAAGTCGATGCTAACATCTCTACGACTATACGTACTTGATTAAAAAGAGAATTAGTTGATCAAGCAGGGATTAATATGCATTTAGGAGGTGATTTTGAAACCTTATTTTCTCTATATATGGTTTAACCTTGTTTCTGTAGTATAATCATTCAATTTTTGGTCATTCGATTCCCCACTCGTTCAAAATTAGTATCAATATATATACTTAAGAATTTAGTTTTACCAATCTATTTTCATGTAGGATTGACTCGTATTTGCCGTAGCTACATTGTAGACACCATGCACAAAAAAAAAAACTTTTTGCAGGCTTGATAAGCCATCAACCTTAGTAGTTGTCACATCATGGTGGATGAAAACTACTAACCACACTAATAAAATGGTGAGTTGGTATAAGTTTGTACCAACAAATTCACTTTGTGGCTATACACTGTGGTTTAAAATGTTTACCTTCTGCTACACTTGATGGTTGCCAAACCCTCGTCGCTGAAATCTACTACCAACGACAACAACTTGATGGTTGGTATAGGTGTCTACCAACATACTCTTTCGGTGGGCAAGACAAGTGACAAAAAATATATACCTTCTAGGCTACATTTTGGTTACCCAATCCTAGTGTCAGTAGGCTAATAACAACAAATACCATATTTCGGTTGCTAAACTATTGTCACCGAAGACTTCCAACAATAGTAGTTGCTGGGAAACTGGTGCTTAGAGCTTTCTGCCAGCTGGAGCTGGTTTTAGTTACAAATAATTGTTGCTGAAGAGTTCCACTCACTGCAGTTGGTAAGAAAATAGTCGTTAAAGCCAAGTTTTCTAAAAGTACTTAGAACCAGTAAGTTATTGACATAAAAATTAGTGTAGAAAAATTAAATCTAAAAATTCATAGTTTCCATTATAGAGATCATTCATTCATGTAAGAAACTTAGACTTCCCTCTTGGATAAAACTTAAATCAGCGTAATTGAACCTAGAGCTACAAATTTTAGATTATTAGTTGTAGAGACATATAGGTTTGTAATATGCTTTTTGTTATTTTCACTTAGACAAGAGATGAGAATATTCTTTAAGGTGGGGAATTTTCAAGACTAGAAGGCAGTTCGATTTTCGAGGACGGAAATGAATAAGGTGGGGGGAATGTAAGGACCATAAAGCTCGTCAACGCTATTAGACTAGTCAAGAGATGTCTTAGCCGCTAATTACTCTATTAGTGTAACTCGAACGTTAATTATTAGAAATTAATATAACAATGATCTAGATACGAAACTAGTATTGTTAGATAGAACTCGAGAAGTTTTGCAGAATAGACTACTCGAAAGTGTCATTCGGATATCGGACGAAGAAGATATCATCAGATTTGTTTGAAAGGAAAAATAGTCATTTTGCAACTCAGCCGACCTGGGCTCCCCGTATCATCTGGGTGGGTACATGTATCATTTGTCCTAAGACTTATCATAACTGATCAAGCAGATAAGCTCATTTAACATTCTCAATTCTCTTTCTTCCTTCTCTTCTTCTTTCTTTTGTTTTTCTTCTTCTCTTTTGTCGATCTCAAGTCAATAAGATTAAGCGATATTTGTTTGTTTGATTCATTAAAGCTTTGTAACCTTATGAATCGAGGAATCTTGTGATGATATTAAACATGATTTAGTTTCGGGATAAGAAGAAGATGATGTTACTGTAATTGGATTTAGGGTTTCTGAGTTTGGGAATCGATTGAAGATTTAAACAATTGAGGATGAAGCTTGTGATGAAACCACAAATGCAGAAAAATCCCGGGACCTTGTCCAGAACTGAATACTCGCAGGATTAAGATGCTATACAAAATCAAAACAACTTCGTATATTTGAGACCAAGAAACTAAACCAATAGTTCACCTAGTTCCATTTGTATTCCCACGCCTCCAACTTATAAATAAGTCACGTACTTAGAACAATTCCTTTGGTTCGTATTCCAAACAGTAAAGGAACAACAAATATGTTTTTGTATCAACTCTTTTCAACCAAGTGATGTGAGTTCTACAAAAGGTTCTTCTGTTTATCTCAAATAAACTCCTTTGTCATGTTCTTAGATCTATCTTATTAAGAACTACCAAAGTAATTGTTAAGATTTGCAATCAATACTTTTAGTCACAAAGAATTATATTGATGCCGATCTACAAAACTAATCAATCCAATCTACCACAAGGATAAACCGATTATAATTGGATCCTCTTTTACCGAAACAAGTATTGTACACATCAAAGATTATGAACCCAAGTCAGAAATGTAGGACTAGAATATCGCTACAATACTTCTCTGCGAGATTAACAACACTTCCCAACGAGCATCACCGCAAGATCTTCAACTACACTTTGCGAGTGTCACAAAAGCAGTCAAAAGAGCGATGTAATAAATGACGAGTGAAGAAAACTTGAGAAAAGCATGTTTGTCCTGCGATGGTTACAAAACTTGCGAGAATGAACATTGTAACTAATCGCGGTACAATCGCAGAATCAACCCAAAATAAGAGGAAAACTTAGCTGTCATCCACTATGTAACTACCCTATAAATATAGACCCAATGTGTCCAGAAAAGGATGATGTATTTTTGAGAGTTAAGAAAGTCTTGAGGAGAGATAAACTTCAAGAGAATAATTGTAATCTTGAATTCTTCCATTTATGTAAACATTTCTGAGAACAAAATAATAAAGTGTCATTTTTAATCTTCAATTATGAGTTGATTATAGCAAGATCTTAACAAGGGTGTAGTGTGGGAAATCCTGCAACTACATTTTGGCGCCCGAAACAGGGATTGAATTAGGGAAATCATAGAAAAAAGTGAAGAAGAAGATAATAATTGTTCAAGATTAAGAAAATCATAAAATAAATCAGTGAGATATTTGAAGGAAGGATGATTAGAATCAAAGAGGATTGTAGAAAATTAGAGTGTGGTATGGTAACAAGAACAATGATTGATAGATTTCATGAAAATATTAAGGGGAAGATACACAAACGGGATTTTGAAGGAAGGAAAATTATGACGGTGGAAAAAATATCACCATTGAAAGATTGGGAAAAGCAGGAGATCACATTTACAGTAGCATAAATACCAGAAGAAAATCTAAGTCATACATCTCCATTGGTAATCACAGTATCCATTATACCAATGAGAAAGGAGGAATCAATAAAATTTGTAGAAGAATGGGCTATGAATAGAACTTTGGTGGATGCAGGAAGTTCTGAAGATATAATATTTTATCATACTTTCAAGAAAATGGGATATAAGGATGAAGAAATTTCTTATTCAACATATCATGTTCATGGCTTTGGAAAATCTTTAACAAAACCTAAAGGCGAGATAATGGTACGAATTCCACTAGGGGAGATTGAAACACAAGTAACGTTATGTGTGGTAGACGTGGAATCACCGTATAACATGATATTAGGAATACCATGGATACACGCAATCAAGTCTGTAGCATCAACGTTGCATCAATGCATCAAATTTCCTATACCCAGTGGAATTGGAGAAATTAGAGGAGACACAGATTTTGCGAAATTGTGTTACCAAATTGAAGTAAGAAATTATGAAGAACGTCCAAAGCTGCGAAAGGCTCGCAGAAAATTGGCGAGAGAAACAAAAAAGGAAGAAGAATTTAAAGTTTACATGATAAGAGCAAAGGAAGGAAAAGGAATACCCAGTGAAATCTCGTGAGAAGGAGATGAACTCGCTAGAGTTATGAAAACACCAACACCAATGGGAGAACCTGAAGCCAGTTATATTGCAGCAGAACCAACAAAGGAAGTAAATATTGGGAGTGAAGAAGAGCCTAAAATGCTGAAATTTGGGACTAGAATGGAGGCAGATGAGGAAGAAAGAACTATAAATCTCTTGCGAGAGTATAAAGATATATTCGCGTGGAGCATGGATGAGATACCAGGGATAGATCCATCAATAGCATGTCATAAATTAGAAATCAAAAAAAATATAAGACCGTTTAAGCAAAGAATAAGGAAAATCGCAACAACATACCATTCTCAAATAGAAGAAGAATTACAGAAGATGATCGACGCGGGAATTATAAGGCAAGCAAAATATCCAGAGTGGATTGAAGATATGGTAGTGGTCCCAAAGAAGAACAAGGGGATAAGAATTTGCATAGATTTCACTGATTTAAACAAGGCCTATCCTAAAGATAGCTTTCCATTACCAGATATCCCACAGATGGTTGAATCAGCAGCGGGAAATTCCAGAATATCATCGTTGAATGGATATAAAGGATATAGTCAAATCCCTCTCGCTGAAGAATATCAAGAACATACCGCATTTTTTGCTCCAATAGGATTATATTGTTATACAAAGATGCCCTTTGGATTACGAAATGTTGGTTCAACATATCAAAGAATGGTGTCGAAGGTGTTTGCAAAGTGGATTCATAAAAAATTAGAAGTGTATGTAGATGATATGTTGATCAAAAGCAAAGAAGCTGAGAATCATGTGCAAGATCTGAAAGAGATTTTTGATCAAATGCGGCAATTTAATATTAAAGTGAATCCCGATAAGTGTACTTTTGGAGTAACTTCAGGAAACATTCTGGGGTATATTGTATCAAAAGAAGGAATACAAGTTGATCCAGAAAAAGTACAAGCAATTCGCGATATGCCAACACCTGCGACGGTAAAAGATATGCAAAAATTGAATGAACTCTTAGCCTCGCTAGGAAGATTCATATCGCGATCTTCAGACAAGTGCAAACATTTTTTCGATATACTCAAAAAGGGAACAAAATTCAAATGGACAGATGAATGTGAAAAGGCGTTTCAAGGAATGAAAGAACATTTAATGAACATAACTATCCTATAGAAAGCTGAACCGGGAGAAGAACTATTGATTTATCTCGCAACAACCACATATGCGCTAAGTGTTGTGTTGCTGCGAGTAGATGTAGGGGTAGAAAAACCAATTTATTACATCAGAAAAACATTCAATTCTGCAGAGATAAATTATTCAAAGATTGAGAAACTAATTCTAGCATTGGTGCATGCAACTTTTAAACTTCGCATCTACTTTCAAGCACATAAGGTCAAAGTGTTAACAAAAGTGCCAATTGAGTCAGTAATGAAAAATTCAAAAATATCAGGCAGATTTGAGAGATGGAATGCACAAGTAGGACACTTTGATATCCAATATGAAGTTTTATCCTCTCCAAATTCACAAGTTATCGCAGATTTCTTAGATGAATTTCCATTAGAAGATGATGAAGCTGTGGAAGAGATGATGGATGTAGAAGAAGAACATGGAAATCTAAAAGAGCTATTAACGGAACCCGAAAGATGGGAGATATTGGTGGATGGATCATCAAATGGGGAAGGAAATGGGATTGGAGTTGTTTTTATTTCTCCAGAAGGAGAAAAAATAGCTTTTTCATTTAGATTGGAATTTGCATCCACTAATAATGAGACAGAATATGAGGCAGTGATTCATGCTTTAAAATTTGCGATAGAAATGAAGTTGGAAAATGCTAGAATCACCAGCGATTCACAATTGGTTATTCGCCAGATAAAAGGAGAATACACAACAAACGAACCATCTTTGAGAAAGTATAAAATATTAGTTGAAGAATTATCTGCGAGAATTCCAATAATAAAGTGGAGACACATATCAAGGAAAGATAATAGGCTCGCAGATGCTTTTTCTTTCATATCCTGTATGATGACAAATCCAGCTGCGAGATGCATACAAATTCAAACACTTTTATTACCAGCGATAAACAAGGAAGAAGAAAAGGAAGATGTGATGATGGTAGAAGTTGGCGAAGAGGAATTAAAGAACAACATTACGGATTGGCAAGCAGATCTTCATGCATACTTGGCAAGAGGATAAATCCCAAGAAATCGATTGGAAGCACATAAATTAAAAAGTAGGGCAACCAATTATGAGCTAAGAGAAGGAGTATTATATCGCAGATCTTTTAGTGGACCATCGCTAAGATGTTTGACGAGGGAGGAAGGATAAAAAGTGTTGAAGATGTTACATAGTGGTGACGCTGTTAATCATAGTGGAGGAATATCTTTGGCATATAGAACAAAAATGCAAGTCTATTACTGGCCATATATGCATGAAGATGCAAAACAACTCTCAAGGAGTTGCAAAGATTTCCAGCGATATGGAAAGAAGATACATGCACCAGGAGCACCATTATCATCTTCAAAAAGTGTATGGCATTTTGGGAAATGGGGTTTAGATATTGTGGGACCATTTGTGCACGGTTCTGGACAAAGAAGATACCTAATCGTCGCAACAGATTATTTCACAAAATGGGGAGAAGTAAAGGCAGTACAACATATCCACGATAAATATATTTTTACATTCATATTTGAGAATATAATTTGCAGATTTGGGATTCCAGCACAGTTGGTGTCTGATAATGGGAAGCAATTTGAAGGGAAGAATATAGAATTGCTAATGCATTTAAGATAAAGTGTGGAAAATCTACTCCTCTATATCCACAAGCAAATGGTCAAGCTGAAGCAACTAATAAGACAAACGCAGACATCTTAAAAAAGAAACTAGATGGATACCACAGAGCATGGTGCGAACAGGTGCATAATGTACAATACAACTAGACGAGAAGCTACTGGAATGTCACCTTTTTGTTTGACGTATGGATTTGAAGCTGTGTTACCAACAAAAGTAGATATTCCTACAACAAAAAGAGAGGCTTGGGAAAGAAATCTAAGTGATGGAATGATTTTAAATAAATTGGATGAATTAGAAGAAAAAAGAGAAAAGACTTTGCAACATATGGAAAATTACCAGCGAAGATTAGCTCGCAAGTACAACAAACGTGTTAAGAAACGTGAATTTCAACTTGGCGATTTAGTGCTGCGAGAAACACCAAGTTATCAACGAGAGAATGGTGGAAAATTGGCGAGAAAATGGGATGGACCATATATCATTAAAGAGATAGTTGGAACCGGGGCATACAAACTAATGGACCCTGAAGGGAGAGGTGTTGGTCAAAGACTTGACAGACCATGGAATAGACTATTTCTGAAAAGGTATTATCAATGACAACTTCTGCAAGATAAGAGATACATGTACGTTTTTTTTTTTTTTTTAAAAAAAAAAAAAAAAAAAAAATTCCCTGATTCCAATTGCGAGATTCTTCTAATAACAAAGCAAAGCAAGAACTGCGAGCATAATCGCAAGAATGGCGGATAAAATTTCGCACAGATTAATAGAATGGGACGAACCTTTATGGCGTGCACCCTAGTTCGCGAATAAAATTTCGCAAGAGGCAAATGTAAGACCTAATAATGTGTCATATAAGGGGGTATCTCTTGACATGACTCAGTGATAAGGTTATACCGCTGCTGGAACCTGAGTGATGCAGATGTTGGGGTTAAATAAAACCTATCCAGGAGAGGGATCTTGGATTTCCAATTATATAAGGTTATACTCTGGTTGGAAGACTAAGGACCTCTTCTAAGGAGTGCAAAGTATGACAAAGGCGTCGAGGTACACGGTTGAGTCAAGGGTGCCCGGGGCGTACGAAACTACCCTGGCCATCCTTGGAAAGTCTTGTCTATGATGCACTCGGCCCGAAGAAAACCCCACTTATGGTGTAGTCTCGTAACTATAAGCCATATAGGCATAAAGGACAAGAGGCTGCTAAAAACAACTGGTTGTTGGCAAATCTGGATGGGAGGAGCTAGTCTTGTACGGCCGATGTGCCCTCCTTGAAGGGGAAACCAGGGGAAAGATAAGGGCGTCACCCTCCATTAGGGAGATGATAAGTGTCTAAATACGGAAATGTCATGGGGATTTATGATCGCAAGAACATTTAGGCATGTCATATTGTGGCGTGACGAAAATTATACAGAGGAAACGAGCCAAAAGAGAAAAGTTAAGATGAGATCAATGGGTTTTTACATGAAAGTGTAAAGGCGTCCTGTGATTTCATCGCAAGACGGAATTGTCATAAGGTATAATTCTTGTAAGAGAATTTAAACTTATCATATTGTCGCAGAGATGCTGAAAAAATATTGATAAGACAAAATCAATGGGTCAATACATGCAAATGTAAAGACGTCCTACGATTTTGTCGCAAAAAGAAAAACTTTTTTGGCCAAATAAGACCTTTAACTAGGAAGGAAAAATAAGACCAACAGAATAATCTTAAAAATTAACTATTCTATTTTAAGATGCAGGAAAGATTTGTTCATCGCAGGAGAATATATAAGAAGGAAGATTCAAAACATTGTAAACTCTTTCAGAATTTTTCGGAATATCGCAGTTGTACTCATTACATCGCAGATATATTCATACTTTCACGAATAATATAGCCACACAGTTCAAAGAAAGGAGACACAGGAAATAATTCACCATTTCAAGAAAGATAATGAAGGGAAAGTAGGGGAGTGGAGAAATAAGATTTCATTATCTTCCTTGAGGATATTCAAAGTAAACAAAATCAAAAGTTGAATTCTAAAAATTTCAAAAGTTACATTATTCGCAAGAAAGAAGAAGAAAAAGAAAGCAAAAATGAAATTCAAGTTTTGGCGATTGTCTCGCCAGATTCACTATTCTTGCTTGCCAGATTCGTTATTCTTGCCAGAATTTTCAACTTCATCAGTATTCTTCTCACCGCTTGTAGTTACTTCTTTAGGAGGACTTCTTTCTTCTTCATCATCTTCTTGAGTGGTATTTTCTTCATCATTATTGAATTCTAATTCCTTATCCATGGGAAGAGGAATTTCATCATCATCAACTTCTAAAGGAGGAACAGATATAGGAGGGAGAGAATGGGAGAGCAGAATATCGTTCACAAGAACTTAAGCACTGAGGTGAACCTTGCGAAGGAAACCTCTGTCACGATTCCTAATCTCTATATTTTTGAAGTACTCGAGATAATCAAGTCTTCTTTATGCTTTGTCGCGATCTTCAATATAATTGGAAGTAGGATTCTTGTTTTCTTTACGAACTTTATCCAATTTATCAGTAAGATCAGCGATGGTAGAATGAAGACTTCTTTCAGATTCTGCGAGTAACAAAAGTGATAAAAGATCATTCAGTCAAAGATTTTTCAAGAAATATAACACAAAATTTGACAGAAAGGTCAACAAGAGAGGCAGTCAATTGACTACCTTCTTTCGGCAATGTTAAGTTTTGAATTAATGTAAAGAAACAGTTTTCCCATTGATTCATAGCGTCATCAAATTTATCTCCAACCACACCCTTCAGGCGAGATTTCATGTTTTCTTCTTTGGTGCGTAGATACGAGTTTTCCTTTGCTAGTAAAGAATGAGACTTCTTTAATTGAGAGTATTGGTCTTGAAGCTTGCTGGCCTTCAAACTAAGAGTTAATCTACCCTTGATAAGTTTATCCTTCTCAGCAGCAGGTGATTCAGTTACTTCCTTGAGTTCATCTTTAAGGGAACGAAGAGATTGCTCTTGATTATCACATATTCTTTGTAGATTACTCAATTGCTGCGAAGAAATCGCCATCAAGCTTGAAAATCTATGTTTCTCTTGGGATAAAGTTCTATTTTCATCTGATAAAGATTCTACCGCCAAGTTAGACTTGGTTAACAAATATGAGAGACGAGTAATCTCGTTACTTAATAAATTTTGACTTTGCGATAGTTGGTTATTCTCATTAGTAAGATTATCTATTTGATCGATCGAATATGTGTAGAGATTATCTAATTTATTATACTGGTCCATACAAGAATCTTTTTCAACACGAGCTTCGTCAGCAATAGATTCAAATTTAAGTCTCTCCATGAAACGAGTCTGATTTGAAACTAATATATGAATCAAGAATTTAAGAAGGAGACTTGAGTACATAGGATATGAAAGAAAAACATA
This sequence comes from Papaver bracteatum, assembly GCA_023529315.1. Classification (NCBI taxonomy): domain Eukaryota; kingdom Viridiplantae; phylum Streptophyta; class Magnoliopsida; order Ranunculales; family Papaveraceae; genus Papaver; species Papaver bracteatum. Next base: position 407,833 of record JAJJWX010000552.1, on the reverse strand, counting down.
AAAACAAAAGGGTAGAGGAAGGAAAATTGTACCTTTCAGCTCGTCATTTTTTCTGCGAAGGTTCTCGCAGTTAAGAGAAGAGTTGCGAAGCATATGGTTCAGAGTATCACATTCAGAAATTTTGACTTGAAGGCTTTTTCTCAGGGTTTAAACTTTATTTTCTAAAGATGCTCGTGAAGCAGTATTATCAGAGCCAAAATATTTAAGTAAGGTCTCGCAAACTTCATATTGGAGAGAGTCAGTAGAATATTTTCTAGCATCGTCTAAAATATTAGATAAAATTTTAAAAGCAACATCAACTCCTGCTAAGGTTTCATTTGATGGAGGAAGAGATGCATAGGGTGAAGTGGTAACGAGGACAAGTTGACGATTTGAGTCATTTGCGATGTTTGTATTATCAGAAGGAGGAGTGTTGGGAAAAACAACAGTTGAAGGCAATAAATGGCTAGAAGGAACTTCAGTCACAGCAATTTCAGGAGCTAGATTTGTCAATGAATCAAAAGAAGTAGAGTTGTTGGCAGCGATATTCTCGCAGGTAAAATAAATAGGATCCAGTTGCGAGGGTGTGGGAGTAACTCTTGCAGATGTTAATGTGGGGATGGAGAAATCAGCCTCAAGAGATTTAAACTGATGAGGTCTTTTGGGAGGATTAGCAATGTTCTCGACATTCTGCGAATAATAACTTAGATAAGAAACAAAGGCAACAATATTGTTATTAAGAAATAGGATGTGTTTCTTACCACCTTATCATTCGCAGAACTTATCTTCTTCTTATCAGTTGGCCTTTTGCGAGCATTAGGGTTTTGAACTGAGGATTGGGTGTTAGGGATAGTTCCACTGAAGAGAAGACATAATATGGGAGTTATAAAGGATCAAATAGAGAAGACCAAATAATATGAGTAAAAATTGAATCAAATAAAGATTATAATCAAAAAACATACCTTGATGATTCCATTAGAACAGTAGCAGGAGAATATGAAGAAGAAGAAAAGTTGCAGACGGAAGATAAAATAAACAGATGAAGAAGATAGAGAAATAGAAGAAGAAAATTAGTTTTGAAGTTGAACTCTACCTTTTATAGGCAAAAGGGAGTAACCTGTTGAGTAAAGACGTGTCAGTAAAAAGATGAATTTACAACACTGTAGGTGGTTAAGCTAAATAACGGAGCAATGTCGAGAAGAAAATATGTAAAGAAGAGAGGTTGCGAGCACTTTGAAGAATTGAAGATTCTCATATCCTCTCCACTTTGCGAAGAAGACATGAGAAGAGGCAACATGTAGGACCAGAATATCGCTACAATACTTCTCTGCGAGATTAACAACACTTCCCAGCGAGCATCACCGCAAGATCTTCAACTAAACTTTGCGAGTGTCACAAAAGCAGTCTAAAGAGCGATGTAATAAATGACGAGTGAAGAAAACTTGAGAAAAGCATGTTTGTCCTGCGATGGTTACAAAACTTGCGAGAGTGAACATTGTAACTAATCGCGGTATAATCGCAGAATCAACCCGAAATAAGAGGAAAACTTAGCTGTCATCCACTATGTAACTACCCTATAAATATAGACCCAATGTGTCCAGAAAAGGATGATGTATTTTTGAGAGTTAAGAAAGTCTTGAGGAGTGAGAAACTTCAAGAGAATAATTGTAATCTTGAATTCTTCCATTTCTGTAAACATTTTTGAGAACAAAATAATAAAGTGTCGTTTTTAATCTTCAATTGTGAGTTGATTATAGCAAGATCTTAACAAGGGTGTAGTGTGGGAAATCCTGCAACTACAAGAAATCTTCAAAGTCTTCTTTGTTTTCAAATGTTCTTTAATCTTCAAACAGCACTTGCACACAATCAACTTGAATCTATTGTGATCAATCATGCGCAGAATGGAGTCTGTTAACAATGGATTATCACAAGACGTCTTTAGATCTACAAACAGTCTAAAGATCCCCGTCGAAACTTCGATCTAGTTTGAATGAATCTTATATCATAAAAGAAGATTCTCAAGCATAAACAAACTAGGTGCAATCAAAGTTCAACCACCATTAGTCAATCAAATCAATCGAAAACGAAAGATAACCCGCAATTATCTAGTTCCCACCAACGGTACTAATAAAGCTTCTCAATCCCAAAGAAGTCTTTAAACTGAGCGGTCGTAAGAGATTTCTCCTAATTAGGTTACTTTCCTCTCCGAATAGGCAGCTCCACCAGTAACAACAAAACTAAGGTAGTTTTGCTGGATCTGAGGATTAGTTTGATAAAAATGCAAACTTCAAGTATTTATAGACAAGGAAGTTTGGACACCAAGGAATTTTCAAAACCGAAAATATTCTCAAGATATGCAATATATTCCAGATTTGGTTTCCATAATTCCTGGAAATGCTTTGTCCAAATATTGACCGAAAATCTCTTAGAAAATTTCCATCTAGTAAATGCATACTAATTTTCATTTTTCCAAAAATAAAATTAACAACCTTAAATAAAACATTCTCAATTTAATTTCGATATATATATATGGTATCTAACTGGTACTTGTTGCACATGTCCATAGGATCGGTTCCCCTTTCTGCTACAAACTTGATGCACCTCATACAAGGACGATTCCCCTTTGTGATGTTTGGCACCTCTTACTAGGATCGGTTCCCCTTTACCCAGAGTTGGTCATACACAAAATCACAAAATCGATCATACCATCTCAGGTGATTACTTAAGATCGGTTTCACTAATAAAAGTCATACCAATACAAAAGTCAGGCCTTTGTGAATAGTTTTACCAAGAACATAAGAAATTAATGAGCGGTTATACTAATCACATATATTGGTAGTTCAAAAGATATGCAATCAATAACAATACCAATAAAGCCTAGCGATTTCCCTTTCGATTTATAAAACAAGTTCATGAATTTACTCCTTTAAACAAATGTAAAACATTGTTTCCTAGGATGAAATCTTCACCTTATACCCATACATAATCACAATATCATTCAAACGATTATGTCGATGTCTTGTATACAAAGTTTAATGGTTAAGCAATAAACCTATCGTATTGTATTCCTTAATACTATGCCTAACTAGAGTGTAATTATTCATGTTTCACAGTTATGTTTACAATATACGAGAGGGAATGAAATAGTTCAAGTCAAATATCACTAACCTCAAGTGGAAGGATGATGTTGTCATTGTAGATCCTTACTTCTTCATGTCTTTGCAATACTTGTAATGTCTCATATCCTAATACTTTCAATCTAACATATACGAAGTTAAATCTAGTACATAATCAAGCGACTCTTTAAATGACTTTTGTCTCACTAAAATATGACAACCAAACTTGACAAACCAACGCATGGTGGGTTCAACCGAGCTATGCTCTAACAGTAAAAAATTTCAAGGCTAGTGATTCTTCTCAACAAAAAGTTTCCACTGATGGAAAAAGTAAAATACCTTCACCGGTAGTTAAAGTTCAAAAGAGTAATGTGTATCAACCTCCAAAGTCAGCACATACGGATCGAGGTAAGAACATTCCTTATGTTTTCCACTATTGCGGAAATAAAGGTCACCTTGAAAGGAGATGTCATTTCCGTATAAGGAATGAGAAACTTCATGATGTTGTTGTTTGGGCATCACAAGAAATTGTGAAACCAAGATCACATGTTAAGGCTAATCCCCTTTAGGCAAAGGAACCAATGCTGTGATAAACCTAGATTTTTCTATAAACATCATAAGAAACCTTTTCACAATCGTAATGATTATCAAAAGGATAACTTTGTAAAGACGAAGAAAAAATCTGATGCTCCCAATTTGAAAAATACTAACTTGCAAAAGAATACTCAATCCAATTCTCTTCCGAGAATTCTAGAAGAGAGTAATGGGAAGAAGGGTTAGGTTGTTTCTAAACACACTCAGAAGTGGATACCAAAGAAATTTAATGATGCTTTGAGTGAGAAAATGAATGATCTTTCAGAAAATTCCATGACTATGGAGAAGGAAGTATCCATGATGTTGGAACTTAAAAAGTTCTTTGGAAAAATGGATTTGGATGTGAAAGGTTCTAAAAGTGATCTATTTCATAATAATTGAAAAGTCACTTGTGGCAAGAAAGATATTGTTCACCTCAACACAACTTGAGTGTGTTGTAAGTGCATCCTCACCAATGAATGCCCTGCTATGTATACGGTGAGGGAAGCACTAGAATTGAGACGCACAAATTATGTTCGGTAAGGCTGTAGAATTCGATTGAATTCTTCTAAAAAGGTATGTCTATAAAATTGAGAAATATTTGTGTTTTTAGTTGCTTAGAGTACTTATAATGATTCATGTACCGTGCTTATCGTTTATTTCTACCTAACTTAATTGATATGTGTTTAAGGTTCTTAAATATTTAGGTATGAAAATAGTAATTCGGGATGTTTGGACTTTATGGTACACATACCAGGCATGCATTCCATCATTGAAAATCAAAATCCAAGGATTTTAGTATGCATACCCGTTTTCATACTGCTCCAGGTCATGAAAATTCGTTTGCAAACCGGTACGCATACATGCCTGTAGAAGTCGATTTTCGGAAATTTGTTTGGACGTATCTTCTTCGTACGAACTCGGAATGACCTCATTATTTTTGAATCTCTTCCTTTTTGAATTCTCTTCAGAATGGAGATAAGAATTCTTGAATTTGGGTGAGTTAATATTGGTATTTGTCCCGTCTCTTGTTTTTGAGAGTTTTGCTCTGTTTCGTCGCACTTGTGCCACTTCTCTTGGACTTGGGCACTTGGATTCTTGGAGAACTACTATTCTAAGATCATTTTAAGCTTTTACATGAATGTTGTTAGTGAATCACAAAGAAGGAAGTTCAAGAATGGGAAGTAGTACGCATTGTTATAGGATTCTTGAATGTTCACAATCATCTTATGTGAACTATGGTGCATGGTCGTTAATGACTTTGTATGTTGTTATTTGTTAAGAAAATATTTTTATACGCCTTTGGTATTTATTATTGGTGTAAATCCGTGCGAAAAAAGATTAATTCTACGTACCCTGTAAGGACAATTCATCTTGTATGTGCATTACGAGTTTGTCTTGATTTTGTCTAGGAAACTTCTTATGAGAATTTATTCTTGTGTTTTTAAGAAGGATAACTAGGGTTTGAAATAGACATTATTGTGAGTACACATAGATATTGCCAAAGTTTTCATCTTACAATGTTTTTAAGTTTATTTATTTAAATTCTAATGTTTATTGGAAGATGATTTTTGCAGTATTAATCTGGTTTTATATATTGGAAAATTGTTATGGGATATGTTGTTTACGTCCGTGAAACTTTACTATCCTATATTTGTTCAAAAGTTAACTCTATTATATGTTGGTATGAAAGTATTGATAAAAGATAGAATGAACTTTTGAATACAAAAGTTAAGCCTTTTATGTCATTATGCAAATATTGATGGAAGAAAGGATGAACTTTTGTTTACAAAGATTAAGTCTATTATATATGTCATTGTGCAAATAGTGATGAAAAATAAAATTAATCTTTGATTATTCCGCTATATTGGTCCTTCCTGATCCACATCTTTGTGTATATATTGTGTATCTCCGTAAGTTCTCTTATGTTGAGAATGACCAATTGAATTGATTATTTTCCTTGTGGTTAATTTAATTGATATTTTTGGATGCAAATTCATGTTTTCATGTGATTTGTTAATGTCCAGAAAAATCCTTCTTTTTTTGTAAAAGTAAGGTCGCTTTTGTTGTTCTTTCGGGAATCACATTTTATGTGGGAGAGTTCTTAATTGAACTTGTGCTTAATTGCCAAATCTGTGTGGGGAGTGCAGCTGTGGATTATTATAGGAGTTATCTTATATCTTTATAAACTCCTTGATGAATACACTACGTTTCGACTATGTGAAATCATCGAAACAAGTTGGTATGTTATTCTTTTTTGGTCATGAAGTATCTCTGTGAAAATTTCATGAGGATCCCACTAGTTTTCGTACCTTTGCCAATTTATATTGACAAAAAGGGGGAAAATTAATGTGTAGTTCACACAAAAAATACATATGGTTTACGTATCATTATGTAATGGGGAGTGGTTTTCATTGTGAGATGAAGTATTGACTAGGGGGGGTGATAAATATCACCTTAGTATTGTTATCAAAGTTGTGATATAATTGGACTTTGAAGTTGTATAATGATACTATGTCACTGTAGAATAATGATTGAGAGAAACTGATTTCTCATTGTTATAGCTATGGATCTTCAACAACAATGATGCGGATTAGAACACATTTGGAATCATTGTAGTACTTGGAAGTGACGAATATTTCGAGTAATGTTGAAGAACCAAGGAGATCAAACATTTGGATGAGAAGTTACAAAGTTGATTTATTTTGAAATCCATATGGATTGAAATTTTCGTCACTAAAATTGACAAATGTGGAGATTTTTAGGGCACTGCTCAGTCGAACTCGCAAGCGTTGCTATCTCAAGTTTGTTTTTCAATGTTAGTGATCAAAACTATAATTATTGATTTCAAGTCTACTTATAGTGATGTTTCGGACTAGTATAGATTGTGTAGTTGAGCATTAGACTTCACAGCGTTCATCAAATGAAGATGAAGAAGGCAAGCTTGTTGGACTTCATCAACAAAATGTATGTCGAGTCTAAAACTCATATATCACTTGGAAAGTATATTTCTACTCTATCTCCTATATTGAGACATAAGTCGTATTACTATATGGTTTTCGATTATGCACATTTGGGATTTCGGGCTGAGTTTAACTCGCTTACATATTTCTAGAAATATGTGTTGGTAAGCTTTCGCTTTAACCAAGTTCATCTTATATTCTTGACGAAATTCAAAATATGATCATATGAAAATCACCGAGTAACATCTTACACGGTTTGTGTGATACAATCATTTGGTATAGACTTGGAATGTTTCTTTCACTAGTGGAAAATAGAAGTTCCGCGACCGTCAGGACAAGTAATATATACGAGTTATATAACCATTTTTAACCGTCTCTGTTGGGGTCTCTGATAAAGCGTCTCTGTTATGTACGACCCTTAGCCGTGGGTCTCAACATAACGACCAGTTTTAAGGGTAACGAGGTACAGACCCATAGCCGTGGGTCTCAGATTTAAATTATAATATAAAAATAAAATAATAGATTCAGATTTGCTAAAATGGCTAAATCTGAAATAATCTGATTGCATCAAATTCAAATCAAGTCAAAGTCAAGTCAAATGAAACACAAACTGAAATTCAAATTTAAACTCAAACTTGAGAATCCCCACATTCATTCATTTTATCCATTGAGTTTAAAATTACACAAAAAAGATGAAATTCTGGTTCAAGACAATACATGTGCAAGCTAGCTAGTAAGTTCTAAAAACAAGATGCTAAACTAATAGACAATAAGCTAAAAACAACATGTTAAACAGAAAAATGATAAGCTCCTCCGATGACGATGAACTTAGACAACATTTCATAAATGATATCAAGTAGAGTATCCATGTGTTGTGTCTCTGGTTCACATACGAAAAAGAACATTATTCCTACAAAGAAAATCAATAACAGCACAATGACTTCGTTCAGTTCATAATACACGGTAGAACAAAATAAGTTACTAGAGTACTTCATATTCTTTGTTTTAATGTTAGAAGCATGTGTAAGGTAATTTGAAAGATTAAATCTATATCTAGGTCATGTAAACAACAGTTGGCTCATCAATAGAAGGTATACAATCATGCAACAAGAGTGAAAACATAATTGAAGAAAGCAGGGAATTCAGGAAAAGATAAGGACTACAAGGGAATTAATTTTGTGGAATGCTTTTGGTATGAAAATACTTATATCACAGGGGAATAATGTTCAAGCTCGTATCAACAGCCAACATGCTATATATATATATATATATATAGTGGAATATAAGAGGTGAAAATTATAACCCAAGATTCGGCATGCTATCTGACCCAAATAAGTAGCAAAATCAAATCACGAAGGAGATTCAGGGTATGTTTTCAACTCACATGTGCGCAGCGGGAGCTACATGATTACCACCAATGAAATTATAAGGTGTCGGGCAAGTTCATTTACGTGTATCCCCATTTCTCATCCCCTTGGAAATATAACCATTTGTACAAAATGAAATTAAAACGAAAGTAAAAGAGCTACCATAACAAATATGGAATCTACTAGGAAGAGACATATAAAACCTTACCTGAGCTTCTGACTATATAATGCCTTTAAGAAAATTTACAATACAATTGTTGGTGGTTGAATTATTTACTTCCTCAATATTGGACTATTTTACTTACAAAAGAAAAAATAAATCTTTCTTAGGAAACTAACAGATAAAACTAAAAATCAAATCACAAAAGGAGGTTTAAGTTTTGTTGTCAACTCACATGTGCGCAGGGGGAGCTGCATAATTTCCACCTGTGGAATTATAAGGTGTTGGGCAAGTTCATTCACGTGTATCCCCATTTCTCTGTATACTTAACCAAATCTATCTTTTCGAACATCCAAGACTTATCCTCTTCCACCGGCATTCTTCCCCTGGAATTCTGAAAATTAAAATTCACCAAATTAACGTCACATCTGGTGAGAAAGAGAGAATTGAATTCTAAGATACATAATGGTATCTCAAGATAAAGAAATTATACAAGGAATATTTGTATAAAACTGAGCATACAGATGTTAACGAGTATTGATTTTCTAATGCTGGTTTTAATGGTTAGAACATATAAATCCAGCACTTAAAAGAAATCAGCAGCTAAGCATAGTGCAAGTAGTAGTACACATCAGAAAGTCTACAAGTTCCTCCCCTGTATATTCTAAGAACACAAACATTTGAAGAAAGTCTAGGAAGACAGACATGACAAAATAGTTTGTTCCATTATTTGGATATACACTTTATGACAATCAAACTTTTTAAAGGGTAGTGGACAGAAGATCTCAATCACTTAAATATAAATGGCCAGCAATTTTATTTTTCATATTTAAAAGTTTCTCACAAAAACTTGTTTGAGAACGCAAATGAGCTGAAGCCTCAAAGGTTCACATCATTTTGATTTAAATTTTGCTAACTATGGTTACTGATCGATTTAACATATGAAAGAAATACCTTTGCAGTGGGTGGTTTTTGGTTGCGATAAGACTTCTTTCTCAAGAGAAGTATACCCCTGTTTCGTTCAAGAAAAGATCGAATTGTCTCAGATGTCACACCATGAGCTCCCTCTGAAATAAAACATGATATACAGATCGTCAAGGGTTTCAAATCGGACAAAGAATAATTAATGAGGATTATGAGAAAACATGGCGACCTACATCAACGATGAATCAGGATTGCGAAAAAATGCCTCGAAACTGCAAGAATTAACAACATAAAAAATATAAATAACAACGAAATAATAGCACATAGATCACATTGTATGTTAGGTGGCTAAAACCTGCTCCCCTTGACATAGATGAAAAAATGGCATGAGGTGGGTGTTCCTATTTTATGTGGGTACTTTATGAAGGAAAAGTATAATATAGATAAGTGGAATATGATGGTTGGCGAGCGCCCTGTTTTCTAGCATTTCATCTCTTCATCTAAAATATTAACAATCTATTTGAACTATAAAGCAAGACATACTGAGCCACTGCCCATGTGAATCTCAGTCACACACAATCATCTCCATATGAATAAGTAAGAAAACAGAGTTGCAAATACATCAAACCTGTTGCGCGTCAAGGGGGCACATAATTTGGATTCTACACTAAAAATGATATTATGTACAACCTACTAGTATCAACATGGTGGTCTACTAAACAAATGTTAGCGATCAAAGGAGCATGGCTGAGTCATTCTTATAAGTTATCTCCGCACTAAACATATTTTTGTTGGTAAATCTAACGAGCAACTAACAACCCAATGCAAACTGTTATGAGTAGTTATAGTTTTTGGAAATGTTCTTATATTCCAAAAGAAGGAAATAAGGTAGCAGATATCCTTTCTAAGTTGGCTAGAGAAAAAATAATTTCTTGCTCGTGGTCTGATTCTTCTCCTGTGGAGATTTTAGATCAATTGCATGAAGACAAAACGTCATGTTCTTATCTGATTTCGGTTCAATATATTTTCTTTTCGGCTTCAAAAAAAAAAAAAAAAACTAACAACCCAACGCAAATAATGTTACAGTATAGAGCAACACCACACCTACAATGGGACTTCCCATCTAATTTTTGTACAGGCTTTCAAGTGACAATACTTCTTTTTAAAAATTAGCAAAGCAATTTTTCCAGTCATCGATTCAATAAATGACGACACCATTCACCACTACAAAAATTTATAGTAACAAGTACGATTCTAAGAGAAGTCTCGTTTCATTTACCATACTACGTTTACAAAAATTAAAATGTAAACCAGACAAGCGTTTACACCCTGTACTTGACTCAAAATATCTATAAGGGGGATACCACGAGAAGAAGAAACGCAAATGTGAAATACACAAGATTAGTTCGTTTGACTATATCAAAAACTACCTACATCCACAAAACTAATGACATAAACGAATACCAATCATATGAACTAAAATGTTCAAAAAGGATCAAAAGCATCCCATGATTCAGTTGATGTCAAATACATTATCATTTCAATGAACATGATGAAGACTAATTATAGAATCTAGCACTACCATTCCAAACTAAGTATACCAAACGATATAGACAAATAATAATTCATTAATGGCTAGATCACGTCCACAAACATTTATCTTATTTAGCACACAACACTTGAAAGATCATTTGAAACTTAATATATCACTCATCACAAACAAATAATTACCATATCCTAATCAACTGTCTAAACCAAATCGTCATTTGACATCAACTGAGACAAAATAAGTTCAAAGTAAACCTATTACTCCATCAAAATCACGGATTAAAGAACATGCTTGCATAAAAATCCCCAAGCCAGTAATCCTTTCACATCAATTGAAACAAAATTAGTTAAAGTTAAACCTATTACTCCATTACCCAGTAATCCCTAATACATGATCCCTATATTAAATCTTAAAAACAAACCCAACTTCAGTATCACGCATGAAAACAATTAACAACACCCAAATACACAAATCAAATATCTTCCTACAACTTAAGTTAGTTGAAGATCTGACTGAAATCAAACAAGAAACAAACACTGGTTAAAACCCAATGAAGAAAATTCAACCAAAAAGCAAATCAAGTTAAAAGAAAAAAGAAAAAAGATTGAAACTCAAATTGAAACCCTAACTGTACCTGATAAAGTTTGCCAAAACAAACCCTAACTACACTAAATTGAGAGATCAACCTGAAATCAACGAATAAACGAAAAAGGGTTAAAACCCAATGAAAAAAAAAAAGTTAAAAGAAAACTCAAATTGAAACCCTAACTGTACCTGATGTTGTTTGTAAAATCAAACCCTAACTGCAAAAAATCCAGAGATGTGGAAGGTTGGTCGAATTTTTATTAGTTTTTAGATGAACTTATTCATGGCGGAATTTATGGTTCGTGTGGTGGTGTAGAGAGAAAAGGGCTTTCTGTTGTGGTGAAGGAGATAAGTGAAGAGAGAGAGAAAAGGAGCTAAGTGAAGAGAGAGAAATATATGTGAAGATATAGGCCGATAATCCCAAAGTTAGATTAAATAGATCTTGACCGTGCAAATTTCCATCTCAGAAAATCATCAGTTCTATATCGCAAATCAAGGGTCGTTGAACTGGTAATCGGATAAGGGCAGGATAGTAAATAAATTTTCTTATTCAGAGACTTCTTATTAAGCTCTCGGATTTTTTTCATTATTTTACCATATCAGAGACTGCTATGTTTGGTCAACGGTCCAACTACCGTTAGTGAGGGTCTCATATATGGGTCATAGAAACTCCATTTTTCGCTAGTGTTTATGATTATTTCAATAACTTGAAAATTTCTTTGATGCTAATAGTGTTTGAAAACAGCTATTGTCATCCTCTGAGAAAGTTACAATGATTGAAATAATAATTTAGAACACTTAACCAACATTAGATTATAAACATGTTGTGCACTCTTGCATATGTGTGATCCAAGTCCGGGAACCATAGTATTCATACCTGTATGCGTACATGTTGGTTTGAGAAGTCTGGGAACCTAAGTGCACGTTCCCGTATGCATAATGGCGTAAGTTTGTGGCTGGAATTTTCTGCTAGGTCTGGAGGTATGCGTACCCATTCGCATACTGGCAAAAACCAAATTTGGTCCGACTATTCAAGTATGCGTACCCGTTTGCATACTTGAATGGTTAAAGTTCGAAAATCGTTTTTTTTTTTGTGAACAAATACATTTATATAATAAGGAATGCATTCTTTACAAACCGTGGCTATATTGTTCATAAATTGATTCGAGTGAATCAAACCGATTTTGCTTCAATTATGTTCTTGTATATTTCTATGAGAATGTAGCAATTGAACAACTCTTTAACTAGTTTTATTTGAGTCATTTGAACTAGTTATGGTTAAGATGAATAAGGTTGATATGAGAGTGTTCATATAGCTAACCTCGGTTAACTACTGTTGAGCCAACATGGTGAACAAGTTTAGGTACGGTTATATAAAACTTAATGAGGGTACATTTTATTTGTGTATAACAAGATAAGTTCGATCTAACGGATGAAAGATATTATATTGAATCTAATAAGGATTTTATCTAACGGTGAATATTGAATGCTTTGTTACGAAGGTAACTAAGATTGCAAACCCTGATTTGAAAACTATATAAAGGAGAACTCTAGCAACTGGGAAAACTAATCCCCACACCTTCTGTGTGATACTAGTTGAATAAGCTAGAGTCGATTCTCCTTTAACCTTAGGTTTGTGACAATAACCTGTAGGTTAATGACTTAAAGACTTCATTGGGATTGTGAAGACATACCCAACTATTTTCTCTGTAGTTGCGTGTTCTGATCTTACTTTTACTATCGTTATTGAGTATTGTCTTTGCTAAGATTTGCTTGAGATTTATCTCCGATATGTAAGATTAAAAGTTGTCACAAACATCTTCGTCTAATCGTTTGTGATTCCACAATATCTTGTTTTGTTAATCAATTAAGATTATTTTTAGGTGATTTCTATTTTTAGGATTTTATTTGGGAATATAAGTCTGGTATATCAATTGGTTCCTGTTCACCTTGATTTATTAAAAAATGGAACAAAAATCGTAGGTATTTCTGTGGGAGACAGTTTTATCTATTCCAATAGACTTTTTTGCGTGAGACATATTTGTTTATCAAGTCTTAGACTTTGGGTCGTATAAACTCTTAGTAGTGGGTGAGATAAACTAAGGGAATCAAGTGCATAGTATCCTCCTAGGATCAAAGGTGTAAGGAGCACGACTGTACCTTGAATCAGTGTGAGATTGATTAAGGTTCAACTACATTCCAGTTCGAAGTTCATTGGTTGTAGGCTAGTATCTGTAGCGGCTTAATGCAGTGTGGTATTCAAAACTGGACTAGGTCCCGTGATTTTTCTTTATTTGCAGTTTCCTTGTTAACAAAACTTCTGGTGTCTGTGTTATTTCTTTTCCGTATTATATTTTGTTATATAATTGAAATATCCCAGCTTGTGCATTGAATCTATCTATTGGTGTATCCAACCTTTGGTTGTTGATTGAAATTGATTGATCCTTGAGTATTGGCCTTTGGTACCGTTCAAGTTATTCCTCTTATATTCAACCGGGCTCACATATTCCTATTTGATGATTGCAGGTTGAATTAAGATATAGAGCTATAAAACTCTTTGATATACTTTTATCTTGTTTGAATATGACTGTCTAGTTGATTCTCTTGAAAGTGTATTGGATTTTTTCTTTTCAGATTGCCAAACGAAATATTTGGTGTGGTTGTTAGACCCCCCGTATTTTCAGTTGTTGAAACATTGATTACTCCTAGTTTGTTTACTCTTGAGTACCTTATCTTCTTATGTAACACTCACTCATACTAGATCAAAGTATCGAAGGGATATTTAGAACCATTTTCGGACCTAAGGACATCTTGTGATAATCCATTGTTAACAGACTATGTTATGTGTGTGATTGATCACAATAAGATTCATTACGATCCCACGATAACTCTGGAGATGATCTTGTTGATCCTAATTTTTTAAGATAAAGGTATTTATATCTTAGTATCATTGATCACAAGAAAATTTAGAGAACTTCTTAGGAAGAGAAATAAATGACTCTCCAGAAGAAAAAAAACTTCCAATGTCAGCTAAGCCACATAATCGTATTTTTGTCAAAAACAGAGACTCCAACGATACTGACGATGAGGATATTCCACAGTTCTTCAAGTGTAAAGGATTCTGTTAGAGCATTGCTTGGTTGAACCCACCAATCGTTGGTATGTCAAGTTTGGTTGTCATATTTTAGTGAAGCAAAACTCATTTAAGAGTCGCTTGATTTAAATGTACTAGAGTCAACTTAGTATAGGTTAGCTTGAAAGTATTAGGGTGAGACATTACAAGTATTGAGAAGAATTGAAGAAGTGTGTAGCTACAACGACAACACCATCCTTCCACTTGAGGTTAGTGATATTTGACTTGAACTGTTTCATATCCCTAACGTATCTTTCAAGTTGTGCATATTGAAAACATAAAACTGCGAAGCATGAACACTCGAGATACACATAGTATTAAGGAATACAATACGAAGTTTCTTGCTTAACCATTAAACTTTGTATATAAGACATCGACATAATCATATGAATGCTATTGTGATTATGTATTGGTATGAGGTGAGGATTTCATCCTAGGGAACAATGTTTACATGTGTTCTAAGGAAGTAAGTTCATGATATGTGTTATGAATCGAAAAGGAAATCGCCAGGCGTTTTTGGGGATGTACTTCATTGCATATCTTATGAACGACCAATATGTGTGATTAGTATAACCGCTCATAACTTGTTTGTGTTCTTGGTAAAACCATTCACATGAGGCCTGACTTATGTATTGGTATGACTTTTATTAGTGAAACCGATCTTAAGTAATCACCTGGGGTATGATCGGGTTGTGTATGCTTGAACTTATTACTGGGAAGAGGGGAATTGATCCTAGTAAGAGGTGCAGTATATCACAAGGGGAACCGATCCTTGCATCACATGTGTAGTGCATACAAGTTAGGTACCAAATATATGTGGGTAACCGATCCTAGTACCTAGTCAGTCGTATCTTTGGTAATCTAGTGTAACTATGCACCGTATTCACATGGAGGTAGAACCGAAACTTATTTTGGTAGAACCGTAAACCCATGAGTTGTGATTGGGTGGAACTTGATCAATCACATAGTTCTTGAAAGTCATATGAACCAATTTTAAACTTGTTTGGAAGTGTGGTAAATCGGTTTCAAGTGAGCAAGCATGGTAAAGACTTGCAAGAGTAAGATGTCGTCACTCTTTGAACACGATGCATTGATGCTTATTCTATTTTGTTCAAAGATATTCCTTAATGGATAAGAAGGAAGTAAATCCCAAGATCGAACTAAATAAGTTAAGAATCTTTTTAATTAAGGGTTTTTAATTATATATGGAAAATAAGAATTAATAATGTGCATTTGAAAATTAAAGATTTTCCAAGGAGATTTCAATCATTATTTTTGGACAGTGCATTCACAAAAAAAAAAAAAAAACCGAATCTGGTGGAGTAATGAAAAATATCTTGAGAATATTTTCGGTTTTGGAAGTTCCTTGGTGTCCAAACTTCCTTTTCTATAAATACTTTGAGTTTGCATTTCTAGCAAACTAATCCCGCGCAACCTAGACTTACTCTTTTGTATTTGTTACTGGTGAATCCGCCTATCGGAGAGTAGAGTAATCTAATTAGGTGAAATCTATTACGGCCGCTCAATTTAAAGTCTTCTTTGGGATTGAGAAGCTCTAGTGCGACATGTTGGTGGAAAACTAGATATTGCGGTTTATCTTTAGTTTTCGTATTGATTTGATTGACTAACGGTGGTTGAATCTTGATTGCACCTAGTTTTTTTATGCTTGAGAATATTCTCTTCTGATATAAGATTCATTCAAACTAGTTCAAGGTTTCGACAGGGATCTTTAGACTGTTGTTAGATATAAAGACGATCTTGTGATAATCCATTGTTAAGAGACTCCGTTTTGTGTGTGATTAATCACAAGAGATTCAAGTGATTGTGTGCAGGTGTTTATTGAAGATCTAAGTAGATTTAAAGACAAAGAAGATATTAAAATTTCTTACTTGGTGTTTTTATAATCTTTGGTGTGCACAATACTTATTTTGGAAAAATAGGATCCAATTAATAATCGGTTTATCCTTGTGGTAGATTGGATTGATTAATTGAGGAAGATCGGCATCAACACATATCACTTGGTTGAAGAGTGTTGTTGGCTTAATCTTAGTGATTACCTTTGGGTGATTAAACGTAAGATAGATCTTGGAACCTGGCAAAGGAGTTTATGTTAAGATAAACAAGGGAACCTTTGCGCAACTCATATCACTTGGTTGAAGAGAGTTGATACCAAACATATTTGTTGTTCCTTTATTGTTTGGAATACGAACCAAAGGAATTGGTCCAAGTACATGACTTGTTTACAGGTTGGAGGCATAGGAATACAGATGGAACTAGGTGAACTATAGGTTTAGTTGCTTGGTCTCAACTATACAAAGTTGTCTTATTTTGTATACCGGCTTAATCCTGAGAGTATTCAATTATGGACTAGGTCCCGGGGTTTTTCTGCATTTGCGGTTTCCTCGTTAACAAAATCTTGCTGTGTCATTTAATTTATTTCCGCATTATAATTGTTTTATTATAATTAAAGTAAATTGCACAAACATTAATTCCTATTTACTTGATACATGAATCTTATTGAGTTTGGTTAAGTTCGAACCTTTGTATCAAGTAAACATACTTTGTTTTTGTATTGTCTCGATCTCGTATCCATAGACGATCACACAAAGTGTGAACCGGTTTGTTGTATTGTTTCAACGTAGTCTATAGACAATCACTTTCGGGGAAAGGACTTATATGAAGGAAAATTTATAGCTTGAGGTATATTTGAGGTACCCTCGTCTTTTCATATTCAGTCACTTTGCTAATGAGTGCCCAAATCGTAAGAAACACACAGTTCTTAACTGTTAATGTGGTTCCTAAATCAATTTCCAAACCAACATGTCTTTATTGTATCATTTGAGGGTCAAGGACTCACACAATGTTTCACATACAAACATAAACTAAGGTATGTTAACAAACTACAACAGAGAGATAGTCGTTTGGAAAATGTGCTTAAGTAAGCTTTTTCAAAATTTTAATCCTTAGGTATGCAAATTTAACTCTTCTTATTCTAAAAGATTTACTTACTTAAAGGTTAAGGTGAAATCTCAAATTAAGAAAAGAGTCTGGCATAAACGTCTCGTAAAAAAGGATATTGCATATTCTGTGTGGTAACCTAGTGGTGAGGACTCTATTGCTCACTTCAACACAATTTAATTGTGTTAAAATGTGCTTGTTATCTCATGTTCCCTTAAAAAAAGACAAGAACTGGGAACAATAGGTTTTTGAATCAAATTGAATATTATTAATTGGATGTCCATCTTGTGCCTGATCATCTTAATCTATGTCTCAAGTAATGATATTAAAAAAATTGATCTACTAAAGTCAAAGAAGGATAAAAGTGACATTTTTCATTATTTTTTTAAGGTTTTGTGCATTCAAGTACGTGAACTTTTATGGTTCCGAAATCCTGCATGGTAAATATCTTGTATTTCAAGACTCATATCTCTTTTACAAGAAGTTTTGCCTGTTGAGCCATATATTTGTGTTTGACAAATCTATTTTATAATCATGGAGGCTCCAAGAACAACATCTTATCGTGAAATATATGCTCCAATGGTTGTTGATACTCATCCAACTGGAAAGTAACAAGAGATTTCCTATCCTTTTGTCTTATCTCTCAAGAGGAAAATGAAGAATCATAAGAAACCTACAGCGGATCACTCCAATCAAAAAAGGTTTGAATTTTTTTTTAAAGAAATTAAGAAAACCAAGAAGGAGGTGCAAGGATTGAAGAAGATTCTACATAAATCTGTCAAACTACAAGAAGCACTTGTCAATCAACAACCTACCAGGTTTGCAGGAACTAAATCTTTCATTCATGAACCGTATGTTCCTATGCCAGTCGTTGATAAGGAGTTTGGAGATGATAAAGAATTTTTCGAATTTTTTAAATACTAGGAAACTTCTTGTAAGAATTTATTCTTACTTTTGAAAATGATAACTAGTTTTGGTATAGCAAAAATTGTGATTACACAAGCTATTTCCAACATTTTTCAACTTGCATTTTTTTAAATTTTAGAGTTTTTGGAAGATGAACTTGCAGTATGTAATCATTATTGGTTTAATTATTGCAAAAGTCTTATGAAATATATATGCCTTTGTGTTTATCATAAATCGAGCTGGTATTTCATATATGCTCAGAAGTTAAATATATTATGTTTTTATAAACTGAAAATTGAACAAACTCTTTGAGAATTTTATCGCAGTACTGATCTACTCATGATCACACTTTTGTGTTATTACTGCATGTTAGAGCATAAATCTGTTGAACCTACCAAGCGTTGGTATGTTAAGTTTGGTTGTCATATTTTAGTGAACCAAAACTCATTCAAGAGTCTCTTGATTAATGTACTAGAGTCAACTTCGTATAGGTTAGCTTGAAAGTATTAGGATATGAGACATTAAAAGTATTGCGAAGACTTGAAAAGGTGAAGAAGTAAGGAGCTATAACCATAACATCATCCTTCCATTTGAGGTTAGTGATATTTGACTTGAACTGTTTCATTTTCTAACGTATCTTCCAAGTCGTGCATATTGTAAACCAAACTACGAAGCATGAACACTCTAGATATACATAGTATTAAGGAATACAATATGAGGTTTATTGCTTAACCATTAAACTTTGTAGATAAGACATAGACATAATCGTTTAAATACTATTATGATTATGTATGCATATGAGGTTAGTATTTCATCATAGGAAATAATATTTTACATGTATTTTAAGGAAGTAAGTTCATGAACTTGTTTTGTGAAGCGAAAAGGAATTCGCCATGCGTTATTGAGGATGTTCTTCATTGCACATCTTATGAAAGACCAATATGTGTTATTAGTATAACCGCTCATGACTTGTTTGTGTTCTTGGTAAAACTATTCATATGAGGCCTGACTTATGTATTGGACCGATCTTAAGTAATCACCTGATGGTATGATCGAGTTTGTGTGTGTAAGGCCGAATCTGGGTAAAGGGGAATCGATCCTAGTAAGAGGTGCAACACATACAAAGGGGAATCGATCCTTGTATGAGGTGCAGCAAGGTTTATAGCATAAAGGGGAACCGATCCTTTGGACATATGCAACACGTTTTTAGGCAAAGGGGAACTAATCCTATGGGCATGTGCAACACATATGAGTTAGATACCATGTATATGTGGGGAACCGATCCTATTACCTAGTCAACTAAATTTGGAAAACTAGTGTGACTATGCACAGTACACACATGGAGGTAGAACCGAAACTTGTTTTGGTAGAACCGTTAAACCCATGATTTGTGATTGAGTGTTCCTTGATCAATCACATAGCTCTTGAAACTCAGATGAACCAATTCTAAACTTGTTTGGAAGTGTGGTAAATCTGTTTCAAGTGAGTAAGTATGAAAGAGGACATACAAATAAAGGATGTCGACACACTTTGAACACGTGCAATAATGTGTATCTTTTATTGTTCAAAGATATTCATTAACAGCTAACAGGAAGTAAATCCTAGGATCGAAAATAAATAAGTTAAGAATCTTTTAATTAAGGTTTTTAATTATATATGAAAAATAAGAATTAGTAATGTGCATTTACTAGTTAAAGATTTTCCAAGGATATTTTCGGTCAATAATTTGGACAGAGCATTTCCAGGAATTATGAAAACCGAATTTGGAAATTATATTGCATATCTTGAGAATATTTTGGGTTTTGGAAATTCCTTGGTGTCCAAACTTCCTCATCTATAAATATTTTGAGTTTTCATTTCTAGCAAACTAATCCTTCGTGACAGCAAACTTCCTCAGTTGTGTTGTTACAAGTGAAGCCACCTATTCGGAGAGGAGAGTAACCTAATTAGGCGAAATTTCTTACGGCCGCTCAATTTAAAGTCTTATTTGGGATTGAGAATCTCTAATAGTACCGTTGGTGGGAACTTAGATAATTGTTGTTTATCTTTTGTTTTCGATTGATTTGATTGACTAACGGTGGTTGAACTCTAATAGTCATCTTTAAATTGCTTTATTTTCTTTAGTCTTAAAATTTAAATCTAAAAGAACTGTCTTCACAAGTCTTAACGAACCTTTTACTACAACATCATTGAAAATAACCATCAATTTTTAGCGCCGCCGACGCGGACTTGTCTTTAGGCTAGAGTTTTTAGATTTATTTATTTTAGGTTTTTATTTTATCTTTTATTTGTTCTATTTTACGTTTTTGGGTATTTGTCTTTTTTTATTACAGACTCTTGGATTTCAGAGCGAAAGAAAAAGGAGTTGCCAAAGCTTTTGGTGACCACTTAAAGATTTGGAGTCAAAAGACAAAGCGAAAAGAACAAAGAAAAAAATTAAAAAAAAGAGAGGGAATTTTATTAGATTTTGTTTTTAGATTTTAGATTTTTTTTCTATCTTTTAGAAATTGTATTAGGATATTCTCTATTTTTGTAATTTTCTTTTTATTTTGGACTTTAATTTTTGGACTTTTGGACTTTGGACTTGGACATTCTTTTATTTTTAAACCCTATGGAAGGGTAGTATAATAAATATTAAACTGTGTGCAGAGAAGGACGGCAATTACGATATTTCCTCGGCCCATCGGGTTCGTACATGACATAGGAGTTGTGGCCCGAGTCGACTATAACGGTTCTTCGCCCGTCTGGTACGGGTGGTAAGTTTACCGAAACACCCGCGAAACCCCTGTTAGAGGGTTACTTTATTCTGTCGAGGAACTGAATACAGATGCTTTAATTTCCTAGTAAAGGGAAAGGCCTGGCCATATAAGATAAGGGTTCGGATTTCATCACCGTTCTCTTCTTGCCCGCCTTAGGAAAACGATACTTAACGCGAACCTAGGCCTTAAAATTTGGAATAGAACGAGACCGATAGGGTAACGGGCTTAATAGGAAAGCCATTATAAAAATATTGGTTACTCTTTTGAACATACTTTGAAGTTCATGATGGTTTCTGTAAGTTGAATGTGCCGCCTTGTAATGTCGGTGAGGCCTTGGGTATGAAAGCTCCACGCAGCTTCCCTCATGGAGCTTCCCTCGTCTTTATTTAACTTACTTTAACTCGGATTGATTCCAGAGAGGTTTCCTTAAATTGTAACGAATTACCCTTCGAAGGACTATAACCTGGTCTAGAAACAATCTAAGTGGAGCCATCATGCTTTTTGTTTGCTAGAAATCAGTAGGTTTTTTGTGGTGGAGTCAGCCTTGTTTGTGTTTGCATAGAACTTCCCTTCTTTTTAGGACTTTTCTTTTTAATTTTGTTTTTCTAGTGTATGCCCGAGGTCATTAGAGAACGGGATTGGAAAAGAAACACTCTAGGTCGTTTGATTAGTGACAAACCTAGTAGTTTTTCTTGTGAAGGCGAGGATCTCGAAGACTCTTCTTTTGAGAGCCCAGTTTTTGGAAACTTCAGTTTTGAGAATCTGTCTCTTCGTGAGGGAAGTACTTCAGTTGTGCCAGTAATGTATACTTTGAAAGACTACATGTACCCAACTAGGACCAACCGAGCATCGTGCATTAAATTTCCAGCGTCTACGGCTAATTATGAGTTGAAGCCTGGTATCCTTCAGATGGTCCCTATATTCTTAGGAAAAGATGATGAAAACCCTTAATTTCACATTAGGGACTTTGAAGAAATATATGGAACAATTAAGATTAAGGACCTTACTAATGAATTGAAACTTAGGATGTTATCCTTTTCCTTAAGAGATAAAGCCAAGACCTGGCTTAACAACCTACCATCTGAATCTATAGAAACATAGTAGTAACTTATTGCTGCTTTCTATTTGAAATTATACCCTAAGCATAAAACTGCAGCTGCTAGGCAGAAAATTAGCTCCAGTATACAACAAGAGGGAGAATCTCTTTATATGTTTGTATAGAGATTCAATGATCTCCTATCTGAATGTCCTCACCATGGGTTTGAGAAAATGAAACTAGTATAGATTCTTTATGATGTTTTAGACTATTCGACCAAATCCATGGTCGAATCTATGTGCGCTGGTGATTTCACTAGTAAAAATTCCGATGATTCTAGCTTTTACCTTCTTAGGAGTTGTTGCTGAAAAATCCCAACAGTGGGAACCTTGTGTTCAACCCCATAAGAGACTCTTGTTCAATAAAAGTAGCACCAATATGGTAGATACAAGATTTGGGTCAGATGCTAAGTTTGCTGCTTTATCTAGAAGGTTAGAAGCTTTGGAAATGGGTCAGTATAAAAATATGTCCCTTGTTGAACCTAATGATAAAATTAGAACCTCTCAAGTATCTAGTTGTGGAATAGAACCCGATAACTTGTTTTGGGAAAGTCAGGAGCAAGCCCATGCTATCTATAACAACTCTAGGTTTGAAAAACGTTAGGAGTTTGACCCATACTCAGAGACCTACAACCCTGGTTGGAGAAACCATCCTAATTTGTCTTGGTCTAAAGGATAGAATCAAGGTCAATCAAATAATTCTCATCCTCCCCCAGGTTTTGGTTATAATAAGAATTCTTCAGGTCAAACCCAGTTCCAGAAAACTTATGAGAATATAATGACTAGCTTAGAGGAATCTCTTAGTATATTAAAAAAGAGCCAGGAAATATTAGTAAAGAGCCAGGATAGTTTTCAACATGAAACCAAGCAGAATTTTCAAACTAATGCCCAGACTCTTGCTAAGTTAGAACTTCAAGTTAGTAAGATAGCCAAGACTCTAAGCTACAGAGATAATGGAAGTTTCCCTAGTCAACCACAACCCAGTCCTAGAGGAGTTCATCAAATATCTTTAGTTGGTGAGAAATCATCAAATCATGTGAATTCAATAACAACCCTTAGGAGTGGTAAAATGGTAGACAATAAGGTAGCCATGCCTACTGGACATTATGTAGTTCCACCTTCTACTTCCCAAGAGGAGGATCCCATAGCTGAGAAAACTGAAACAATTCCTAAGGAGTCCCAAGAAATTCCTGATAGGACTACTTTTGTGCCTAGAGCCCCATATGCACAGTTGCTAGCCCCAACAAATAAAGAGTCGAATTTCAATGAGATAATAGAAACATTTAATCAGGTGAATATCAAGATTCTTTTATTAGAAGCAATTAGGCAAATACCTGCTTATGCCAAGTTCCTTAAAGATCTTTGTACACGAAAGCGTAAGCTTGATGTCCAAAAGAAAGCCTTTTTAGCTGGTCAAGTAAGTTCCATTCTTCTGAACCAAACACCCCCTAAGTATAAGGACCCTGGATTCCCCACCATATCTTGTGTGATTGGTAATCACATGGTCGATAAAGTTTTACTTGACTTAGGAGCTAGTGTTAACTTACTCCCGTATCATGTATACACCCAGCTAGGTTTTGGTAAGTTAAAACCGACTAAAATGACACTACAATTAGGTGATAGGTCTGTCAAAGTCCCTCGTGGTGTCATAGAGGATGTTCTGATTGAGGTTGATAAGTATATTTATCCAGTGGATTTTGTTGTTCTAGACACCCAACCTGTTCAGGACACAAGTGCTCAAATCCCGGTGATTTTAGGTCGCCCATTTTTAGCCACAGCTAACGCTGTCATCAACTATAGGACTGGGCTTATGAACATATCCTTTAGTAATATAACCACTGAACTAAATTTCTTTAATTTTACTAGACAAACCTTCTGAGAATGATGATTTAGAAGAAGTGAATATGATTAGCACTTTAGTTCAGGATAATTGGCATGACACTTTACTGGGAGATTCTTTATATGAATTTGAGGAAACCGTTCTCTTAGACCAGATGTGTGATCAATCTTTAGAAGAATCCCTTGAGTATTTTAAAGACTCTACGGACCCATAAATCCAGGAAATAGTATTATGTCTTTCTGAGAATAATATTGACCCTAAGTTTGGGGGTAGAGAACTAGAAGAAGCTCTTGAGTACTTTAGGAACTCTGGGGATCCAAAAATTCAAGCAATAGTTAGAGGTTTGTCTGTGAGTAGTGAAAACCCTAAGTTTGGGGGTAGTGATGGTTCCTGTGATCGTCAAGTTTCGCTAATTAGAGTCCCCAACTTGGGACTCGAACCTTGTGCGTCTGAGATATTACTTGAGTCTATTCAGACTCCACAACCCGATCATCCTGATACTGTCCAGGAGGTGACCCAGTTATTAGAGGACAACATTTTGGATGAATCTCTTTATCGAGACATACATATGAAGCTTCGTTATTTCCCCCATATAAACCCAGTTATCTTGACAGAAACCTTAGATGAGGATGTGCTCCTTCTATTCATTTTTATGAATCAATGCAGTTGTCTCATATTGGTGTTATCTCTATTTGGCCTTATGGACCCACAACTATTTCGTCTATTGGTGTATCACTTTGGAAGGTGAAGATCCTTTTTGAGGTATTTGATGTCTGGCTGAAGACTTTAAACTTAGCACTCCTTGGGAGGTATCCCTTGCTCTTGCAACACGGTAATATTTTTCCTCATTTCCTTCTAGTGGTAACGGTTTCTCACTGTTCATGTTTTTTATTTTATCTTTAGAATATTGAGGACAATGTTAGATTTAAGTTTGGGGGTATGGGAGAAATTTTTGAGTTGCAATAAATAAAACTCCAGAGCCTAGAAATTTATGCTTATTAAGGATGGCACTAACCAATCTAAGTGGATGGAAACATCTTGGTTGTAGGAGTTGAGGAACCAATCTGACTAGATGGAAACATCTATAGAGTCTATTCATAAAATCACAGAGCTCGGGTGTTAGAAAAAAAAACATGTTAGTTTCGCCATATCTCGTTGAATCCTTTTCACTTCTGTTTTTATTTTTTAATTTTAAATATGTTTCTAAGTGATTTGGTGGGGCCCATGAATCAAGTTATTACCATTGCTAGGGTGAAATAGATTGATTGAGATACCATGAGAAAAAAATGAAAAAAAGAAATCGAGACCAGACCATCATACCAACTGGAATAAATTCAATAAAGTTGACCACTGGTCCCCTTGTATATGCCAGTTGTGTTGACCTAGAGTTAGGATTATCGACCACTGGTCCCCTTGTATACGCCAGCTGTGTCGATATTAGTTTGAACGGTATCTCAGTCTATTAGGATAGGTTCACCTTGGCAGAGGCCTTCAGACATATATTGAAAACACCGTTCACCTTAGTCAACATCAAAACCATCTACGTTTTTCTCTACATCCACCTTCTTAATCTTTTCATGTGATTGGTCGACTCCGGTTATGATGTCCAGAAACTATCCGAGTAGAGCTCTGTCACTTATATATGAATTTTATTATGCTTGAGTGCAAACTCATGTACATTAATTGGAATTTCACATCAGGGTACTTCCTCATATAGTCAATGATTGTATGCCAACCAAGGAGATTCTTTAGTTCCTTCCAAGGTTCTGCGTAGATAGCTAGGGTATGGAGTAAAGGTTTTGTGGGTACACCTCTAGTAAGCCCTCCCAAGATTAACTCGGTCACTGGAGCCACCTAGTGAGTTAGAATTTTATTTTCTATATTAGTTTTGCTCGAGGACTAGCAAATAATAAGTTTGAGGATATTTGATAGACACATTTTTCCTAGCCTTTGATTTAACAGATGAAACATTTCGATCTATCCCACTACCACCTTTTCATCCCGAAATTTATATGCACGGTAATCTTGGGTCGTGTGGAGGGAACCTGTATCTGTGTGATTATTATATAAAGCAAGGTGAACACATGATGGACATATGGGTATTCGAGAAGAAAAATATGAACAACTGCCGAAGTAGTACTCGTTTGAAAGAGCGTACCTGCTTGAACTCTTTTACTTGGATAATTGTGTTCAGCAGAAAATGGGATTCAGTATTCTCAGCTGAACTATTATCCTGAACAGAGAGTGAAATTTTTCTATGGCACCATGGCGTTCTCTCTTGTTATGACGCTACAACTTTTAAGAAAATATGGCATTCTGAAGGTGCAAAAGGGACTGTTTATGGAGAAATTCATCATATGCATGGCCTTGTTTCGTTGAAAGATCTTGGAGAAGAGCGAGTCGATTGTTCAGTGCTTCCGAATTAAAAAGTCTACAACATTTAAACTGCTCGTATAGTCGTATTATTCATGGTATGTATGCATATGCTTTCATTTCTTTACTTTTTAGTACTTCCTACTGTAGTTTTTTATTTTTATTTCTTTACATGCATGGAGGCATTGAGAAGAATGTTTAAGTAGTCCAACGATGTGCACCCCCTCCCCTCCCCTCGTCATTAGCAGGACTTAACGGAGGTTTCTAGGGTTTTAAAATTATTTTCTTATATTATTTTAAAAATTAGAAAAACAAAAAATTGTATTCTCTCGGATATTCTATCTCTCTCCTTTCTTTTCTTTACTTCTTCTGCCATTCGTTTGTTTATCTTCCGTTAAAAATCAAAGATCTTAATCTTGATCTAACCATATTAAAATCTATTATCAAGTTAAAATCTAATAGTCTTTGAGTTCTCTTTTCTTCTTCGAGCCATATTAAAAAATCATTATAACTAAAATTATCTCAGTTAAAAATCATCTGTGTCTGAATTATCCTCAGTGTCTCTATTGTTAGTGCTTGATTTTGTACTTATTATGGTGTTTTTATGTTTGTGTAGGTCTTTTTGGAGAAATACACTTGTGTGGGAAAAGTTACTCAAAAAGTGCTATTTGGACCCCGGAGAAAATTATTAAAGGCACCCTCACTTTGGATAAGGGCACCCTCAGTTAGGCACCTGTTATTCGCACCCCCGGTTTGGTTAGGGGGACGCCATCTTTTTCAATCAAATTTCAATTTTGGCGGGAACTTTTGCAGCCACCGGGAAGAATTTAGGGTTCGTGTTTTGGGCATGATAGAAGGAGACTAAATGGCTGAAAATTGTTGGGATGATGTGACTAGTCATAACATGCCTAGTATGGCTTATTTCGTCGAAAATAATTGGCTAGATTCTCGCGTTGAAGAAATCAGGGTATCTCCGGTTTTGGTTACTTCATACTGAATTATGTGTGTGCTGGCGTGTGTCAAGAGAGTAGTTTACTCTATCTATGTCGCGTATGGAACATGTAGGAGCCTGTTTATAATGTGTTGGAAGAAAATAAACGTATGAGAAAGGAAGAATGGAAGGAATATACCCCGAGAATAATTTCATTGACTGCCGAGTAATGAGAAGATTTCTTGGATTAATGAGGAGTTATTCTTGGTCCAAAGGTGTATAAATAGGTTGCTGGGGTAGAGTAGAAGGGTTATGGAGAGTTTGGGGAGAATAACAGGGCAAAATCGAGAGCTGCAGAGAATATATTTTCTACTGCTGTGATCATCAAGAACACCAAGAACAGATGGGTAGAGACAGCCGTTAAAAAAATGTCATTTATTCATAGGCTTAGCAACAGTTTCACATCTACACTTGAACAGTAACCGCGACAGTTTCTTTATATCATTCTGTAACAGTGACAATTGCAACAATTATAAGCATTGCAAATTGTTGTTTTCACTCTATTAATTCATCTTTGTAAGCACCTATTTGAGCAATGAAATTAACTTTTGAGCGTGTTTCCATGATGATGAGCTAAACCCATCCCCTGGGGCGACGGAGGAAGCCATTCTTCCAAAAGTTATGTGGTAAAATTTATTTAAATTTATTTATGCAATTGTTTTATGATTATTTGCACCGAATGAAA
The DNA here is from genome assembly GCA_023529315.1 of Papaver bracteatum. Taxonomy (NCBI): domain Eukaryota; kingdom Viridiplantae; phylum Streptophyta; class Magnoliopsida; order Ranunculales; family Papaveraceae; genus Papaver; species Papaver bracteatum. The sequence goes on along the minus strand of JAJJWX010000552.1, from coordinate 379,877 downwards.
ATTGAGTAAATGATTTTTATTAATTAGTTGTGTTTTCCCTTGATGAAGTATGTTGAGTTTAGGGCTTTTGATACTTCATGCTTTCAATTAACAATTGATGTTTTGAAAATCTAATTTAGGCAATGATTAGAATCACAATTTCTTTTGATTGGAGTTATGTTGTCTAGAATTGCATGATAAACATTAACATTAAATCACATGAATTTTGGTAAATATGGTGAAATCATGAACCCCGGTCTCTCTAATATAGTCAGCTTTAAATTGCTTTATTTTCTTTAGTCTTAAATTTTAGATCTAAAAGCACAGTCTTCACAAGTCTTAACGAACATTTTACTACAACATCATTGAAAATAATCATCAAACCACTTTTACATGTCCCTTTGGTACCTTTGCGTATAGACACGTGCTTTTCGAGCTATGTAATGCCCCTGCGACATTTCAGCCTTGTATGTTGAGCATATTTTCTGACATGGTAGAACGGTTCTTAGAGGTCTTTATGGATGATTTTTCAGTGTTTGGTTCGTCTTTTGATGAGTGCTTACATCATTTGTCATTAGTTTTGACTAGGTGTAAGGAAAATAATTTAGTGCTTAATTGGGAGAAATGTCATTTCATGGTTCGTTCAGGATTTGTTTTAGGGCATATCGTATCTTCTAAGGTTATAGAGGTAGATAAAGCCAAAGTTGACCTCATTAAGACTTTACAGGTCCCAAAAACCGTAAGAGATATTAGGTCATTATTAGGGCATGCTAGTTTTTATCGTCGATTCATTAAGGATTTTAGCTTTATTTCTAGACCTCTTTGCAATTTTCTTGCAAAAGATGTTAAGTTTGTCTTTGATTATGCTTGTTTAGAGGCTTTTGAGAATCTTAAAAATTTACTCACTATTGCCCCCGTACTCCAGGCACCCAACTGTAACCTACCCTTTGAGATCATGTGTGATACTTCAGATTATGCTATTGATGTTGTGCTAGGTCAGCGAAAAAATAAATTACTTCATGTGATTTACTATGCTAGCAAAACTCTAAATGATGCCCAGTTGAATTATACCACTACGGAGAAGGAACTATTATCTATTGTGTTTGCCTTAGCCAAGTTTAGATCCTACATCTTAGGTTCTAAGGTCATAATCTTTACTGATCATGCTGCTTTGAAGTATCTTTTTTTCCAAGAAGGATACTAAACCGAGATTGATTAGATGGATCATATTGTTGCAGGAATTTTCCTTGGACATTAGAGACAAAAAAGGTGCAAAAAATGTTGTAGCAGACCACTTGTCTAGGCTTGTTGTGGATACCCTTAATGATTCTCCTCCTGTTAGGGATAGTTTTCCTGATGAACAACTGTTATTTATTACCCAAGCACCTTGGTATGCGAATATAGTGAACTATCTTGTTACTGGTCGAATGCCCCAACATTGGGGAAAACAAGATCGTTCTAGATTTTTAGCTGAGGTTAAGCACTTCTTTTGGGATTATCCTTATTTGTTTAAGTATTGTCCATACCAGATTATTAGGAGATGTATACCTGAGAGTGACCAGTCCAGTTTTATTTTATTTTTTCATGATCATGCTTGTGGGGGTCATTTTAGTGATAAGAAGACTGCTTCTAATATATTGCAATGCGGATTCTATTGTCCTTCGTTGTTTAAAGACTCCCACAATTAATGTGTTACTTGTGATCTTTGCCAGAAATTAGGAACCATTTCCCGTAGGAACATGATGCCCTTGAACCTTATTTTAGTTGTTGAGGTCTTTGATGTGTGGGGTATTGACTTTATGGGTCTGTTTCCTAATTCTTTTGGTAACTTATACATCCTTTTCGTTGTAGACTATGTCTCTAAGTGGATTGAGGCGGTTGCGTGTAAAACCAATGACCATAGGGTTGTGATTGAGTTCTTGAAATATAATATACTTACATATTTTGGTACACCGCATGCTATAATTAGTGATGGAGGGTCGCACTTTTGTAATGGTCCTTTTAGGCTTTTGATGAAGAAATATGGTATTACACATAAGGTAGTGTTTGAGGGTGAAAACGGTTTCTACTGATTTTGGTAATTTCGGGTGTGTGGGTGAGAAACGAATTTAAACCCTAAACAATGTACTGCAATTGAGTAATTTACATTCGAGAGATTAATCTGTACAAATCCGGCCTAAACCAAGAAATGGATGTTCCACACTTGCTTCGGTCACAAAGTGAAGGAGAAGGGTTGGTTTTGGGGAGGGAAGCGAAGAAAGTGTTGAGACCAAAATAGTTGATTCTGGAAGAGTAGTTGTTTTACGACTTGTATCAGAAAGTGGAAAGCTAACAGATGAAAATATATCAAATATTTTCTGAGTGTTGTATGCTCCTGACCTAAACTTGTTTTTAGGTGGAAATATGTAATGCTTATTTATACAAGTCGAAGTAAAACGTACTCTGGCCTTATTAAGAAATAGAAAACGGGTGAGTAAAGGGGAGGAGGTGGTAACCGGTAATGCATGGAATTGATGTTCCATAAAAGAAAATGTTTCACCATTACTCCTTGTGTTTACTAACCTCTTCATCCTTATGACACTCTCTTATAATAGGCATAGTGTATGCCGCACGCTGTAAACCGCCAAACCAATACCCAATGAGCATCCCCCAGTTTGTGACATGCGTTGATGTCTCGAATGTTTTTGTGGAAAACGTGTAGTACGTTCGTTGTTGTCTGGAAAGTTGATCTTGGGAGACTTGTGTGGTGACCTTCGACGGTCGAGACTTTGCATCTTAAGAGGAATGGTAGCGTTGATTATTGCAATCCTTCGCTTGGTAGCCAGCAGCATTAAAGCATGGCCGACATGGTTTTAACGTGGTTAGGCGTGGCCAACCTAGGATTTTGGTGTTGAGCCAAAAGTGTCCATGCGTTAGCTGGTGACCTTGGACGGCTAAGATCTGCATTTTAGACAGAAGGGTGGCCATTGATCGTTGCAACCCTTCGTTTGGTATCCAGTGGAATGAAAGCATGACCGGCATGGATTTTAACGTGGATTGGAGCCACTGACAGTGGTCTTGGAATGGAAGCGCATGCGTCTTTGTCTAAATTAGGGTTTAGTATGCCGAAACCCTAATTAGCGCCCTTTACTACAATCGATGTAAAATTCTCATACGGACACGAATTTTGGTGGTCCGCCCATCCATGATGTACGGAAAATAATTTCATGTCTCCATACGCGGGAATATTTAGGTTTTGAGCTCGATCGGGAGGTAAAAACTTCCCGAAAGTAAAACTCAAGAAGAATTCAAGAGGGATGGTGGCATGTTTGGTGCATTTTTGGGAAGCTAGCATGTTTTGAGAAGCTATCAAGTTTTGGGAAGCTAGCGTGTTTTGGGCCAAAGGTTACCATGCGTTGTTTGGTAACCTTGGACGGCTAGGATTTGCACCTAGGATTTAAGGGTGGCCTTTTATCGTCGCACGACTTTTTTTTTGGTATCCGTTTAGGAAAGGCCAACACGGTATGGCGCAGCAAGGTGGCTGGCACGGCATGCCATTGGCACATGTGGCATGGTCGGCATGCCTTGGCGCGGTTTAGGCGTGGCCAAAATTAGGGTTTTGGCGTTGGGCCGAAGGTTACCATGCATTGGTTGGTGACCTTGGACGGCTAAGATTTGCATCTTAGATGGAAGTATGGTCGTTGATTATTACATGCCTTTGTTTTTGGTAGCCGCATGGGGAGGCCAACACAGTATGGCGCAGCAAGATGGCTGGCATGGCATGCCATTGGCATATGTGGCATGGTCGGCATGCCTTGGCGCGGTTTAGGCGTGTCCAAAATTAGGGTTTTGGCGTCGGGCCAAAGGTTACCATGCGTTGGTTGGTGACTTTGGACGGCTAAGATTTGCATCTTAACTGGAAGGATGGTCGTCGATTGTTACAGGCCTTTGTTTTTGGTAGCCGCATGAGGAGGCCAATACGGTATGGCGCGGCAAGGTGGATGGCACGGCATGCCATTGGCACATGTGGCATGGTCGGCATGCCTTGGCGTGGCCAAAATTAGTGTTTTGGCATTGGGCCAAAGGTTACCATGCATTGGTTGGTGACCTTGGACGGCTAGGATTTGTATCTTAAATGGAAGGATGGTCGTTGATTGTTGAAGGCCTTTGTTTTTGGTAGTCTCATGGGGAGGCCAATACGGTATGGCGCGGAAAGGTGGATGGAACGGCATGCTATTAGCACATGTGCATGGGCCGCATGCCTTGGCGCCGTTTAGGCGTGGCCAAAATTAGGGTTTTGGCGTCGGGCCAAAGGTTACCATGCGCTGGTTGGTGACCTTGGACGGCTAAGATTTGCATCTCAAATGGAAGTATGGCCGTTGATTATTGCAGGCCTTTGTTTTTTGATAGCCGCATGGGGAGGCCAACACGGTATGGCGCGGCAAGGTGGTCGGCACGGCATGCCGTTGGCACATGTGGGGCCAAGGGTTCGGTATGGACGGTTTGGCATGGTGGGGCCAAGGCAAGGTGTGGTTGGCTTGGATAGCATGATTGGCATGCCTTGGCGCAGTAGGTGTGGCTGGCATGGTTTTCCATTGGCACAGTGGAGCGGCTAGCATGATTGGAATGCCTTGGCGCGGTAGGTATGGATGGAATGGTTTTCCATTGGCACAGTGGTGCGGAAAGCATGGTTGGTATGCCTTGGCGCAGTATTTGTGGCTGGCATAGTTTTCAATTGGCACAGTGGTGCGGCTAGCATGGTTGGCATGACTTGACGCGGTAGGTGTGGCTGACATGGTTTTCCATTGGCACAGTGGTGCGGCTAGCATGTTTGGCATGACTTGGCGCGATAGATGTTGCTAGCATGGTTTTCCATTGGCATAGTGGTACAGATAGCATGGTTGGCATGCCTTGACGCGGTATATGTGGCTGCCATGGTTTTCCATAAGCATGGTTGGCATTCCTTGGCGCGGTAGATGTGGCTGGCATGGTTTTCCATCGGCACAGTGGTGCGGCTGGCATGGTTGGCATGCCTTGGTGCGGAGGTGTGGCTGGCACGGAAGGCCATTGGCACATGTGGTGTGGGAATTAGGGTTTGGCCTATCGAAACCCTAATTAGTATTAAAAAAGGGGAACCTTGGTAATTTTCTTGCAGACATATTAAAGGGTTCAATAAATGTTCTTAGTGGAGACATTATTACTCAAGTTCTGTGACGTCACTGTCTGACTAGGGTTTTCATATTTTAACCCTAAGCTAAAAACCACCATCAACAGGTAGCTACCCCGTATCATCCACATACTAGTGGTCAAGTAGAGGTTTTCAATAGGGAGATAAAACGTATATTAGAGAAAACAGTTAATCCTAATAAGAAAGACTGGTCGTCTAGGCTTACTGATGCCTTATGGGCTTAGCGTATTGCATTTAAAACCCTGATTGGAATGTCGCCTTATCGGCTTGTTTATGACAAGGCTTGTTACTTACCTGTTGAGTTAGAACATAGAGCTTATTGGGCTGTTAAGCAGCTAAAATTTTCACTTGACAAGGCAGGAGCCCATAGGAAACTCCAGCTCAATGAGTTGGAAGAGATTCGTAGAGATGCTTACGATAGTTCCAAGGAGTATAAGAACAAAATGATACTTGTCCATGATATAAATATCTTAAGAAGTCATTTTCTCCAGGTCAAAAAGTTCTTCTGTATGATGCTCATTTGCATCTATCTCCGGGAAGTTACGCTCACGGTGGACCGGTCCTTTTGTGGTCCGTACCGTTTTTCCTCATGGAGCTATTGAGATTGAGACACCAGTAGTTCTTCGAAGGTTAACGGTCAGAGATTGAAACCCTTTTTAGAGCCCTTTCCTATAGGTGATGTTGAGGAGGTCCCTCTGGAGGACCCTGCTTACCCTTGATTGACCATCGAGGTGATTGTATGTTGTATATTAGTTTTTGATTTCTCTTTCCACCCAGGTACTATCTTTCCAACTTCTCCTCGTGTTATTTTACTTTTGGTACTGCTCTTTCACTAGAAACATTGAGGACAATGTTAGATTTAATTTTGGGGGTAGGGAAGAACTTTTTAGTTGCATTTTTGAAACTTCTAGCATTACATAGTATCCGGTTAGCTAATTTTACATATTGTTTCTCACCGAAAAGATGGAAATTAGAATTGCTAGGGATAACATTTTATTAAGACATTAGAGAAAAAGACATTGAGATCTTTGACATTCAGGAGAGAACATGTACCTTTTAGAGGGTAATCGTGATGAACCTAACCATCCATGATAGAGAGACAATTTGGTCAGAAGGAAATGCCAGAAAGACAAAGCAACCTCACAATATAGTCTTAGTTACTGGATTATGACTCTCTCAGTAGAAACTTATCATCATCAACAAGCGGAGCGACATCAAAATCTATGAAGAAATTTGAAGGCGTTTGAGGTTTAGAAGAAACAATAAAATAAATAGAATTCAAATTAAAGTTTAAGAGCAAGAAAAATCAAACGATATACACTAGTCCATAAGGGGTTATAAATAACGGTTGAAGTCTGTTATAAAACATGATTTATCACGGTTTTCATATGTTATTCAAACCGTTATTTATTTGGTGTGACTCTTTATAAATGACATACATTAAACGTTATTAAGTATGACAAATAAAATTTGTGACTTAATGTCACGTACATAATCTGTTATTAAGTATCACGGTTATTGCATGTAAAATACAATAACATTTAATGTTTGTGATAAAAAATAATATTTTTATTTAAATTAATTTTAATTACAAATAAAATTCATTAAAATTATTATTATTACAAATAAAAATTTACGTCATTTTCTTGAATTTGCTAAATATGAAAATGAAAAAAAAAACGATTTCATTTAAAAGTAAATATACGTTAACTTTATTTGAAATATGAATTCAAGTTTACATTAAGAGCCCAAGTTCCCAACCAAACTCACATATACAAAAAGGGATAAATTCATCCTACATTAACAACCCAAAATTACACAAAACAACATTAATACTGGATTCACTTTATTTAAGTTTTTGGCCACCAACCAAAACATCTCCAACTACGCCATCTCTATCGCACTTGCCATAGTTCCATCATTCAACTTGTCATAATCATCATTGCTTTGTGGATATCCTTTCTAAAATCAACATAAACAATTGCAGCTGCTCTTTTCCTGAAGTTGCTCAAAACAACAATAGATATATGAAGGTATGGGGATCCTAATATATATATATATATATATATATATATAACAGGATTCCAAGTCACTTTTAAATACTTCTTTATGTGAAACCAATACCTGACACATTCGCATATGTGGCATATATTTAATCATAATATGTACAGATGAAATACAAATTAAATTGTATCTAAACTACTTAATGAGCTATGCAAGAAGATTGGAGTGGAGTGAATTTAATCCTAGCAAGACCTCGGAATGGCTCTACTTAATTATCTGAAACAATGTGCATTTTCAAGAGCATATTTACCTGGGAGTCGCGCATCTTCAGTTTAAGTTCTTGAAATCATGATTCGTCTCTGCTTTCTGCCGGATACATTTGACTTGCATCTATCTTTAAAGGAGACTGCAGAGTGGAAGTAAATCATCATTTTTCTATTAAAGAAATAGTAGATACAGAAGCATAGACTGAACCAGGGGATCAAATGTATGTGCAAACAGATAATTATACAACTTTACATACTTTAAAATTGAAGACGAAAGAAGTTAGAACTACAAAATTAACATTACAAACCTTATGTAGTTGAGGATGAACTAACTTCTTCTTAAGCCTTAATAAATATACTGCTTAAGGAACAAACCCTGTCCAATAAGGAGGATTCAGTGATGGTGGGACACCATCATGTTATACTTCTCTTAGCAGCTACCTGAATCCATTGACCTCCCAGGAAATAACAATAGAATGGTTGACAGTTGGAACACCTTCCTAAGTTATGATGACATCAACAACCATTGTCCCACTTAGTCCAGCAGCGTGCAATCCCTTACTTGTTGTAAACCACTTTGATGTTGCACTATTTTGAAATCGATATTAAGTAAAGGTCCAATCAGTATTTCACAAAATCAAGGGATTATAAAGAACTGTCATATTGCAATATAATCATTCGTAAAGATTTCAATAAGGAGGAACATTCTATAAACCATATCCCCATTTCGGTGGTTTCTATTCTTCTAAATTAGTGGGAAAGACCAAACACAAAGAATAAAAAACAAACAAAAACATATAAACAAACTCTAACACAACTGTGTACAATCACCATCATCAAGTTTCTTTTGAAAACAGTATAAACTTCGTGCAGACCATGATCAAATAAAGCACATAACTCAGTATTCACCCAACTCATAATCGACAAACTACCTAGCACATGCGTTCAAGTCTGCAAACAAAAACATTAAGCTCTCCCAATTTCCGGAAACCGACTGATACCCAATTAAAAGAATTGAAGTATATACCCTAACAACTAAAATTGAGATGGATGTTGTGAATAGAAATTGAAGAATCAAAGTAGAAACCCTTACAATCGAAACTGAAATTGGCTTTGTCACTAGAATCTGAAGAATCAAAGTAAAAACCCTAACAATTTATGAAAACTGATCGACACTCTAATCAGTGGTAGCTAGGGTTCTTAACATGTAAAATTATCCGAAGTCTTCATCTTCTTAGTGCTAATGTAATGCATAACAAAACATAAAGAGAGAATAGAACATTACAGAAACGAGATCGACATTGTGAGAGAAGCAAGCTGTGTGCCAGAGAAGGAGAAGAAAATAAGCACAATCATTTAATATGCTACAGATTGAAGAAAATGGATACAGATTGAATAGAATGATTCAAAGCTTGAGATGGTATCATGGTTACTGGAAGGATTTTTCTTTGAGAGAAATGGCTAGGGTTTTCAATTTTTTTTATAAAATAAAAACGAAGGCCAAAGGAAAGAGATTATCCGAGGTGATAAGGATAAGGATACATCTCCGGGCGAGCTAAAAATAAACAGAGATGGGCTTGAAGAAGTAAACCCAGAAACTACTTCTTTTTATTTTGGCAAGTTAGCCGGTGGCTAACCATTATTTCATACTTATAGAAACATGCCGCTACACGTGGCTAATCACTTCTGGGCGCATAGCAAAAGATTAGTGATGGGTGTATAAAAATCTAAAATATTTGTCGGACTTATTTCGCGATTTAATGGTTTGATCACTAAATCACGCATCCTGTAAATTACCACATTTGAAAATGACGGTTTATTTTCGTTAGATGGTGGGCCCAAATATTTTTATGGTATATGACAGTATTTATATGTCAAATCTAATTCACGTGATTAATCCGTTATTTAAAAGCGTCATTTTTAACCCCTTTTGGACTAGTGATAAGTTGTTGAAGTTCATGTAACTAAGACATTCCAAGTTACGAAGATTCAAGTGCTAAAGTCCTTCTGTCATGGACATGTAAATTTCTTTGTCTTGTTATTATTCTGTTCCAAAAAAAAAAAAAAATGAAAAAACTAAATAAAATAATAAATTGTAGTTACATTTTCTATTCAATAAGGCCATAGAAAAGTAGAAATCTAAGCAAGAAATCAAAGAGTTTATCATCAACAGTTGAAGCCGAAGAAGACGTTGTTTCTACTGAGCACTATGAGAGAGTTGAAGAGAGATGGATATTGGTTGCTTTGTTAGTCCGCTTTCCATCTGGCACAACATCTTTCTAGTACTGGTTCGACTCATCACACGTAATTAGTCCAGCTGTGTAGCAGATGTCCCTCTCATCTTTATCTCTCTCCTAATCTTATCCAGCTGTAAAGAGGATGCATCTTATAATGTTTATCTAGTTGTGTACCGAATATCTCTTTATCTAACAGTATTGCGGATATGTCTCCCCTATTCATTATTCAGCTTTAGAGCCGATACCTTTAATTTATATGGCATTCTAGTTACTTGGCGATAGGTTGAGAATATGTATGTCCTCGTAGCTCCTTGGATACTGGTGACCAGTTAGAAGTTAAGGTTTTGTGGGTACACCTCTGGTAAACCCTCCCGAGATTATAACTCGGTCACTGGGGCCACCTAGTGAGTTAGAATTTTATTTTCTAGATTAGTTTTTCTCGAGGACTAGAAAATAATAAGTTTGAGGGTATTTGATAAACACATTTTTGTGTCTGAATTGTCATCAATGTCTCTATTGTTAGTGCTTGATTTTTTGTACTTATTTTGGTGTTTTTATGTTCGTGTAGGTGTCTTTGGAGAAATACACTTGTATGGAAAAAGTTGCTCAAAAAGTGTTATTTGGACCCCCGGAGAAAAGTACTAAAGGCACCCTCACTTTGGATAAGGGGTACCTCAGTTGGGCTTCTGCTATTCACACCACCAGTTTGGTTAGGGGGACACCATTCTCTACCTGGTTTTGGCGGGAAAGTGCAGGTTTGAATATTGGTCACCTGCGGAGTTTGTTGTTTTGAATTTGGAAGATTTGTGGCGAGATTCAATCACTTTAATCAACTCATTACAGCATGTTACACTCACACAAGACTGGTAAGTCCTTCAGATTCGAAAAACATGGGATGAATACATGGATTTTCTACACAACAGGGAGTACTGTGCGGTGAGATAATCACGGGATTACATCGTGATTTTACGTGTGCTGGTCGTGTTTGGATTGAGCTTGGTCTCTGCAGAAGCATGGAGAAGTTAAATAAGGAAGATTCAGCAGTTGTAGACACGTGAAAGAGCTAAAAGTGAAATAAAATATTCCCGAGAAGATCTTATTTACTGTCGAGCAATGGCAGAATTTTGGGCAGTTATTGTCGTGATTTCTTTCCCCTGTTGAGTATAAAAGAAGTGCTTGGAGGTCAGAGAAGGGTTACGGAGAGTTTGGGAGAGTTTAGAGCATAATAGAGCCGAAAAAAAATCGAGTTACAGAGAATTTCCATTGATGCTGCTGAAGAAGGAACGAAGAACATAAGATGCCACAGAACCGTTGTTCATCTACTGTGACAACGACAAACAACTGAGGGTCGCAGTACTATAGTGACAGTGACACTTACAAATTATTATTTTCTGTAACAGTGTTTTGCAATAATTATAAGCGTTCCAAACACCCAGTTTTAAGCATTTTCACTATATTTCATCTTTGTAAACACTTTGAGAAATGAAATCAACTTTTGAGCGTGTTTCCAACATGATGATGAGCTAATTCTCCCACAACCAAGGAAATGAGGAGGCTATTTATGCATGAGTAATTGGTAAACATTTTATTTTCTCTAATTTATAATTTATAATTCTCTCAATCACTGCTTTTTCAGAGTTTTAAATTGTTTGCATAATTTTCTTAATTAGTTGTGATTCAATTTGATAGGTTATATTTTGTTTAGTCAATTGATAATATATGCTTAGGGAGTACAATTAATATTTGAAAATATGCCTGATTATTTGTGAATTAACAAACAAGGGACTTAAAAGATAATTAGAGTTTTGGGTTATTTACCACCATTCATTCATGTGTAATGGTGGAATCAATGTCTTGGTTATCTCTAATATCAGAAATTAAATTTTGAGTTAAGTTTTTTTTTTTTTTTTAAGTTTTGTTTGTTTTTAAGTTTTATAAGTCTAAAATATATTGCTTTCACAAGTCTCAACGAACCTATTACTACAACATTATTGAGAACACATCAGTTAGATTTTATATTCCTCCTTTTTTTTCTTCCCTGTAGAATCACATCTGTTAATCGAGTTCAGAATTTTAATTTCATCATATGTTAATCGAGTTTAGGGTTTCTATTTCATCATCTGTATTTTATTTGTGTTAGTGTTTCTTCATTTGTTTTAGGGTTTGAGTTATTTCGATTTTAGGGTTTCAGTTTGTTAGTCAGATTTAAGGGTTTCAGTATGTTAGTGAGTTTTAAGGGTTTCAGTTTGTTAATCAGTTTGAGGGAGTTTCACTTGTAAATAGGATTTGTTTATAGGTACTGATTGATTTTGGTTTTGTTATACCAGGGTTGTAATTGATATTCCTAAAATTGAAGTGCGGTTTGAGAATCTGTGGGTGGAAGGGGATGCTTTTGTTGCAAATAGAGCACTTCCTACTTTGTTCAATGCTTTGTTGAATGCTATGGAGGTAATTTTTATTTCAATTTCTTCCCATTATCGATGCCTAATTGTTGCACTTCCACTTATTAGTATTATCCAAATATGAGCCTGCTTTCATTTATAGAAAAAGAAAATGAGTTTCTCTTTGTATATTTGTATGAAACTCACTTAAGAAAGAACTCGACTTAATGTGGCAGGTCATTAAGGAGTGTGTGGAAGCAGAAGCATGGTTGAGAGAAAAACAGCAGCAGGAAGACTCTCTGCCTAAATATGCTAACCTAGTGTTGTTTTCTGCTGATGTTAAAAGGAATGTAGAAGCCCTTGATAGGTACATTATAATTTCTCTGCATAATTACTTTTTTTCTTTGGCAAAAAGATAAGTAAATCTACAATGGTAATCTGCGATTAGTGCTGCACTTGACGAATCTCGTGATTCGCCAAGGTCCTCCATTTTATTGGATGGGTCTTTGTTTGAAACTCATGTAATAAAGTTTGGCTTTGTGATTGATTTCCCCATCCACTTTCTCCTGAATGATGAATATATTTTATTTGTTTCGTTATAACAGGTGTTGCAGTCCAGTGATGATGAAACCCAAGAAAGTAGCGCCAAAGCCACATACTCCAGCAGGATTACCATCACCTAATTTAGAGGCATGCACGGTGTTTGTTCAGGTGGGAAAAAAGAGGATTTAATGGTGACTGACAAAAATGGATTTACACCAGCACAACTTGCCTCTGATAAGAACCATCGACAAGTTGCTTTTTTTCTTGTAGGTATTTTAATGCCAAAGCATGTAGTGTTTATTTTTCTTCTTATGGCTAATTTGCGTATCATATTTTACAGGTATTTTCAGCAAATATGTGTTCATAATTTAGCTAATTGGTGTCAAGTTTCTACTTACCCTTAGTGATTTCATTCGTGCCCAGGTAATGGTTGTCATTATGCTGTTTAAGTTAATTGAGTTACCTTTATTAGGATTTGAGCTAGCTAGTTATGGTGAATTTCTGAATGTGCATTGTGAGGTTTGGTGGCTTTATAGATGAGAATCCACACTTGTAATAATTATTTATAGTTGCAAGTGATAAGGCTTTTTTTTCGCTTGTTATAATCTAGGGAAACAAAGAACAATGTAGTGGACTGTTGCATTACATATAGGTATGCAATTTATTTGTAAAACATGGAAGTTCTATATAGAATAACTGAATTGGTTTGTTGAAATTCCTTGAGAATGTGGTTCTAGTAGAGGCTTGTTTAGGCAATGATGTCCTCTATCATGCATTACCATGGGCTGTTAACTTGTTGGTTTGGCTAAGAAAGTGTTTGTGAACTGTTTTTCATTGAATTGATATAATTTGAAATCCTTAGCACCAGTTGGACTTAATTTTTTATTTTTATTTTGAATTGGCTTAGGTACGTACCAACTCATTTCCTCTAGGTGCTGAGTCGTATTACTGGAGAAGGTTTGGCGAAGTGCTACATATTTGAGATAGAAACATTACGCGGGAGAGAAGGCAGAGAATGTTATGAGAGTTCTGCATTTGTTAGTTTTATCTTATATGCTCTTAAGTTGTAAACAACTATTGTATGATCTTTAGGCTGCACATAATTTAGGAATTCTCTTAAGTTTCTAAGAAGATGTTGCATTCCCTCAAAACTAAGGAATTCTCTTAAGTTGTTGAAAGAATAGAACAAGTTATTATTATTATAAAATGTGTAATAGAATTTGTATGGATTGAATGATAGACTTGTGCAGCTAATTGAATTAAGAATTCCGGCTTATTTCCGGCACAAAATGAACTGCAGGTCACCTTTGACCTAATCAACATTGGTCAATATAGACCAATTTTGACCAGGTCAATGTTGAGCGGCAGTAATTTTTTTGTTGTTACGAAAAAATTAGTAACGGCTGTAAGCTGTTTCAATTTTCCACGTAGTAACGGCTCTGGCCTGTTACTAACCTGCCATGAAGTAACAGCGCTAAGATGTTACGACGTCTTTGTTACGAAAAAATTCGTAACGACCCTGAGATGTTACCACGTGGCGATTTGTAACGGCCCTCACCTGTTACTAAGGGCCGTTATAATCAAATTCGTAATGGCTACATTGCCGTTACAAACAAATATAACGCCTCGCTTTGTGACAAGCAAGAGCCGTTACAACCCGTTTTAGTAACGGCTCAGTCCTGTTACCATTACACCATAAATGGGCTTTCGAAATTGGCTCCCGTTGTTGCAAAACGGGGTCGCAACTGCAGCCAGCTGTTGCGAAAGGGGGCGACTCGAATTTTCGCAACCGACATGTAGCTATTGCGAATATCGATTCGCAACAGCTGAGTCCAGTTGCGACGATTTTTTTTTGCAACAACTCTATATCAGTTGCTAATTTTTTACTATTTGTTGCTAAATCTTGACTGAGTCAACAGAAAATGACCCCAAAAGTCGTGGTAAAAAAATTAGTAACTGGCCCCAGCGGTTGCGAATTTTACTGTAGTTGCGAAAATATTTGACTAAGTCAATGTTGACCGACTATGTGCAAATTTAGCAACAGTTTTTACCTGTTGCTAATTCTTTGCAACAAAAAAAAAAAATCAAGGTAGGTCTTTGTTGACCTGGTCAAAATTTTTTTTCCTCCATTCTATTTTATCCAGCAACTACCCATGATCCAGAGATTCAATCCATTCAATTATATTCTACAAATAACTCTTTAAGAACAACTATAAGAGCAATCATATTCTGCAAATACTTGTATGCAGTATTGCTTATATTGACATTGATATGTTCAATCATACATACGAACAACAAATATGAAATTACAAAAGAAGAGAAGAAAAAAACTATATATGTTCATCTACACATGCATGGTATACATATAAGTTACGCTTAATTTCAATAAGACTAACTTAGTTTAGTGTCGAACTCTAATAACTATGATGATAAAAAAGAATTTTGGACACAAAAGTGTTGCAGTACTTACCATCTTACATTCATTAGCTCTATACACTTGTGAGCATCCTTAGTATCTTTAAATCTAACTCCCTGAGGATGGTTCTCGCATACCTGCAATCCAAAAAGTAACATGTAAATTTTTTACTCAACAATCAACACTTGTATTGGAACAATGTATGTATAAATTGTAACAACTATTGTATTCTTTGTCAATAATCTCCAAGACTCCATCGATATATTTCAGACAGGAAAATTAGGAAAAACATCACAAGGGTTCTCTGCGTACCTTAACTAGCTCCACTGGACCAAGTTTCCATTCATTTTGTTCACCACGTGTAATTATATTCTCAGCACCACAGTCTCAAACACCATCTTCTCATGACTTTCAATCTTAATCTCCTAACTTCATTTCAAACACAACTCCAGTTCCACTCAACAGCTCAGTATCTGCAACTTGCCACTGCATACCAGGCCAACCAGTCCACCTGAAGCTGCAACTTCATCTATTCTAGCAACACAAGCAAAATGCGTTAGCAGTAATTTAATCAGCTGGAGTTTCAATTAAAACAAAATAATAGAACTATTCAAAATATACATACCATCATTCATTTTCTTCTATACCTCCTGCTTTCCAGATGATATCTTTCAGCCCCGTAGAAATGTTATTGTGAAACTGAATATTCATAATGAAAAAGGTAAATAAGAGACTTGACATTTAATTAATATAGTTTATGAGGGAAATAAGAAGTTCAGTAAGATATGTGATGAAGTGCCATGCTAAATATTTATTGGTGGGACTTGGAAAATGCACACATGGCAAGCTTATCACATGAATGTTACAGACCCAATGTATGTTAAACATACCTTGTGGAATTCCAGTGTATCTCCCCCAGCTTTACGAAGCTCAACCATGTAAAGAGAAGGAGCAACTTCCAAAACCTGCAATAAAATATTACAAACTAAACCTTTTCAACATCTGATGATTGGAAATGGCACAAAAATATCTTATTTTCCGTCCCTTTAAAATTTGAACTTCCAGAAAAGTACCTCAGGAGCAATAGATAGATGTCCTTTCCGTCCAGTTTTTTCTCCTTGGAGCTTCATCTGCCACAAGAAAGAGATGTTTGTTATACCCAACACCACTAGCTTCTTTGCATCCAACTTCACCTGCAATGCCAACCCGCAAATAATCTTCTCAGTTTCGAAAGCAACCACTGCACAGTACCAACAACTCAATAAGACCCATATACTGCATCTCTGCTTGAAAATTCAGCTAAGATTCACATCACCACCTTACCAACAGCAAGCACACACATCTTCATTTCACCATTCCTAACTACAGCTACATAACCACTTAGATTGATTGGACCTTTAGACTGAAAAAAACATCTCAAATCAATACAAGAGCAAAAGGTATGTTGGGCCGACCCCATTTTCAGATATCCGTAAAAGAGCAAAAGGTATGTTGCTTACCAGAAAAAGGTTGTCAGCCATATAATCCGGAATAAAAAAGATCAGTAAGTGTAATACCTCGCAAGAAAGTGAAATCCAAAGGTTAATATCAACAAATTTCAGCAAAAATGGGCTCCAAGAATAACCAAATGAACTTACCAGGGATTAATATACCCCGAGTGGCTACTAGCTTCAGTTGACCTTATACTCTTGCACAACTACAAACATATACATATATAGGAACCACACAGATGCAAGAAGTAAAATTCATTCATTCATTCATTCATTCACACACACACACATATATATATATTACATACCAAGTTTTTTACAGTTAAAAGTAAAATACTTCCTTATGCATAGTTGCATAAGAATCTTCCGCATACTACATCCTAGTCTTCTTATGCACAAATGCACAAGTGTGAAAATTAGCAAAAAAATAAAAGTAAAAAGTCGTATGAAAATTAGCATAAAAAGTAAAAGCCATATTTGTTTATCGTTGATATATGCAAAAGATGATGGCTGGGATATCTTCATAACTTCTCCAAAAAAACAGTTTGACCCTCCTAATCATATATATGAAATGCACATCTTTGGATGAACCACGAAACCTCCAATTCCAACATCTTGAAAGGTGCACACAAACCCATTAACATTTATTGTCAATTCATATGGCATGTGAATGAGATCAAGTACTACATTCGCATGATTAGTCGCTACAGGTGAGCCGTGAGCCGTTTTTGCTGATTCACCTATACAAAGTCTACCAACAGAAATAGTCTCACCATTGATGTTCATTAATGAACATTTTGTATCAGAACCTACAATTGATCGAGCTGGTGATATGGTTTCAGCATCTGCAGATATGTAAGCAAACTTGTATTACCAGCTGAAGGAGTATGAGCAGGTGAACTTGTATTGCCAGCTGAAGGAGTATGAGCAGGTGAACACGCGTGACCTTGTGAGCTGTCCATATGGTTAGAGGAAATATATAAGGCTTTTCCATATTGGATATCCTTCACAATTTGACATAAGCCTCCAAAGATTTCGATTAGAACCCCCATTTTGTTACCTAAATCGTTCACCTGATGCTTTAGCTCTCCATCCATAGACTTCATTTCAGCAACTTTCGCACGTGCAGGAGATGAATAATCATATTGTGTACGAGAAACAGCACCAACAAAACAAACCCATCCCCTTGTATCCTTCCCAAAAGCTAAAGTCAATGGATCAGGTTCATCTACAGAAGAACCTGAATCTTTTTTTTCCTTAATATCTAGTTGCGCCTTCTTAAGATCATTCTGTAATATCGAGCAATTGTATTCAGTTAAATATAAAATTACCAAACTAGTGTGTGGTTGAAGAAAATAGTTTAACAATATTCTCACATAGTATTTCTGCGCACTGGGTAGTATTTTCCAACCCTCTTGTGTATGGGATTTAATCCACACATCAGAGGTAGTGATTTCTACTCCAGGATTCTCCATCTCCTAAATTTACATATGCGATGAGTTGATTAATACATTCATCAATTATCTACATGTACCATACTGTCGATAAGTTCAAATTCATAAATAACAAAACATTGTCGATGAAGTACACATACCAGTTCAGCTCTCACTAAACTATGAGGTTTGCGACCGGAGGTATGACTGTAATCGTATTTCTCCCTTTTCCTCTTATTAACGGTTCTATTTTGCTGAAATTTTTTTATCCTCCTCATTGCGACAAAACGTTTGCCAGTCTTTATCAGTTACATTTGGAGGAGTACATGAGGTCACTACAAGAAAATTGGACTTTAGCGACCACCCATATTCGGTTGGTATAAGGCCTTTTTTGGTGGTTGGAGCTCTATAGCCATCCACATGGCAACAGATAAGCTCTGTGGTTAAAGGATTATTTGCTAAAGACATGTACCGAACATAATGTTGGTATAGATATCTTTCGGCCATAATGAAGCAACTCAAGGCTTAGTCGGAACAATTTTTTGGTAACTACTAACTGTTGTTGGTAGAGCATATAAAGATTTTGTTGCTGAAAAATTTAACCCACAAAAATATTTGTCGCTGAAGACTTATACATTGTTGGTGGAGGTGGTCAATTATATAACTTTGTCAGTTGAAAAATATTTGACCCACTGAATTTCAGTCGTTTTATATGTTTGGCGTTGAGGGTTAAGGATTTGAGCCTCTATATGTCTGGACAGTTAAGAGTTCTATCCACTTGGTGTTCGTTGGTGAACGAGGTTTAGCCACAAAAAATCTAGTTGCTAAGCAGTTGGTTATGGCCTCTGGACATTGAAATTGCAGTTTCTTGAAGATTTCTTCCACGAATAGTTAGTCGGCAAAGTTCTGCAAAGACTTCATATACTGTTGGTGAAGACTTGTATACATCTCATGTTCAATTGGAAAGAAGTTGACCAAGGGCTTAAGCCACTAAAAATTGAGTTGCACAAGTGTTTCATCAGCTACCAGTTGAGCTGCTTAATGTCTTTGTAATAAAAGGATGATTAGTAATAAAATATAAGTCCACAATAAATTCAGAATTTCTTATATTCAGAAAATTTATTTTATTTATTATTTTCAATCATTCAATCACTACTACAATTAGAACAGATATGAACAATGATAAACTAAAAAAAATTTCCTAGTCATTAAGCTTTTACAAGTTAACCTTGCTCCTGCATTTGCACCTTATGGATGTTTCAGAACTGGCCACTCAAATGATCCCCTTAAACTGTTGTCCTTAAGAGGGTCATAGTTCTTCAGAAGTTCTATTGTCTTAGTGTACTTAGCTTTTTAGTTATGGCTTCTGTATTGATCTGACTATTCCCCTCGACACTTCACATTCTGAAGCTAACTGCAATAGGAACAAGAAATAATATAGGTCAAATATTCCAAGCAATTACTCATGTACGACCCATTAAAATACTTTTGCACGAGAAAATAACACCGCAAATGGGTCCTCGTAATAAGCATTGTGGCGAATAGTCTACAACAAAAACGTAATACAAACAATCTTTAGGTAAATAAGAATGCTGAACATGCATACAATGCAGGAATTCTTAAAAGTACACAAACTAGGAATAATCTTTAGCTCCAATGTCAACATTACCTGCATAATATCTTTCTCCCTTTCATGTGGCCGCTGACATGTAACCTTCAAAAGAGCAGTTATCTGGCGTTCATTGAGTCTTTTCGAGTACCTATGACCCTCCACAATTTTACAAACTTGCATCAAATATTAAGAGTACATTAAATAAAACGCATAAAAACACCAAAGCTACAAAAAAAATATCTAGAGCGTGTATTAACCTCCATGGGAAGATAATTTGGCCTTTGTTGATTTCCAACTTGCAATCAGGGCCAATGTGTATGCTGAATAGAAAACCCTTTAAGTCTCGCCAAAATATTCGACAACAGAATGCATGGTACCCTTTTCGTCAACAGGGAAACTTAGAAAACAAACCAAAAAATAGATCAGAAAAGAGGTAAATGAGTACTCAGAAAGAAAAAAATTAAGAACACCCCACATTCGACCAACTCTCAAAGATATATAATTGACTTACGTCAGCTCTCTAGTTGCCTGAGAGGTTAATCCAAATATACGGTACTTTATGCGCATCCTCGATGAGTTACTTCAACTTTCATACCTTCTTGATCTGCAGTCCAAAGAAAAAAAATCGTTTTGTCAAATTCAAGAGCCCAAAATCATTTCATCCGGCATCACAACACATTGTCAGTTCACTGAGACACACGAAATAGTTGTTACCAAGAGCAGTTATTTACCTTGAATCGATCATCATCAGTCAAGGGTCGAGCAAGTGCATCCCTATTCAGGAGCTGGTTAACAAATTCTATTACAGGTAATGGTTCTATGAAAGCCGTGGAAGACATTTCTACAAAAAATAAACATGATGAATACTTAGCACTCAGCACAGAACTATGCAGTAGTTATTTGCTCGAATAAGATGATCAAGTAATGACTCATGCATGCAGAACACAGATAACTAAGAAGCTGATGCAGAATGACCAGATCATACATATTAAAATCCCATATTGTCAAATTAAATAGATTTTAGCAATCAGCAACAATCAAAATTAGAACGCACCGATATTCAATGAAATACCATTTGAGTAGGGAGAATACTCTGGTAAAAACCTCTCCAACTTTCCAAACCTTCACCAAGTGACTGTCTTCTCCCCAAGTTGGGGGAATAGAATGAACGAATAACAGGAGCATACCTATTATAACCCATAAAAATTAGTGTAAATCTCAGAACTATGATATAAATAAAAAGAAAACCGGAATGTGATATTACAAGACATACCTAGAAATTAGTGTAAATCATGTTGATTCAAACATCCAACACTGGTGTCCGAGATTGAGGATGATCTTATGACCTTTATACGTCTTTTTGTTGTTGTTGCTGCAAACACCTTTATAGGTTACAAATTCAAATGGGAATTAAAAAAATATCCTAGAGATGGATATATTTTTCACGGTGCCCTATCTACTCGAACTCATGAATTGTCAAGCACCCCTGAATTTCTTCTCCCAAACTACTGACAGTGGTACAACATTCACAAAGGTCTCCTCTCTTACAAGCTCACTACTGTCTTACCGGTACTACCTTACCACGGCGCCTTGGAAAAAATATATCGAGTGCCCAGTCTTTAGACATCACTTGTTCATCGTCATTGATCATCGTTGCTTCCCCTCCTAACATCTCCCGGGCCTCACAAACACTAGATTTTCTCCTTTTAACTGGCTACTACTCCTGTACAATAGATATAATATCAACCATCTCAGATGCATTAAACTAGAACAATGACAGAAAAGATCTAAATCAGCCCAAGAATTCATACCTCTGATGAATAAGATGACTCAACCACTAATAAATAAGCCGACTCTATCGGGTTTGGTAAAGTAACCAATGAAGGTTTCCCCTCTTAGATAACCACACCACGTCGCTGATAAAACTTCCTCCACCTCCAAGCAATCTGGGTTTTGAGCCAAATATAAGTAAATGTGGACTTGTAAACCGTACGCACTGAAACTGGGTTAAGATAAGGAGAAAACCTCTTTGTATGAAACAGCAAGCTCATCGTACTAGAAAATAGTGGCGCTGGCAGCGGCAGCGGGGATGGCGGCGATGGCGACAGCGACAGTGGCATTGTTGACGGCAGTGATGGCGGCAGCAATGCCAGCGATGGTTGCTTCGACGATCTCTAAAGGTTTGAAGAGCAATTTAAACAGTTTGAAGAGTGCAGGAAGCACGACTGTGGCCATAACAGGAAAAAATAAAGTGTCTCCCATGCGAACATTGCTCGTAAATGTGCATTCAAATAATCGATCTCCTGCAACCTGCACATAACACACAACAGAAATCATAAACCCTTCATACAACAAAACTCAAGGGAAAATACAAAAGAGAGGATTTTGTTTCTAGGCACACAAACCTTGTCAATATTCCCCTGAACTCCGCTCTTACTATGAATTGGTGCACCTATAAACCCATCAATTTGAAAGTTTGGTGCAAACTTGATACGAGAAGTCTTCCAGCAGGTGCCAACAAGAGATCCTATCTTTTCTAGCTTCAGCAATATCTGTGCGTGAAAATTAAAATCTAGAACGACACCCTTGGCCATAATTCGAAATGCTTCCTGATTCAAACACAAATCACTCATCAAACAAAGTTCAAGATATGAAAATATCAACAATTGGTAAAGCGGTAGCTTCAGATTAGTCAGACCTTAATGATAGAGAGTATGAGAAAAAATGAGCCTCAAATTTGTGTATAGGAGAATTGTTTTGCTGCTCCTGCACCATAAATCAAAGGGTTATGAGTTTAAATCTTAATTGAAAACGAATCAACCAGAAATAATCAAACAAATAATATGATCCAGAATGGAAGTTAAGAGGAAGATAGGTACCTCCAAATGGGTAATTGTTGTTGTTGCGTTGCTCTTTCGCAAACTCTTTATCATTAAGTTTTAACCCTAGATAGAACACCAGAGTAACCATCTTCAATAAAAAATACTCCATCAGAAACATTGTAATCAAAACACTTAGATCTATAATTCTAAAATCAGAATGAAAGAAGAAAAAAAAAACTATAGAGATACAGGGACCGAAAGATTTACCTTCCGTTTTTTCCTCTCTGTCATGATCTGTTGTAGATTAAGAAAATGATCAAAGATTTTCTTATTTGTTATCATCAGTGGTTTCTTGAATCGTAGTATAAGTTATTGAATTACAGATTAGGGTTCCTCCGGTGAGAGAGAAGAAGAATAAGAAGAAGTTCCCCCGCTGAGAGAGAAGGGAAAAAGAAGAGGATAAGGCAGGAGTAAAATGAAAAAAGATAAGGATAAGGGATAGTTTTTAGTTTGGTGTACGTGTACCCTAGGAATGAATTTTTGCAGATTATTTGGGAAAGGTCACCGATCCGTATGACAAAGCCTTTCACACATTATGTTTGTCGTTGGATCAATGTATAATGGATGGGTGGATTATTGTTTGAAGGAGTTGGGAAATCCTATTAATGGTTTTGCACATTTTTAATCCACCGGGAAATTGGCATTAGCATGGTTGGCCATGGGTTAGACTCACAATCTATAGGTAACGGGTTCAATTCTCAGGCTGATCGTGTCGGAAAAGAATTGATAGAGATAATCAACTTTTTAATTCTCGAGAAATTATTTTCTACCTAGGGGGAGATCAAACCCTATATATATGCCTGTTTATCTGGTGTATATCGCTATTAATTATATTTCAATTTAATTCGATATCCATAAATTTCATCTGATTTTCATATTTTTTTTAGTTGATGTCAGCGACGGAAACAGGATTGAAACTCTAGGTGGGCTAAATCAAATATATTAGGCTAATATTTGATTTCAGGACACAAGGATTATTTCTAACCAATATTCTCTGATCTTATCTTATTTCTTTAGTATAATCATCCATCTTTTGGTCATTCGACTCCTTGTTCGTTCAAAATTAGTATCAATACAACTTAAAATTTTAGTTTCACCAATCTAACTTCATGTGGGATTGACTCGAATTTTACTTAGTTACGTTATAAACATCATGCACAAAAGAAAGAACCTTTTAGACGTTAATGTCTTTGGAGGCTTAATAAGCCATCAACCTTAGTAGTTGTCATACCATGGTCAATGAAAGCTACTAACCGCACTAATAAACTGCTGAGTTGGTATAAGTGTATACCAGAAGATTAACTTGGCGGCTACACACAGTGGGTTAAAGTTTTTACCTTCTGTTGTACTTTATGGTTGTCAAACTCTCATCACTGAAAGCTACTATCAATGCCAATAACTTGATGGTTAGTTTAGGTGTCTACCAACATATTCATTTGGTGGGAAAGACGAGTGACAAAAAATATATACCTTCTAAGGTACATTTTGGTTACCCAATCTTAGTGTCCGGAGGTTAATAACAACAAATATGATATTTCAGTTGTTAAACTATTGTCAGTAAAGATTCTGACAACTATCGTTGCTGAAATATTAGTGGTTAGAGGTTTCTTCTAACCGGGGTTGTTTTTAGTTACAAAATATTGTTGCTGAAGAGTTCCACTCACTGTAGTTGCTAAGAAAATAGTCGTTAAAGCCAAGTTTTCTTGTAGTGGGTCCTTGCTTCATAAGTGGGATATGGATCATAATATGCTATTCGTAACTCCCACTTACGTCTCCTCCATGGATCAGACTGATGAGAACGAAAGTGTGACGCATTTTGACCCATAAATACATTAGCTGGGACTCATTTTATCACTAATAAACTTGTTTGTAGGTTTTTTTGGAAAATAAACGTTGTTAGAAGAATCGACTCGAAAAACTACTAAAGGCGCCCCCGGAGGATATGTGTTATTCGGACCCTCAATGTCGGTTAAGGGGCACCTCAATTACTAAGGGGTACCTCAATTACTAAGGGGTACCCAGTTGCTAAGAGGCACATTGTTCGCTATTTACACCCCAACTGTTAAAGGCATCCACGATTTGGTTAAGGGCACTTCATCTTCAACATTTCAAAATGGAAATTTGGCGGGAAAAGCTATTATCAAAACACCAGAACTAGGGTTCAATAATTTAAGGTGTTATAACGATATTAAAAGGCTGAAATTTCATGGGGATGATCTTTTCGGCTAAACAGAACCGGTAAGATTCTCTGTTTCGATCAGAATTGGCTAGAATCGTTGATGTGAAGCAAACCAGTCGCAGGCAAATTTAGGGTTTGATTTTAAGGCTTGTTCGCGAGAGATTCAATCACTGAATTAAGTTTTGTTGGACCCATTAACGCTAAACAGGATTGTTATAGTCATTGAATTCGAAAGAATTGGGTTAGATAATTCAAATCAAACTGTTGCAGTTACCGGAAAAGTTAGGGTTCAAGTTTTGGAGTTGTTAGAGGGAGACTCAATCACTCAGATTAATTGGGTTTGTTCTTAATATATAATCAGGGTTGGTGATAGCCTTTGATTCGATCAGAATTGGCTAGAATCGTGAAATGGAAGAAAATGGTATTCTCGGGTTTACTCTTCTCCGTGAAATTGTATTCTGACCTGTGAAGAATTTGGGTGATATCAAGCGTGGATTTGGAGTAGTAACATCATGTTTCGATGGATCAGGGTTGGTAAGTGACTTGTATTCGAGTGATGAGGAGTGTTACGTGGATTGAAACAAAACAGGGAAGTTCTCAGCAAAACAGAGTTTGGAGTATGCTAGGGGAGGATTGGATTGTGTTCTGAGCACTATGGGACGTGTACACAACCATAAGACGTGGGAAAGAGATAAAATGGGAAGCAAATCCCGTAACATGGTAGGAAAACATAAAAATATCTCGGGAAATATTCTCTCATTTCTGTGAAGATTATCAGCAGTTAACACAAAATATTTGAGACATGTCGAGTATATAAAGGGAACTAGGTTAACATAGAAGATATATCGAGAGTTAGGGACAAGAATAAAGATTTGCAGAGCAACTTCTCTGCTGCTACAGAGATGAAGAAGAAGAACAGATTACTCTTGTAGTATGTAATTTAAAACTGTCACTGTTTCTTCCATGAACGACAGTTTTCTGCGACAGAACAAAACAATTGTTTTCTATAACTCATTGTAACAGTTCTGTAACAGCTCTACAGCGCTACGAATTCATTATATTATTAGTTTTATTCAATAAAAACACCATTTGAGCTATGAATTATATTTTTGAGTGTGTTTTTATCATGAGAAGCTAGACCCCTACACTGGGTCGACAGAGGAAGACGAACTTCACACATGGGTGAATTTATTTTATTTTTCTATATGACTTTTGCATTAATTAAGATAGAATTATGATTTGAGATAATTGGTTATTATTTTATTAGATGGCTCATGCTTGCTTAGATATTTGATGTCCCATGCTTATGATTTATAACTAATGTTTGGAGAATCTACCTTGGCAAAAATAAGAGTCCTTGTTGTTTTATCATTGATCTATAATTGTTGAAGAATAAATAATTGAACCTTTTGATATGAATTCGGTGGAATCCTAGACCCAGTAACTCTCTCTTTTATTATTTTCGTTAAACCTTTAAATTTAATCTTAACAACGTCCGAGTGAACGACAACCTTTTTACTACTACAACGACAAATTAAGAATCTTATTAATTTTGGCGTCACCGACGCGGACTTGTTTTTAGGTTTATTTTTATGTTGTACCATTTTTTATTTTTTTATTTTTATCTTAGAATTTGTTTTTCCTTTTTATGCATTTGTTTTTGTATTTCTTCTCATGGACTTTTTGAGGATGATGACTTATTTTGAGGAGACGTCACCTACGATGACGCTGGAAGAATATATGCGTAGAAATTTTAATTATCAGGCAACTTCATCAGAGATGACGCTTGGTGAATATATGCATAGGCAACGGTATGGAGTTTTGCTCCACAAATGGTAAGTGAAGAATCACATCAGATTTAATATGAGAAGTATTACAAAGACACACCACCTAGTTTGGAACAAAGATTGAGAATTTTATAATGCCAAAGATTATTTAATGATGATGATGATAATGATAATGATCAATCTTGCAATGACTCTCCGTTCCAAACAGAACATATAGATGACCATGTGGATGATTATGTGGATGATTCGCCTAATTACATAGATGAATCTACCTCACAAGATCATTCACCCTACTTAGAGGTTGTTTCTAGACCCCTATAGACTTCCAAAAGTTGCCTAATTTAGGGTTAGAATTGTGTGCTTCTAAAGTTTTGTTGGATTACTTTGCATCTAAGTACCCAGAGGACTTGCCTATTCCTGATATCGTGCATGAATCAATTAATATTTCCCCAGTCTCAATAGAATACCCATATTTTGTTCTTTACGCACTTCCATGTGCAGTAAAAACTTGGTTTATGGGTAAATCTTGTTTTTTGATAGTTTCAGCGTCTTCGCGTTTTCATGACATAAGTGTGAAGCTGTCATTTGTAAATATTGTATTTTGGGTCTATCCCCAAGTTTTCAGGTAATTAGTTTATGGGTATCCGTTTTTGTACATTCCAGTAGGTGTATTTTTATTTTTATATTTTCGTTTACTTTTTTATTTTGCATCTTATGAATTTCCCATCTTAAGTTTTGCATTGGATGACTCAATTACATTGAGGACAATGTAATATTTAAGTGTGGGGGAGTGGTTATTAACTTTTTATTTTTATTTTTCAGGAATTTCTTTGAAAATCGTGACCAGCTGTGTAGCGGGTCTATTAAAAAAAATATTATGATTGTTAGGGTTATGACCAGCTGTGTAGCGGGTCTTTTGTTTTTCCTTATATATTATGACCAGCTGTGTAGCGAGTCTTAAAAAAAATTATGATTGTTAGGGTTATGACCAGCTGTGTAGCGTGTCTTTTCTTTTTTTTTCTTGCATGTTATGACAAGCTGTGTAGCGGGTCTCTAAAAAAATTAAAAATTAAAATAAAATTGTTTCTTATGTATGGCATTTGTCATGACCAGCTGTGTAGCGGGTCTAACTCTCTTTTATTATATGACTAGCTGTGTAGCGGGTCAATTTTCTGTTTTGCTCGAGGACAAGCAAAATGTAAGTGTGGGGGAATTTGATGAGCACGAAAGTGCGACGCATTTTCACCCATAAAAAACATTAGATGGGACTCATTTTATCACTAATAAACTTGTTTGTAGGTATTTTTGGAAAATAAAAGTTGTTAGAAGAATCGGCTCGAAAAACTACTAAAGGCGCCCTCGGAGGATATGTGTTATTCGGACCCTCAATGTCGGTTAAGGGGAACCTCAATTACTAAGG
The DNA here is from genome assembly GCA_023529315.1 of Papaver bracteatum. Lineage (NCBI taxonomy): Eukaryota > Viridiplantae > Streptophyta > Magnoliopsida > Ranunculales > Papaveraceae > Papaver > Papaver bracteatum. The sequence continues at coordinate 352,081 of JAJJWX010000552.1, read as the reverse complement.
GACACCTAAATTACTAAGGGGTACCCAGTTGCTAAGAGGCATCTTGTTCGCTATTTACACCCCAACTATTAAAGGCACCCACGATTTGGTTAGGGGCACTTCATCTTCAACATTTCAAAATGGAAATTTGGCGGGAAAAGCTATTATCAAAACACCAGAACTAGGGTTTGATAATTGAAGGTGTTATAACGAGATTAAGATGATATTCTCGGCTAAACAGAGCCGGTAAGGTTCTCTGTTTCGATCAGAATTGGCTAGAATCGTTAATGTGAAGCAAACCAGTCGCAGGCAAATTTAGGGTTTTATTTTAAGGCTTGTTCGGGAGAGATTCATTCGCTGAATTCACTTTTGTTGGACCCGTTAACGCTAAAAATGATTGTTATAGTCATTGTATTCGAAATAATTAGGATAGATAATTCAAATCAAACTGTTGCAGTTACCGGAAAAGTTAGGGTTCAAGTTTTGGAGTTGTTAGAGGGAGACTCGATCACTCAGATTAATTGGGTTTGTTCTTAATATATAATCAGGGTTGGTGATAGTCTTTGATTCGATCAGAATTGGCTAAAATTGTGAATTGGAAGAAAATGGTATTCTCGGGTTTACTCTTCTCCGGGAAATTCTATTAAGGCCAGTGAAGAATTTGGGTGATATCAAGCATGGATTTGGAGTAGTAACATCCTGTTTCGATGAATCAGGGTTGGTAAGTGACTTGGATTCGAGTGATGAGGAGTGTTACGTGGATTGAAACAAAACAGGGAAGTTCTCAGCAAAACATAGTTTGGAGTATGCTCGGGGAGGATTGGCTTGTGTTTTGAGCACTATGGGACGTCTACACAACCATAAGACGTGGGAAAGAGATAAAATGGGAAGCAAATCCCGTAACATGGTAGGAAAACATAAAAATATCTAGGGAAATATTCTCTCATTACTGTGAAGATTATCAGCAGTTAACACAAAATATTTGAGACCTGTCGAGTATATAAAGGGAGCTGGAATAACATAGAAGATATATCGAGAGTTGGGGAGAAGAATAGAGAGTTACAGAGCAACTTCTCTGATGCTGCAGAGAAGAAGAAGAAGAACAGACTACACTTGTAGTCTGTCATTTAAAACTGTCACTATTTCTTCCATGAACGACAGTTTTCTACGACAGAACAGAACAATTGTTTTCTATAACTCATTGTAACAGTTCTGTAACAGATCTACATCGTTACGAATTCATTATATTATTAGTTTTATTCAATAAAAACACCATTTGAGCTATGATTTATATTTTTTAGTGTGTTTTTATCATGAGAAGCTAGACCCCTACACTGGGTCGACGGAGGAAGCCGAACTTCACACAGGGGTTAATTTATTTTATTTTTCTAAATGACTTTTGCATTAATTAAAATAGAATTATGATTTGAAAAAATTAGTTATTATTTTATTAGATGGGTCATGCTTGCTTAGATGTTTGATGTCCCATGCTTATGATTTATAACTAATGTTTGGAGAATCTACCTTGGCAAAAATAAGAGTCCTTGTTGTTTTATCATTGAGCTATAATTGTTGAAGAATAAATAATTGAACCTTTTGCTATGAATTCGGTGGAATCCTAGACCCAGTAACTCTCTCTTTTATTATTTTCGTTAAACCTTTAAATTTAATCTCAACAACGTCCGAGTGAACGAAAACCTTTTTACTACTACAACGACAAATTAAGAATCTTATTACCGACATCTCCTTGACCACATTTTCCTTAGAAGTATCAGGCAACGGGAACTATATCTGAAAAAACACAGCATCTCGCTTACATTCAAATATAGTTAACATAAGTATGAACATAAATCAAATTGAGTTATGTTTGTACCTGTAGTCCATTCCATACATCTTCTTTGTAAGTATCTAGCACTTCCTTCCAGGTTTTGTAGGAGATATGGACATGAGTACGAACCAACGCGCCCTTCAGGTGGCCAAGTTTAGTTGAATTCCTCGACATCGGAAGTCCATTTTCATCTACCTCCACCGCTGCCATAATAACCTGTACAATAACAGTTAACAAGCATCTATATGTGAAAGAATTAAAAAAATATGAACCTTGTAATGATCACATATGCAGAAACAGCGCAATCAAATTTCTCAAACAAAACAGAACCTATTAAGTTAGCATAAATGATAAAACAAATTTTAACAGAAGTTGTAGTAATTTCACACATTTCATTGACATCATACATCATTTTAAACTCCAGACTTGACACACATAAATTTTTCTAAACTCTCATTATAAGTTAAAGCTGACTGATATATAATAGGATATTCAATTTCATCCACTAATGAAGTTAAGCCTTGCTTTGAATGCAAGACCAAAGACCATCCCTCATCAGAAATATCCTTAGAGTAAAACACTTGTGTCGCTTTAGAGGCAAGAATAAATGGCTCATCCACAACTTGATTGATGCTTTGAAGCTTAGACAAGTTAACTTTTATCAAGTTTGAGTTAGGATCAACTTTGCATCCATTAGTCCTATCTTGAACTCTGACCCAATCACAATAAAAAATTATTTCTTCGAATTCCATATAATTTAACTTAATAATCTACTTAATAACTCCATAATATGCAATTTCTGTTTCCACCGAATCTTTTTCCTCGTAAATGCTCGGATAGACACGCCAAAGTTTTTTGATACCGTCGCCTCCTCGTACCTATGAGCAGAGAAAGTAAAGTTATTTACTTGGTATTTCTTAAATGACTGTGCCTTGAACTGAGGTCCATGCACTAGGCGCCAAAGTACAGAATTTCCAACTTTCGCTTCTAACAACTGTAACAGAACATTTGTGTGTTAGTTGCGTTGCCAACACCACTCATGTTTTACTTAAATAATTTAGAATCTAATATGTATTACCTCGTCGCGCAACCAAAAAAGGAAACTCTTTGAGGTATTATTGGCGTTGTTAACATAGGAATCATACTTCCTGAAACCAAACAACATTGTAAAAATAATCAGATAGACATGCCTAATAATCAAACAAAAATACAATTAGATCGAAAGGCATAATAATCAAACAACATCTCTAAGCTGTGGAAGTAAAAAAAAATGTACCTTTTCCAATCCTCTATTCTAACATAGTTAGACAGAACCCACCTGCGAGCTTGCTCAAACTATACTTGAGTTAATTTTATACACTTTCCTTTACTCAAAGGCATCTCATCGGCAAACTCATCATCATCATCTAACAAGGCTTGTTGGGTATGTTTATGAGTACCATCACCATCAGTTGACAAGTCCTCCATAGAGCATAAGTTGGCTTCACGCAATGTATACCCTCTTGCAATGCAGCCATCAATATACCTTTTATTGCGTACCAAACCTTTGAAACCTTTCATTAACCTACAAGTATCAGAAAAAAAAATTATACCATTGTATTACAATTAACCACTGAAAGGCCTATCAGATGGAAGAAACAAACAAAATAAAGATAAAAATCTTGAAATAAAAAGAAACAATGGTTTTGTGGGATTGGTACTGCTAACAAAGTGAAGGGATTGTATATCAGTCCTCTTTTGCATAGTAAGTCATGTGCTGTATTAGATAAATAGAAACCACATGACTGAATGCTACCGAGTGAGGTAAAACCGAACACAACCAATTATCATGAAACACACTTGGTACCTGTTAATGCTATAAATACTTACAACTAGACTGTACAGTATTCATAATTTTTTATAAAAAACAAAATAAGTCGAAGTAATTACCTCTCAAAGGGGTATATCCACCTATATCTGACCGGACCACATACTAGAGCTTCATCAGGCAGATGAACCATCAAGTGTATACTGATAACGAAAAAAGAAGGAGGAAAATGTATTTCCAGAACACACATAGCTTCCACCAGACTAGCTTTTGCTCTTAAAAGATGTTCTCTGTTAATAACCTTCGCGCACAAAATTCTGAAAAATAGACTTATCCGATGAAGAGCAACTCGTAGATCTTTAGGTAGTGAAGTCGTCGTATGAACTAGCAAAGGAAAAAAATGTTGCATGACAACATGGTAATCATGGGATTGGAATTCTTTAGCTCGGGGGGATCGATGCTGAAACTGCTGCAGAGATTGGAAGAGAAACCAGAAGGAACTTTTAAGTTCTTCAAAACAGTACAAAACGCAACTTTCTCCTTCTTTGTCATGGCAAAAGTACCATCTTCCATTGTCGTTTTACCGGTCACTTCATCTACTTTCAGCCATAACTTCTTGTTAATCCCCATGGATTCCATGTCTTTACGTGAACTAGGACTGTCTTTTGACTTGCTATTACCCATAACAGTGTTAATGAGATGATCAGTGATGTTCTTCTCTGTATGCATAACGCCTGTAACATGCCGAACTGCATTTGAACCCCAATATGGCAAATCATGAAGAATAGATCTTCTAGAGAATAGTGAGTGTTCATGAACCTGATCTTCTACATCAACAACATCTTCATTCTCGACCTCATCTTTTCTTTTACGTTTCAGACTTGATGCTGATGGCGGCTTGCCCTTACCCTTTTTGGTTCTAATATTTTCTACCATCTCCTGAATTTGCATCCCTGTTAGTGTCCATGGAGATGAACTGTGCTCTACCCATACAATGAAATGTGTTCTATCATCTCGATACTTGTGCTTCGCTGGCAGCCACCTTCGGTGTCCCATGTAACAAATCTTCTTACTATACGGAAGATATTCTGAAACTGTCCCTTCTCCGCATGTTGGACAAGCGTTATATCCATGTGTAACACACCCAGCTAAAGTTCTTAATGCCTAAAAATCATGAATATCCCATAAGAGTCTTGCTTTCATCAAAAAATCAGTTTTAGTGTAGGAGTCATATGTTATAACACCTTGGTTCCATAACTGCAACAACTCATCTATCAATGGTTGTAAATACACATCAATGTCTTTACCAGGTGCTCTTGGTCCTGAAATCAACAAACACAACATCGAGAACTCTCGCTTCATACATATCGATGGAGGAAGGTTGTACGGACATAAAATAACCGGCCAATAGCTGTGACTAAGTCCGAAGCACCCATTCGGATTGAAGACATCTGTCGAAATCCCAAGTGTAACATTCCTTGGCTCCTTAGCAAACTCCGGAGAGAAGTTATCTGCACATTTCCAAGATGAAGAATCTACTGGATGGCGCATAACATTCATATCTGACTTTGCTCTATGATGCCAATAAAATGCCTCTTCTATCCACGGACTGATGTAGAACCTTTGCAACCTCTTAATCAACGAAAAATGTCTCAAAGTCTTTTGAGCAACTTGCGTAAGTTTCCTCTCATCATTTAATTCCTTCTTATACCTAGATTCTTGACAAATAGGACACTTTACCAGTGATGCATGTTCCTTCCGGCATAAAATGCAGTCATTAACACAAGCATCATAGGTTATGTAATCCATACCCAGTTCTTGGATCATTTTTTTTACATCATGATACTTAGACGGCAGTGTGTTATCTTCCGGAAGCAACTCCTTCATTAATTATAATAGTGCAGTGACACCATTGTTTGAAAATCCATATTAGGTCTTTATGTTATTCAATTTTATAGCAGCATATAGTGCAGTCTTCTCTTTAGGACATGATGGATACAAAGGTTCTCTTGCACGCTCATAAAAAGACCTTTTGTTGCTGCTGCTAGCGCCAACATCATTGTGAACACCACTGTGTGGCCTAGCATTCTCATCTACACCAGGATCAACATTCTCACCTATACTAGGATCAACATTATCACCAACATCTCCTACATTCTCATCGAAATTTCCCACATTCTATGCCATATTTCCCACATTCTCAGGAACTTCCCTAACTGATTTGTCACCATGAAAATACCACATTGTATACGTTAGGACAATACCATTCTTAAGAAAATGATAACTAATTTATTTAAGTGGAAACATTCCTCTACCATTCTTACAGCGTTTACAAGGACAGGATAACACCATACGGTCACCACCATTTTTACGGACAAACTCTATGAATGAACTTACACCTTGTATGTATTTACCAGAATTACGGGTACAACTCACCCACTCCTTATCAACGGTAGAAGACATATTTGATTACCCTATATTATGATTCCTAAAGAGGACAATATCCATGTCAAAACTTACACAGTAGTTCATCTACACCATCCATATAAAAAATAAACGGTAATTTATGCACATAACATCATAATTATTATATGATACCCTAGTAACTAGTACAGTAGAGATGATTATAACATACAATATTTGTTGAAACATACCATAACCCTAAACAAACTGTAAAATACTTCATCATGGGATAAATTGCTTAAATAAACTATAACAATGACCAAGTACTAACTTTATACATGGTATAAACACAAAACAAAATCTAAACTTCACTAAAATCAACCCAAAACAGAAAACTAAATAAAGAAGATGACCATACCTGAGTGGCAATAGCAGCTGCAGTAACTCCTTGTGAAATCTCAGATTGAATCTTCCACCTGCAGAAATAGAAGAAAAAGGTCTTGAGCGAACTTAAATACTCATATCTTTTATGTTTGAAAAAACATAAGCAAGGATATCAAGAGACCATGCAAATAATTTTCAGCTTGAAGGATATAAAGAGTGGAGAGTTCTGATATAGCTCAGATACCTAGAATCTAATGGGCTATTGGACACCCTTACAGGACAATTTCAAATAAGATACTAATTAACTACTTCACACTCGTAATTTGAATTCATATCTTTAAAAATAGGTGCACATGTGAGTGTGGGGGAGAATTCGACCTACTTCAAAGGAGCATAGGATCCCGAATTCTGAAAAGTATTTTATATTTACAGAAAACAATGTGATGGTGGTATACAGTCAAACAAAAAAACATATATTGAGTCTCTGAGTACTAGTATTTTACAAAGTTACCAACAAAACATCAATTGTTAGGTAGTGGCTAAAAATGAAATGATCAAAATTTGGATTAAGAGAGGAATATCTTAATCAAACAAATTCATTAATTATGCAAATTACTTTTTAATTACAAAAAGTATTAAACAAACACAAAAATTATTTTCAGAACTCTCTTTCCAGGACGGCATTTCCCTTTCACAACCTAGTCCAAATTCCCAAGCCTTTACGACATCTAGGAAATAATGTCGACTGTCACATTCTTTTGATAAGAATCAAGCCTCTTACTAGTACTAGACACTTGATTCCAGAAAGCATAGTTCAATTAGTGCTTATCTCCACTATCACGACCCATTTTCTCATTGTAACAGGCTAAACTAAGCTCAAACTTTTTCATTTCATAAGGCAACAAAGAAACTGAACCAAAGACATACTTTATTACTATACCGCGCCCGTGTAACGAGTTTCATACAAGATCGTACATTGTTTTAAAAACAAGATATCTATTTACAAAATTTACATAGTATAGGTTTTTTTGCTGCGTCATGAACTTAACACAAAAATATACTAAAGTTCATGATTTCAGAAAAGATATAATCTCATAATTTACTGTGACAAAAAGGAATAACACCTGAGACCACATTTTTTCTTTGTTTTTGTTTATTTAAGATACAAAGAACTCACTCAATCCAAAGATAACATTCACCTTTATCGAATCCGTCCTCGGCAGCTGCCGGTTCACCTGTTTCCAAAAGAAACAACCACAATGAATACGGCCCAATGGAGGAAAAACATCATAATAGAAAGAACTTCAAGAAGATCAAACTGAACAGTGATGTATAGAAGGCACACATCATACATTGCACAATAATGAAGAACATTCAATACCAGTATGCAGAATCAATGGAAATATTTCGTACAACAATTATAACAAGAACTTGCATCTGTGTAAAGACCACAAAGAAATCTGACAATTACCTTACCTTAAAATCCTTACCTAATTAACCTTATGATTTTAACACATCTATTGATCTGTAATCATCTTAGTCGTCTTCATTTATTATCAGAAACACCCTATATCTCTTTTCTAAGACATAATGGATCATTAACTACTATTCCATGGTTAATAACGATTCACATCGGTACATCTTAAACCAGACATAAGTTATAGTCTATTGGTCGGTTTGTAGCATTTTGATTTCATTTTGGAAGTAACACTCAGTGGCCTTTACTTCTTCAGAATGAAACTAAATCTAATTTTAATTTCTAAGAGAAGCAAGCTATTACCCATACAGTTCACACAAGTTTCCCTATCTCATAGACATTCTATCAAACAGTTGCAAAACAATATTTTGGCCTAAATACATAGAAGTTGAAACTTATAGTTTTTATACTCACTCACTAGAAAAAATCATCAAAAATTGAGGGTTTGGTGCTTACCTGAATAAGTTCAATCCCAATACAATCCAACCTGATACCAAGCACAGAAATCAAACGAATTTCCAACTTAGTTGGAGCTATCGCCCCAGTAAAAGTATAACAAAATTACAACTACATCCTTTTGTTTTAATCCTACCCTTTCCTTCTAAGCATTCAAGTATATCAAAACCAATACAAATTTTCTGAAAACGACTCACACCCATATAATTCACATCCCTAATCTTTCACATTTATCAACGATCATTACACGAAAACACTGTCAATTCTCTCCTAATATGTAGTTCGAATCATGAAATCCTATACTAATCAATGCAAATAAAAATCAATCAAAAATAAGAAAAACTTTTCAAACTAACAATATGCGGTATATGAAAACTCAATGGAATCACAAGAATACTCATTAATCGATAATACCCTATATGGATTAAGGTAAATCAAAAAGGTCTAATAGTTTCATGAATAAAGAATATGGAACTTTTCACCTAGAGAAGAAACTATAGTTAGGTTAAACGCTCTTAAATTACTCAGCGAAGGGTGCAAATCTATATTAGGTGCATAAAACTTATCATCTTGTGGCAAAATCAACTTGGGAGTCGAAACTAGAGTTCATAAACTAGTAAACATGATCTACAATTTTTGTAGATTTGATCAGTCCAGTTCCACCAATGTTAGATACAATTTAGTACACTATTTAAAAAAAATTTATCAAATTGAACCTAAACAGCAGGACAGAGCTGATTCATTGTTGTTTTACACAAAATCATGTTCCACTAAAGTAAAAAATTGTCAAATTGAACCTAAACAGCAGGACAGAGCTAATTCATTGTTGTTTTACACAAAATCATGTTCCACTAAAGTGACTTCTCAATCAGCTAAATTCAAATTCTCATAAATCATCAATTCTCCACTAATCTTTAGTACAACTTCAACATTGTGCCACTCAATATCAGGTAAAGACATTTAACATCTAAAACGATTCAAGAATGTTCAATCCATAATTCCAACTGAAACCAACCATAAAAATAAGAAGCAATAGCTAAGCACATGCAACTAAACATACACATCATACTAAAAAAACATAAATACTGAGATTCTCAGTGCACAAGAACTCAACAACTAGACTTCTAACACAATTTTTGAAACATATATCACACCCTATTAACCATTGTCATACAAAAATACTGTGTTTCTCCACTAACCCAGGCCAAACCATGAAACCTTCTACTAATCAATCAATCACATAGATGGTCTAAGATTCCTAATAAATTCTAACTGCACGGCCCAAACAGGTAACTTAACTTAAGTTAACTAATCCCAACAATCTTAACCTATATTTTTATCTATTCACTTCATTTTTTTGACGTAATACTAATCATATTACGGAAATTGACTACCAAATCCACCCCCAACATACATTTTCCATCTTACAATTGACGTATAGAAACCAAAGCAACTTCGAAAAAGAATTAAAGTTACAAATTAACTATCAGTGCAAGTCTATCAGCTTATCAACATTGCTTCTAGATGACTGTCACTAAGTAAAATTCACATCTTTCATCAATACTGACATGATATATACTGACCAGACTCAAACAACAACAAAATGTACAAGCTTTCTTTCACAACAAACATAAAAAAAAAACTTTAGTCAAGAAACTTTTAGATTGCTAGCTTGTCAGACAATTTGCATTACTGTGACTTATGAAAACATTTTTGTGTATTTTACCATAGAACCAACAGAAGCATATGACAGGACAAAACTGTAGAGACCCAATCACTGAATATTACCATGAACATAGTATAAATTTTAGGTGTCTAAACCCCACTGCAACAATCCAAATAAAATTAAAAATAAAAATTGAAGAAAAAAATAAAGTAATAAGATGCAAAACCCTAACTATCAAATCTACCAAACCCTAAATTGCAAAATACATAAAAACTTAAGTATCAATATACCAAAATCCATAAAAAAAAAGTACATCATTAATCGATTTACACAAAAACACACAAAAATCTTAACTTTCAAACCCTATCTATCAACCAAACCCTGACAGAAGTAACATACATCATTATTATCATTAATCGATTGAAATGGAAAAACATAAAACCAAAGAAATAACAAAAATAACATACATCATTAATCGATTGAAACAGAAAAACACCAAACCCCAACTATAAATCTACCAAACCCTAACATAAATAGCATCATCATTGAAATAACATCATCAATCGATCAAAGCCTAGTAATTATCATCCATACCTAACTCGCTTCAATGGCGGAAGAGTGTTTCAATGGAGGGAAAGTTTTTCTGCAGAGCGGGAGTTTTTTTCTGGGAGAGTGAGGTGAGAGGTGAGGATGAGTGGTTATGAACTGAGAAGGATATTTTCCTTAAGGATAAATGATGTCCACACGCGAAACTCCCATTCTCCAAAAAAAAAGTGTTTTCAGGTGTTTTCTTCCACACTCGTAAGTCGCATGCATGAAAAGAAAACAGTTGTGATTGGCAACTGGTCTTTGGCAGTTGTGAAATTAGCAAAAGCAACTGGCTGTTGCGAATATTTAGCAACGGAAATTCGCAACTGAAAATTCGCAACAGCTACATTTCTGTTGCGAATTTGAGTGGCTATCTTCTGAATTTAGTGTAGTGTACTAATCTAGGAATTTGGTGTAGTGTATCTTTGCTCAACAGAAGTGCTCTCTTTGATTGTTGCTGGTTGAACACGATTCTTAGGCTTGACTAGTTTTACTTCTTTACAAGAAGTACGAGCATCTTTTACATCGGTCGAAGCCTCTGGTTTAGAAGAATTTGTAGCTTAAACGAATTTTACCTCTTTGCTAATATTTGAATTATCTATTCCCTTATAGCCCAATCCTCGTGTATCACGATGATTTCTACTTCCTTCTATCATTAAGGTTAAATTTTTTGTGCTATCTTTGAACTTTTTCAAGCACAAATTTTCTTCTTCTAACGTCTTGATTTTATCAAGAGGACCAACTAGACCAGCTTCAAGGCGTTTTTCTCGTGAGAGATATTCACCTTCCTTTTCTTCAAAACTCTTTTTTTGAGTTTTAATCCTTGCATCAGATTCAACAAGTTTCTCTTCCAACAAATGTACTTTTTCAAGAGCCGCATCACGATCTTTCATAAATAATTCTGTTTGAGAAAGACTAGAACATACTTTGTCTTAAAGACTCTGTATTTGTTGTGAGAATTTTTATTTCAGCAAGTTATGCTCTTCATTGAGATTCTCAAAATTTAAAGTTAAATCTCGTTCTCTTTCAAATGTTGAAAGAAGTTCATTAGAACAAATAAGAAATTGTTTGCTCAATTTATTTAGTTCAGACGTTTTTATACTTGATCTTTCATCAGAAATATCAAGCATAGAACTCAAAAAATTCTCGTTGTCAAAAAGAGATTTTTCAGAATCTGAATCATTGATTGAGAATACAGGGCTTAACTTAATCTCGTGTAGAGAACCTTCAGACTTATTCTTATAGGAGCAAGTAGAACTTGATGAAGAAGCCCCTTTTAAACATCTCTTAAAAGAACCAAAACTTCCAATGTCTTGTGATACGTTAACTAAGTCTTTATTTAGTTTTCTCTCTCGCTTAACTTTACTTTGACTCATGTCTTATAGGTTGGATCGCATCAAATACATATTGTTAGATATTTTCATGTTTACCTGCTCTGGTACCAATTAAAAAGATGAGGGTACCCAAATATACCTCAATCTAAAAAATTTCCACCTATAAGTCCTTTCTCCGAAAGTGATTATCTATGGACTGAGTCGAGACAATATAACTAATCAGTTCAAACTTCGTGTGATCGTCTATGGATACGAGATCGAGACAATAAGACAACAAGATAACTTGTGTGATTGACTATGGATACAAGATCGAGACAATACAACAACGAAGTATGTTTACTTGATAATAGGTTCAGACTTAACCAAATATAATAGGATTGCTATCATGTAAATAGGAATTAACGTTTGTGTATTTTACTTCAAATTATAATAAAACAATTATAATTTCAAAAAGAGAAAAGTAAAAGACACAACAAGATTTTGTTAATGAGGAAACCTCAAATGCAGAAAAACCCCGGGACCTTGTCCAGAATTGAATACTCTCATGATTAATCCGCTATACAAAATCTAAACCAACTTCGTATAGTTGAGACCAAACAATTAAACCTATAGTTCACCTAGTTCTGTTTGTATCCATGCGCCTCCAAATTGCAATAAGTCTTGGAACAATTCCTTTGGTTCGCATTCCAAACAGTAAAGGAACAATAAATTTGTTCGGTAACAACTCTTTTCAATCAAGTGATATGAGTTTGACAAAAGGCTCTTCCGTTTATCCCAATAAACTACTTTATCAGGTTCTTAGATATATCCAATAATAACTACCAAAGTTATTGTCAAGATTTTGCAGTCAATAATTCGAATCACAAAGAAACGTATTGATGCCGATCTACTCAACTAATCAATTAAGGTTATCACAAATATAAATCGATTATAGTTGGATCCCTCCAGCCAATCAAGTTTTGTGCACACCAAATATTATGAACTCAAATAAGAAATCTTCTTTGTCTTCAAATCTTCTTAGATCTTCAATAAACATCTGCACACAAACAACTTGAATCCCTTGTGATCAATCACACACAGAACGGATTCTGTTAATAATGGATTATCACAAAACTTCTTTAGATCTACAAATAGTTCTAAATATCCCCATCGGCACTTCGATCTAGTTTGAGTGAATCTTATATCAGAAGAGAAGATTCTCAAGCATAAACAAACTAGGTGAAATCAAAGTTCAACAACCATTAGTCAATTAAATCAATTGAAAACTAATAATAAAATTCAATTATCTAGTTTCCCATCAACGGTACTCGTAGACCTTCTCAATCCCAAAGAAGTCTTTAAAACGAGCGGTCGTAAGAGATTTCGCCTAATTAGGGTACTTTCCTCTCCGAATTGATGGCTCTACCCGGAACAACACAACTAGGTAGTTTTGATAGCTCTGAGGATTAGTTTTCTTGATACGCAAACTTCAATATTTATAGACCAAGGAAGTTTGGACACAAGGGAATTTCCAAAATCGAATATTCTCAAAGATATGCAATAAGGGAAAAAACCGTTTTCATAATTCCTGGAAGGGAACATTATTTAAATACCCTTATTATAGATCCCCTTCTAAAATACCCTTATCAACTTATACAAATACCCCTAAGCCTAATACATTACTAAAATACCCTCTTTTATATATGTATATACAAAACCACCACCATTACCACTATTCAAAAAACAAAAATCTCTAATGCCCACACCACTGTCCACCGCCAACCAGCACCACTGTCCACCGCTTTCCACCATCGACCACCACCACCGACCACCACCACCGACCACCACCACCACTACCGACCACCACCACCGACCACCACCACCATTGTCCACCACCGCCAACCACCACCACTGTCCACCGCCGCCGCCGCCGCTAACCAACACCACCACTGTCCACTTCCACCACCGCCGCCAACAACCGTTACCCACCGCCGCCAACAACCATCACCACCGCCAACCACCATCGCCGCCGCCAACCACCACCACCATGTGGAGTCAACTTGCTGAAGTTGTGTCCACATCAGAGGCAACTAGCTCAAGTTGTCTTCAACAAGTGAAAGAAACTAGCTCAAGTTGTCTTCTACAAGTGAAAGCAACTAGCCTAAGTTGTCTCCATATATGGAGGCAACTTTCACAAGTTGTCTCTAAGAAAAATAAAAATTATACACAAATAAGTGAACCTAGTGTGAATCGAACACACATCTTCTGACATATAGTCAGTTGTGCTACCATTGCACCACAGGTTCGCCACCCCATCAGTGTTCAACCAACAATTAAAATAGCCACCATACAACACCACACCATCCATCTCTTCTACTGCAACTCTACCTGTAACAGCTTCATGACCACAACCGTTTATGCACACTTGCAACATGACCCAATAACTGCAGTCACTTCCATGCCCCTACTCAAAGACCATCAACAACACACAAGCAGTAACAACTTCTTGTTCTGCTTTCACTGCCTGGATACATATTGAGTTCATGCTCAAGTTCCTAAGCATTCATCTATCCTCTTGACTTTAAATCATGAGCATCAACAACACAACCATCATCAGCAAATCAACACAACCCTGTGTTACCATTGCACCACAAATTCGTCAACGAGCTCAAAAACATAACCAAGTTGCCTCCGAAATGGAATCAAATAGCTCAAGTTGCCTCCAATCTGGAAGCAACTAGCACAAGTTGCCTCCAAAATTGAAAGAAACTAGCTCAAGTTTCCTCCAAAAGGTGAAAGCAACTAGCTCAAGTTGCCATCTCCAATATGGAAGAAACTAGCACAAGTTGCCTCCAAAAGTGAAAGCAACTAGATCAAGTTTCCTCCAAAAGGTGAAAGCAACTTGGTCAAGTTGCCTCCAATCTGAAAGCAACTAACACAAGTTGCCTCCAAAAAGTGAAAGCAACTTGGTCAAGTTGTCTTCAAAGTTGGAAGAAACTAGCATAAGTTGTCTCCAAATAGTAGAAGAAACTTGCTCAAGTTGAATATCACACCTTCGGAATGGAGCTATTTTTGATGTTTCTACTGTTCAATATCACACTATTCAAGCAAAATAAAATTAACTGAATCGATAATGGCATCAAGAAAGAGTATACCTGAAATTTAGCCAACTAAGTTGTAGTAAAGTATCCTCCCTGCAACCTCCAAGCTTGGAACCACAAATGCATTCCAGCTTCCCTGTAATCTCAGTACCTATTCCACCTGAACTGTAGCTTCATCTCTGCTTCATAACAGCTCAAACACTAACACAGTGCCATAGCTAGCTAGCCATTTCTTCCATCTGAATCTCTCCATCAGCTCAATACCCCCATTGCTTTACCACTGCATCCAACCAACACAGCCTCAACTTCAGCTGTAGATATCACTTCCCTGCAATGCACAACTTTATGTAGCTCATACCACCTGCAATAGCTACCCTTAAAAGCAACACACATCTACAAAACTGCACCTTCTTGACCACCTGAACTTAGGTAACCTGCAAACCAATTTCCTGCATTAAATTAGCTCAAAACCATAACCATTACCTTCTAATATCAATTCCTTCATCTGCAATATGCCTGCAATTTCAGTTCCTTGCACAACATCAACATAAATTCACAACATCACCTGCATCTTCACTAACCACCTCCATATCAGCTGCCACCAAACTCCAATTACAGCACCACCAACAACCACCCATAAAACACAATCATCTCTTCATACCACCTGCAATCTCACATACAACCACTACATAAACCATTTAAACACAAACATCTCTTCATACCACCTGCAATCTCAGTTCTTCAATTTCATCTTCTCTGTTTAACATTCACCAAAGCATCATTGTTAAAACTTCCACCACCAACGCTGCAATAACACCATCCACCACCATTACACAACCACAAATTCCACCATCTAATCTTCAACTCAAATCCACACGAAATCTGAATTTCGATTCGAAATTACCAAATTGAAAACCAAAAATAAAATTAATCTATGAAGCTGGTTTGAAATCAGTAGAGGAAGAATAACTAAATCAACCAAAATCAACACGAAATCTAAATCTCGTGAATGAATCTGAATCTTCAAATAAAAATCAACACGAAATCAAAATCAATGGTTCAAACAAGCAAATCAACGAATTAAAAAATTACCTGAAACTTCACTTCATCTCCCCTGATTTCTTCACTTCCATTTCCCTTCCGACTGCAACTTCAACTCAAACCCTAATATTAACAATACTATTTTCAATTTCATTTCGATTCATTCAACAATAGCTTCAGATTCATATCTACTCAGATTCAGATCTACTCAGTTAATTTGTTCTTGATCCCCTTTCAAAATTCTGATCGATCTATTTCGATAATAATGGTATTGTTGGTGGCGTTGACGGCGATGGAGATGATGGTGGTGTTGGTAGTGTTGGTTGTGGTGGCGAAGGCTTCCTGTTTTTCTCAGAAGTGAAAAATGAAAATGGTTTTTCTGATCGTGAATAATGAAGAAGAAATCGAAACTAGAAGGTAGGAAGGTTAAAACTGGAATTATATTAATTATTTTCTATAGATAATTTCGATTCTTCCATCAGGGGTATTATTAAATACCCCATAAGGGTATTTGTGCATGACCCATGAATAGTAGGGGCATAAGTAACATTCCCACTTCCTGGAAATACACTATCCAAATATTGACCGAAATATCAGTAGAAAATCTCCAACTAGTAAATGCACATTACTAATTTTTATTTTCTAAAGATATGAATTTTAATTACTGGAAATTAAAAGCATATAAAACTAAAAACCTTAATTAATTAAAAGATTCTCAATTTATTTCGATCCGGGATTCTCCTTTAGATATTAAGGAATATCTTTGAATAATAAAAGATAAGAGTTACTGCACATGTTCAAAGTATGTCGACATCTTTACTTTGTAAATCCTTTTTCATATTTACAATCTTGGAACCGATGTGCCACACTTCCAAACAAGTTTAGAATTGTTTCATCTGACTTCCAAGAACTATGTGATTGATTATCCTATAAAATCACCAATCATGGTTTTAAACGGTTCTACCTCCATGTGGGTACTAGGATCGGTCATACTAGCTTTCCAAAAATTGGTTGACTAGGTGCTAGGATCGGTTACCACATATATATGGTATCTAAATTGTATTTGGCTGCCCAAGTCATAGGATTGGTTACCAATCTCTAAGATTTTGTTGCACCTCTTACAAGAATCGATTCCCATACTTGTGATCGGTTGCACCTCTTACTAGGATCGGTTTCCCAATTTCTAGAGTTGGTCATACCAATTACATTAAATCAATCTAACTATCTCAGGTGATTACTTAAGATTGGTTTCACTAATAAAAGCTATACCAATACAAAAGTCAGGCCTTGTGAATAGTTTTACCAAGATACATAAACAAGTTATGAGCGGTTATACTAAACACACACATATTGGTAATCCAAAGATTTGCAATGAATAACAATACCAATAAGCCTAGTGATTTCCCTTTTGATTCATAATAAAAGTTTATGAATTGTACTTCCTTTATATGAATGTAAAAACATTGTTTCCTAGGACGAAATCTTCACCCATACCCATACAAAATCACAATAGCATTCATATGCTTATGTAGAATTTCAAAAGATAGACGTTATACTTCATATTGTATTTCCTTAACACTATGTATAACTAGAGTATAATCATTCACAACTTCGCATTTATGTTTTCAATATGCACGACTTGAAAGATACATTAGGAATGAAACAATTCAAGTCAAAAATTACTAACCTCAAGTGGAAAGATGATGTCGTCGTTGTAGCTCTTTACTTATTCACATTCTTCAAGTCTTCACGTAATACTTGTAAGTCTCATATCCTAGTAACTTTCTAGCTAACATATACGAAGTTGACTCTATTAAATAATCAAGCGAGTCTTTAAATGAGTTTTGATTAACTAAAATATGACAACCAAACTTGACATACCAACGCTTGGTGGGTTCAACCGAGCTATACTCTAACACATTGAAAGCTTAAAAAACTTCCGAAGTTCATAAATTAAACAAAATAGTCCTAGTGGTATAGGGTTACCGAAGCCTTGTCCAATAACGACATCAATCTACTCTCAAAGAAGAGAGAATAAGACATATTTCCACCACCAGAACTATTATCATCATGATCACTGAGAATCAATCAAAATTGAAAAAACGAGGGTCTAACAACCTCACCCAATATTTCGTTTAGGCAATCTGTATGGAAAAACTGTAATACAATTCCAAGAGAATCAACTAGACAATCAGACTCAATCAATGAAAATATATCTAAGAGTTGCATCTCTGTTTCATAATGTAATCAGAAAATCAAACAGATAGAAATCCACGTGCATGATTATTATATGAAACAACTTGAACGGTACCAAAGACCAATGTTCAAGTGTCAATCAATTTATATCAACAACCAAAGGTTGGATTATCTATGAAAAAGCGGGGGTCTAACAACCACACCCAATATATCGATTAAAAATATGTATGGACAACTCCGAGTTACTTTCTAGAGAATCAACTGGCCTCAATCAAATAGAAAATATCTCAAGGAGTTATTATCTCAATCTCTCGATTTGATTTACTCAAGAAAATACAATCTGTGAGTCTTAATCAAAGAAAGATAACTTGGATGGTACCAAAGACCAATATCCAAGGGTCAATCAATATAAATCAACAACCAATAAGGTCGGATATTCTAATTAATTGAACAACGCACAACCTGTATTATTTCAATTATATAAAAATATAATGTGGAAAATAAATAACACAGATACCAGAATTTTGTTAATGAGGAAACCGCAAATGCAGAACAACCCATGGACCTAGTCCATATTAAACATTCACTGTATTAAGCAGCTACAGACACTAGCCTACTCTAAATTAACTTTGGTCTGGACTGTAGTTGAACCCTAACCAATCGCACACTGATCCAAGGTAAAATTATGCTCCTACGCCTCTGATCCCAGCAGGATACCGCGCACTTGATTCCCTTAGATGATCTCACCCACAACCAAGAGTTGCTACGACCCAAAGTCGAAGACTTTAATAAAAAAATATGTCTCACATAGAAAAGTATATAAGATAGATAAATTCGTCTCCCACGAAGAAACCTATGTGTTTTGTTCCATTTTTTGATAAATAAAGGTGAGCAGGAACCAATCAATAAAACCAGACTTATATTTCCAAAGAACAACTCAGTTTTATCAATCACCTCACAATAAACTTAATCGACGCAGCGAAGAAGATTATTGAGGAATCACAAACGATGGGACGAAATATTTGTGACTACTTTTATATCTTGCCTATCGGAGATAGAAATATCAAGAAAATTATTACAATTGTACTTGTATGATAGAAACAGTAAGATCAGATCACACAACTACGGTAAAAATAGTATCGGTCTGGCTTCACTATCCAAATGAAGTATTTAAGTCTTTAACCTGGTATTAGAAGAAGAAAACTAAAGTTTAAAGGAGAATCGACTATAGCTTAGAAAACTAGTATCACACAGAATGTGTGGGGATTAGGTTTCCCAGTTGCTAGAGTTCTCCCTTATATAGTCTTTCAAATCAGGGTTTGCAATTAATGTTAGCTTGGTAACAAAGCCTTCAATATTCACCGTTAGATGAAAACCTCATTAGATACAAGCTAATATTTATCAACTGTTAGATCGAAAACATAGCTTGTTATACACACATGTACTACACGTTTGTTGGCTTGTGAAAACCGTACCCAAACTTGTACATTAGTTGGTTCAACACTAGTTAACCAAATTATTAGCCAAATGATAACTTTCATATCAACCATATTCTTCTTCACCATAACTAGTCCAAATGACTCAAATGAACTAGTTAGAGAGTTATTCAATTGCTATGAGATATCATGTACTACACAAGACACAATTGAAGCAAAAACGATGTGATTCACTCGAATCGATTCATAAACTATAAAGCCACGGTTTGCAATAGCATTCCTTAGTTTATTAAGATAAGTTCACAAATATCCTTTTTAGACATAACCTACTCAAGTTCGCGGAGTTCGCGAACTCAAGTTCCCCGGTTGGAGTTTACAAACTCCAGCATAAATTCTCGGGTCGAGAACTTCTGTCAGTTCGCGAACTGAGTTCGCGTACTAAAACTGAGATACAACTCCAGTAGAAATTCTTGTGTTCGAGAACAACACCAGTTCACGGACTGAGTTGACGGCTCACGTTCCACTTTAACTTGATCAACAAAGTTCGTAAACTTTGGTTCAAGCAATAAGGACTTATACATATATGTGTTACCACAACAATGTTTATATCCTCCAATGGTTATATTTTCTAAACTCTCATTCCAATCATTGAAACATTTTCAGAGGACGTTATATAGTTGTTAATCACAAACTATTTTTCATCAAAGCGATTTCCAAAATGATTGAAACATAAAATGACTTTCGTCACTAGGTAAAGATGAACTTGGCTAAAGCGAAAACTTTACCAACACATATTTCGAGAAATAGATAAGCAAGATATACTCATCTCGAAATGACATATGTGTTTAGTCTTAGTCTATATTGTAATACGACTTTTGTCTCAAGATAAGAGATAGAATAGATAGACTTTTGAGTGATAGATAAGTTCAATCTCCACATACCTTTTAGTCGATGAAGATCCACTGGTTCCTTGAGTAGTCCTTCGCCTTGTATGGTAATCGCCATGGAGTTCTTGAGCTCAACTACACTTTCTATCCTAGTCCGAGATATTTAGCTATAGTAGACTAGAAATCAAGACTTTTTAGTTTTGATCACTAATATTGGCAAACATGCTTGAGATAGCAATGCATGCGAGTTCGACCGAGCAATTCTCTAAAAATCTAATTGATTGAACTACGTACAACATGTAATATTTCAATTATATAAACAAATACAATGCGGAAAAAAAATAACACAGACACCAGAAATTTTGTTAACGAGGAAACCGCAAATGCAGAAAAACCCTGGGACCTAGTCCAGATTTGAACACCACAATGTATTAAGCCGCTACAGACACTAGCCTACTCCAAGTTAACTTCAAACTGGAATGTAGTTGATCCCTAACCAATCTCACTTTGATCAAGGTACTGTCACATTTCTTACCCCTCTGGATCTCACCAGGACTCTGCGTACTTGATTCTCTTAACTGATCTCACCCACAACTAGGAGTTGCTACGACCTAAAGTAGAAGACTTGATAAACCAATCTGTCTCACACAGAAAATTCTATTGAATAGATAAATTTGTCTCCCACAGAAATATCTAAGAGTTTTGTTCCGTATTTTGATGTATCAAGGTGAACATGAACCAATTGATACACCAGACTTATATTCCCGAAGAAAATCCTAGTAATATCAATCACCTCACAATAATATTAATCGTATGGTAGCGCAACAAGATATTGTGGAATTACAAACAGTGTGACAAAGATGTTTGTGGATACTTTTTATCTTTCCTATCAGAGATTAAATCTCGAGCACATCTTAGAGAAGATAGTACTCAATCACGATAGAAAACAACAAGATCAGAACACGCAACTACATATAAATAGTTGGGCCTGGCTTCAAAATCCCAATGAAGTGTTTAATTCGTTAACCTACGGGGTTTTGGAGAAAACCTAGGGGTAAAGGAGAATCGACTCTAGTCGCGACTAGTATCACACATGAGATGTGGGGATTAGATTTCCCAGTTGCTAGAGTTATCCCTTGTATAGTCTTCAAATAAAGGTTTGCAATCAATGTTACCTTGGTAGCAAAGCATTCAATATTCACCGTTAGATAAAAACTTGATTAGACTCAAGCTAATATCTTTCAACTGTTAGATCGAACTTAGCTTGTTACACACAGATGAAAAGTGACTTCATTTAGATATGGATAACCGTACCTAAACGTGTACACCTTGTTGGCTCAACAATAGTTAACCTAAGTTAGCCATATGAACACTTCATATCAACCTTATTCATCTTAACCATAACTAGTTCAAATGACTCAAATGAAACTAGTTCTAGAGTTGTTCAATTGTTTATATTCCCATAGAAGTATAATTAAAGGAAAATCGATTTTGATTCACTTGAATCAATACATGAACATTATAGCCACAGTTTGTAAAAGTTTGCATTCCTTAATATACAAATGTATTAGTTCATGAACAAACCGATTTTAGAACATAGCCTACTCAAGTATGCAAACGGGTATGCATACCTAAGTGGTCTGACTAAGTTTGGGTTCTCCAGTATGCGAACAGGTACGCATACCTTCCAAACTCAGTTAAATCCTGGAACTTGAAACTCGCGCCAGTACGCATACCGGTATGCATACTATGGTTCCCGGACTTGGAATATCTTGCAACTGTTAGCATACAAGTACGCGTACTTTGATACATCAAATCATGTTTAATGGTTCTAAATTCCAATTTCAATCATTAAAACATTCTCGGAAGACGACAATAGCTGTCTCACACAAACATTTCAAGTGATCAATACGAAACATTTCGAGTCTACATCAAATGGTTGTCTCACACAAATCATGTAAGATGTTACTAGGCGATTTTCACATGATCATCTTTTGACTTTCGTCAAGAATATAAGATGAAATTGGCTAAAGTGAAAGCTTACTAACACATATTTTGAGAAATATGTGAGCGAGTTAAACTCAGCTCGAAATATGAAATGTGTATAATTGAAGTCTATATAGCAATACGACTTTTGTCTCAAATAGGAGATAGAGTAGATAGACATTTAAGTGATAGATGAGTTCTAGTCTCTACATACCTTTTGTTGACGAAGTTCCACAATCTCCCCTTGATAGTTCTTCGTCTTCAATCGATGAACGCCATGAATTCTAATGCTCAACTACACTATATATAATGTTCATATTACCAGAAACTACATATAACTACACATGATAGTTCATAGAAACATGTACCTTCTCAGAAAAACACCCTAATCTCAACATGCAGATAATAAAAAAACTTCACATGAAACAATACCTAAAGAAGAACATATACCCGCTTAGTTCCAACTTCCAAGTTCAAACTCTGATGAGCAAACTGAAATGAACAGCAAACCCTAAAATCAATTCATATTTTGAAAACCTAAACTTGAAATTAAACAAATCAATTAATACTAATTGAAACCCTAAAATTAAAATTAAACAAATCAATTCATTTTAATTGAAATTAAAAAAATCAGTTCATATACCGTCAACTTCAGTTCTTCAGAGTTCTTCAAAGTTCTTTAGTATTTCAGATTATGTCATTTAGTATATAGGGATATTTTTCATTTCCTCCCCTTCCAAGATCGCTAATTAGCATTTCCTCCCCCAAAAGATTGAAATTAGTGTTTCCTCCCGTCATTAGTTTTTTCATCCACTGCTTGGTTAGCTGAGTCAGCGTCTGTGCATGCATGACACAAGCTGAATTGATTTAAAATCTTCTTCCCTGAAACTGAGACTCAGATCACTCATTGCATCAATCTTCAATGGCATCAATAGAACCTCCTTAAATAACTGAGTTATACAAAACAGATCTTATACGTATTTCGTCATCTATTTTTATTCTTCCCACTGGCTCACATCAATACCAGTTTTAAGAACTCAGTTCTTGTATAATCTCAACACTCCAATCCCATGTAAGTTAACCCAAGCCTATTCCGCTATTACAGTTTCATTCCATCCACCTCCAACCTTAATTCCATTAAAATCATATAAACTCAAAAACGAAA
Organism: Papaver bracteatum; assembly: GCA_023529315.1. NCBI lineage: Eukaryota > Viridiplantae > Streptophyta > Magnoliopsida > Ranunculales > Papaveraceae > Papaver > Papaver bracteatum. The sequence continues at coordinate 328,368 of JAJJWX010000552.1, read as the reverse complement.
TTAAGTAACTTACTAAGAACTGAATTTAAACAATATCTTACAAAGTTAAAAATTACATACTAGGCAAGCGAGCGACAAGCTGTACCGCTAGCCCTTTTTGAATAGAAAAACCTATCCTATTAAAAATAAAATCTCGTGAGCCAGGGGTCATTACATTGCTGCGCATGACTTTTTGGACCCTCTTGAGTAGTCCAACTGCTTCTGGAGCCAAATAGCCAAAAGTATCAAAATCAAAGGGGACGAAAGCATGCCCATTGTCAACACATGCTTTCTCATGCTTCGATATCTTACCTGAGGCAGCCTTTAGCGCTGCTCGCCCGACTGTAAAGGTGCCATGTCCAATGCCAACCAAAGGAGATACCCCGGTGAGGTCAACACATGTGTGTTTCCCATTAGCCCATCCAAAAATAAGAACATCAGCTGGTCTTAGTGTCGATCTCCCTTCAAGTGGGTTTGTCAGGAAATGCACAGGTGCTTCTTTCTTTGCCGAAATGCCAGACCTCCACAGTACATCATACAAGATATCCCTCACATGATCATGTCTATATTTATAACCAGGGTCTACTTTACTGATTTAATTCAGAAGAACATCAACTCAAGCAACTGAATTCTGATTCTTATAACCTTGGATCGACTCAGCAATTCAACCCAACCAACACTTAGCACATCTTTATCACCATCACCAGATCTCAGAGAACCCTAAATTAGAAATCCGTAATTCAAAAACTTAAACCTAATTTCTTCATTTTTTTCATAAAAACAGCTCCACAACATCAATTTACGCATACACCTTTTGTTCTCCATCAATTATCTACAACCCAATATTCAATTCCACATGAACTCGAAATAAATTTCATAACCCTAATTTTAACCCTCTCAAATTCAATTCTTAATTATTCTACTTCATATCAGCGAGCTCACCATCACCTTCATCATTTATCAGATTTGCCAATTGATTTTCGTCAATCAACACACATATCACCCGATTCACTCAGAATAGGAAGAGCAGAAGAAGATAAAAAGGGAAAGAAAGAAAGAGAAAAAAGAAACTAGTTTTCTCCTCGACATAGAATTAATGGAAAAAATCTGTTTTGTCGAGGGTATTTTGGGTAGGTGACGAAACACGTGTACAATTTATGCTACGTGTGCACAGACACTGACTCAACTAACGAAATAGTGGATGGAAAAACTAACGATGGGAGCAAACACTAATTTCAATATTTTTGGGGAGGAAACGCTAATTAGCGATCTTGGCATGGGAGGAAACGCAAAATAGCCCTAGTATATATCCTTCAAAACATGTATCCTTCAAACCCTCTTAAAGTTCCTCAATTCTTCAGCTGATAAAACCCTAAAATGAAATCAGAAAAAGAAATCGTACTATATTTAAGATGAAACACTAAGATTTATCAAATGAGTTATCAGATGAAAAAACCCTAAAACAAAAAACCTTAACGAAAAAAATAGATGATTGAATTAACAAACAGATTAATGAAAAACCATAAATTGAAGAAAAAAACTTACGATTTAATTAACAGATCGAAACTGGTGTAAGACTTTAATCTCTTAACAGATGATTGAATTAACATATTAAAACTGGTGAAACCCTAATCTCTTAAGGCGATGAGAAGAGATGAAGGGGAGAAAAAGAAAGAGAAAGGGAAAAGAGAAATTTTGAGTTTACTCTATGAGAAGGATACAAAATACCTTCAAGGGAGGAATTATCTTCTAGTATAACCAAACTTGGGTGGAAAAAAATTGCACACGCGCAACTAACGCCTGTTACCAATTTTAGTGTGAGTAGCATGCACAAAAAATTAACGTGTTACGATTCAAAACGGTCGCCCCCTGTTACGAATAATGAAATAAACTCGTAACGGCTACGGCCTATTACAACTGGGTTGTAACGGATTTTTGTTACAGGAAAATTCGTAACGGTTGAGCCGTTATGAATTTTAGTTGTGAATCCTAAAAAATGGTGTAGTGCTACATTGAACAAGCAGTTCTAAAACCGTTAAATTCACAGGCTCTGACATCCGCGGTTATATCTTCTATATTTTTCAGCATATTAATGTAAATGCATTGATATCCAACTTAAATGATACATCTTATTGTGATATTTAGATATGATTATTCAATACAACAACTCTTTTCCAATTTCCCGACATTGAATATTGGATTCCATTTTCTTCATCATGGTCCATGGATAAACATACATGTTATTAGCTTCCTTGATTGATGATTTTTTCAAGCCAAGAGTTGCAAACTTTTCATAATTGTGAGATCAAAATATATATGCACCAATTTCAGCTCAAGCTGTTACAGCAGACGCATAAAACAAAGAAGATTTCTATAGCTTTCTGTTGGAAAATTAGCAGAAAAATAGGGTGAAGAAAAGAATGTTGTATTAGGGTTCAAAGCTCTTGTGAAAAATTCTGTCGACAATTATTCGACCCTTTCCCAATTGAATTGGCGAGTACAAACAAGTCAATTGAATATCACCGTCAGGATACTTGAAGCCCCACAACATTTGTTGGATTCAAAGCTTGTACGACCTTAATCCAACCAAGAACACACTGGTTTTATTTCTGATGATGCTTGTAAGAAAGAAAACAGAGAGAGAGTTGAGAAATGTGTTTTGAATGAAAACATGTCTCCTATTTAAAGAGGAAATCACACCCTTTGGAGATGACTCTTCATCTCTACAGGCATCTTTTCAGAGTGAACATGCGCGTCTCTTCCTTCAATGCGTCCATTGGTGAAACGATATTTCGGCTTAGGTTTTCTAACTGACAAAAAATGAGATTTCTGTTCAGGCCTAACCCCGGAAGCTGCTTAAATTCCTTCAATTCAAGGGTTTGTTGAAAATATCCAACATTCTCCCCTTATTTTCAAAAAACAAAATAAGGAATAAAATGGTTTTAAAACTGGAGTGGCTGCATCACCTAAGTGACTGCCTACGTACCCGAATGGGATCAATCCAACGTAGTTCAAGCTAAGTTGAGACAAAGCATCATCGTGGAAACCAATACATAAATGATAGGTACCTTTTGGGTTTGAACCTCCACTTAGTGTAAGATATTCAAAGCTTCATTGAGGTCCTATGGTGATTTTTATCTTGAACCAAGTACCCCTTGTGATAAAGCCGGAACCTCCACACATATTGATTTCAGGGAGTAGTGTGTTCCGTAGCTCGCACATTAATGGCCCAGTGCTTTCTCATGGATTCATGAGTCTTTTTTTTTCTGAGAACGGTCTTATTCTCATAGCCCCGTGCTTTCCCCGGAAGATGCTTAAATGCCTTCAATTCAAGGGTTCATTGAAAATATCCAACACTTTCCACTACTGAGCACTTTACAATTGGGGTGAAGAATTCAAATATTTCGGATTGCATGCTGTTGTTGACCTTTTATCAGTTGACATATTAAGATTCGTATAATTCTTGTTTTGGACCACATCCATATTGATTACATGGGAGGTAATGTAAATTAGCATATTAACCACTGGGGTAAGCAAATATCGTATAATAGCACAATGTGGAATTTATTTAACTGGTTCTGAAATTTTGCTTGTGAAAACTGTCAACATTTCTGTTTTGCTATAGGTGACCTGTTATGGGTTTAAAACTTAATTTTTCACCATTCTAACCGAGCGTGATTATCATTGAAAACTAAAATTTTAGCCAATAGCCCGGTTTTGTTAAAGGAAACTTATTACTAATGAAAACTTGGATTTTCACCAATCGTTGTTTTCATTAATTTTAAAGAATATGGAATTTTCATGAGTTTTCTCATCAATTTTTTTTGGTAATGTATGTGAATTTAATTTCCAAGTTTAAATCATAGGTTATTGTTTTAATCAACTTGTGATATAATTAATAATACTTTTGATAATTATAATCTTACTGGTGGGTTTTTCATACAAAAGCAATAAACCAATTTCTTAGAATAATTTCCGAAAAATAGAAAAACTTCACATCCTAAAGAAAAATGTAAGTATACATATCTAGATGTACAGAGAGAAGTAAAACTAGACATATATTTATTTATCATGGAAAAAGAGAACGCAGTATGAATTGAAATAAAAAAACTAATTTTTTTAAATAGTATTACTATGCACTATTTAAAGTTGTATTGATTGATGATACAAATTTACAAGAATCAAAGTTGTTTTACTCATTACTAATAATTAAAGTTGTGCAATTATTGATAAGATTTATATAAAAGTAGTGTTAAAAATATATTACTTAAAGATATCAATTAATTATTATTTTATTTATTCATTCTTAATTATTCGAAAATTATATTAAAAGATAAAAATTACATACTAGGCAAGCGAGCGACAAGCTATTTCATATCCCCCAATTGAAAATTTTATTCGATTATTTTATTTATTCATCAATTAATATATTTTTTTTGTGACAGCTGATATGGTAATAGCTTTATGGACTCGTTGCGTTGTGTTAGATTTGAGACGTTTGGTGTATGTTATTTTTATTAATCTCAATTGACTCATTTTTTTTTTATTCTCTACTTTAGATTGAAGGGTTAGTTGGAGGATACTAAAACTAATTGGGGATATGAATAGTAATGTTACTGTTCATATCGGCATGAATTTTTTAATTTCCGTCGTTGAAAAACCATCCCGATATGAACAATAACATTACTATTTCATATCCCCCAATTACATATTCTTTAGGTTATCGAGTCCTAACTAGATTTTTTTTTTGTCGGTTATATTTATAGGTAGAGAAACTTCTTTAAGTACTTTTTTGTTTTCAATTAACTTTTTCTCGCCGATCAATCATAAAAAGAAATATTACTTTCATAACGATACTAAATTAATTGCTCGTTATTACTATATTCAGTCTTATTCACTCATAACTAATTTTAAAAAAATGCAGTAGAATAAGAAATACACACTTAGATCACTCATGCTCTTTCAGATTTAGTCCTTTTGGGCTAGATCTGAGCAAGGATTTTCTATTTTTTTATGAATAAAAGTAGAGAAATTTGTAGTTTTAGGTTTTGTTTTTGTTATTTTTGGTGTCTATGGACACATTTCTTCGCTATTTGGGTGATATTCTCTTCGTCTTTGGGACGATTTTCTCTTCGCTCTAATAGCGATTCTCTCAAATCTCCATGGTGTTTCTTGGCTTGATATTCTCGATTCATCAAGAACATCAATGATTCTGCTCGGATTCGCTTTGGATTCATCTTCAACAAAAGGGATTTAGGGCATCCGGATTCGTTTGGATCTACAAGATTTTGGGCAAATTACTCCATTTTATTTGGAGCATCTCTTATTGAAGAAGAAGATAATTATTTCAAATGGTCGGAGTTGATTCCGGTTCACACCATCTTTCGTCAATACTACTGGTACAAAAATTGGATATCTTTGCGGTGCATGGCTCTTTCTCTTCGCGATGTATTTGCAATTGGTGTCATCATTTGTATTTGGGTTTTGATTATCTTTTATTTTGGTGTTTTTGATAATCTTGTAAGCAATCATGTAATCACTATTTTGGTTTGAATGAATTGAAAGTAATATAGCTTTATCTTGAGATCGATTGCAGCAGCATGGCGTGGATCTTCTCTCCATTTCGATCGAGATGTGGACTGTTTTTAGTGAGTTTAGTGAGTTTATTTATGGTCAAATTTCCATCTCTGCTTTTGCTTTTTAGTTTTTAGTTTTTCTAGTTCTTCATCCTCATCGTCTGCTATGGTGTTTATGCTTGATTTTTGTTTATGGATCTGCGTTAATTTTATTAGATTCGTTTTATGGATGGTTTTCACCTGATTTTTAAGGTTTTTCTCTGAACTGCTACAGTAAATTTAAGAGGTTCTCCGAAATGCTACAATATTTTTGAGGTTTTAGTTCCGAATTTTACTGTAGCATTTTTTTTTTCTCCCGAAGAGGCCGTTCCAGGCGATAGAATGTGATTCCTAGGATATTGGTTTTCATCTGATCAAACCATTTCCTATTAATCTCTTCTTTCTTCCTTCGACTTCTCATCTTTTTCATCTGATCAAACCACACTTGTCGCATAAGTAGATTTTTCTCTTCTAGGATTTTTAAAGCTTTTCAAGTTTTTCAATGACGGGAAGTTCTACCTCTGCAAACCCTAAATCTTCTGCTGCTTATGCTACCCCCTGTGAAAACCATGGCTTTGATGTTTCTGATGGCAGAGCCGATCTTTTTCAATGTCCTTTCAAAGGCTATGATGGGTGCAAAAACGAGACTGGAGGGAAGGGGTTATTGAAGGTTTCACTTTTCAATCACTTGAGAAATTTACACTACAAGAGAGAAGGGGGGACTGAGAGATGTCGTGAAAGATTGCGCTGTTGCAGAGAAGTCTACCACTCCTGGGAGTCCTTATTGTTACATCTCGAGAGTTGGTTGTGCACTGCTTGTATGCATGTTTATTCCTGGAATAAAAAGTGTACACACATTGAGAAAGGTGAGCTCGCTCCTTCTACGGCTACAATTCACGGCATTGCTGCTCCTGCTGCTGTTAATATTTCCGATCCTACTGATGTTGAGGTTGCTGCGCCTACTTTAAGTCTTGAGCTATTGAACATGGTGTTTCTAGCTCAGATCCCTACAATCTCTAGTATTCCAGCTTAATGTAGGTTGCACTTTGCACGAACCTTCAAGTCTGTGTTGCAGAAAGTGGTGGCTGCACCTAATGATCTGTCTTCATGGATACAACTAATGCTCTTCCCTGTGTGTACTCTCCATGTTGCTGAGTACCAAGAGTTGAAAGCTGACACCCGGAAAAAGCTGCAGATTAAGTCAGTTAATCATGCATTGCGCATATGGAATGAACCGAATGGGTGTATGGTGCTGGTTCAATGTGTGTTTGAGAAACATGCCGAGATGAAGGAATTACAAGAGAAAGCCAAGAAGAAACCTAAACATGATGATCAGGAAGCTGTGAACTTGAGGTTGTGTAGGGGTAAGCTCCGACATGGTTTATATGCTGCTGCGATTCGCACTCTCACTTCTACTGGAGTTGCATCCAATAATGAAGGTACACGGGCTGAACTTCGTTCCAAACATCCCACTGCTGCCTTGCCGGTCATCCCCTCTTCTTAACCTTCACAGGAGGCTATGGTAGCTACGACGGATCTTGTGCTAAGTAGACTAAAGAGTTTCCCTAAGGGGACATCTTGTGGAAGAGACGGTTTCCGGGCACAACATCTTCTCGATGTTCTCAGTGGGCCAGCAGCTGTTATTTCAGATGAGTTACTTTCCTCCATCACAGAAGTGGTTAACTTATGGCTATCAGGCTCTTGCCCGTCGGTTTTGGGAGAATATGTGGCCAGTGCTCCTCTCACCCCACTCATCAAACCTGGTGGTGGCTTGCGGCCTATAGCGGTTGGCACAATATGGAGGAGACTTGTCTCTAAATGCGCTGCATCTTTTGTTGGCAAGGAAATGAACTCATATTTGGGTGATTTCCAGTTTGGAGTGGGGGCTAAGTGTGGTGGAGAAGCAATTCTACATGCTGTGAATCGCGTGTTGGAAGAGAAAGGGGACCAAAATACGCTTTCCATGCTGCTGGTAGATTTCTCTAATGCGTTCAATATCATAGATAGAACAACCATGATCTTAGAGGTACGTAGGTTATGTCCTTCGATATCTCGTTGGGTTGAGTTTTGTTACGCTTCACCAGCACGACTATATTATATGGACCATGTGCTTTCTTCTGCTCAGGGAGTGCAACAAGGTGATCCTTTAGGGCCACTTTTGTTCGCTCTTACTCTCCACCCGCTAGTCTTGAGTATTTCAGAAAGGTGTGATCTAGAACTGCAGGATTGGTATCTTGATGATGGTACGGAGATTGGGGACACTATGATGGTTGCTAGAGCTCTGAGAATAATTCAAGAAGAAGGTGTTGCTAGGGGGATGTTTTTGAACATCAAGAAGACTGAATTGTTTTGGCCCTATATAGACCCCAGGACAGCCGTTGCAGGTATGTTTCCACCTGATATTTGTAGGCCAGAGAAGGGAGTTAAGCTGCTAGGTACTCCTGTTAGCCTTGATGCCCAATTTAATGCGGATCTAGTTGTTAAAAGAGTGCAAAAAACTATAGAGCTCATTGATGCAGTGGAAAAACTTGAAGATCCACAGTGTGAGCTTCTTTTGTTTAGAAACTGTGCTGGAGTTTCTCGCTTATATTTTTCTTTACGCACTACCTTTCCAGACTGCACTTTTGCGGCTCAAGATTTGTTTGACTCTCGTCTCTACAAGTTCCTACAACATATAATAACAGGAGATGGTCCAGGGTTCGTCCCCTTGCAAATGCGATTTTCCACGCTGCCCCTCAGACTAGGTGGTTTTGGTGTTTACTCGATGCAAGACACTATGAAGTACTGTTATTTGGCGTCGTGCTTGGAAACACTAGAACTGCAATCTGTCATATTGAGGCACACCGGCATCAGTGGTTTTAGCTCCCATCTTGAGCGTGCTGCATCTTCTTTCAACTCTCTGTGTAGTCATGTTTCTCCTATATGCGTCGATAACACTGCCAACCATTCTATGTCAACTCAACTCGCAACTGTTTATTTTGATGCTAAAGAAGAACTTGACTTCCCAATTCAAGTTGTCTGAACGTGATTCATTCCTATGGCAGAGCAACCAAATGAAGCATGCCCTGGATTTCTTAATGGCTATCCCCATCCCTGGTTTAAATCAGCAAATTGGTTCGAGGCAGTTTAGTGCGGTATTATGTTATAGACTTGGTATTCCCTTGTTTGAACCAGGTAGTTTGTGCCCCTTCTGCAAGAGAGATGGATGCTTTTGGTGACCATGCGATTAATTTGTACAAATGAAGTTGGTTTAAAATTTCGACATGATTTAGTACGCGACACGATTGCAGACATCTGTTATCGAGCTGGGGTGGCTGCACGGAAAGAGGTGGACTTGGGTATGCTTGCGAACAACGGTACTTCTTTGAGACCGGCAGATGTTCTTGTGCTCAATTGGGACAATGGTCGGGACGTTTGCTTCGATGTTACGATTGTGTCGCCCTTTGCTGGGAGTAATGGTCGTACTTTGGAAGGGGGCAGGCTATCAAGGATGTTGTCAGTCGCAAAAATACCAAGTATTTAGAAAAATTCACTGCACAAGGATATGGATTTGGTGCTTTGGCTTTCACTACTCTAGGTGAATTTGGGGACGAAACAACAGACTTCGTTCAAAGGCTCATAACTATATTGCTAGTCATGATGCTAACATGCGTGTAGGTGATTTCCTTTTTCATAGGTTAAGTGTGGTAGTTCAAAAAGGAGTTGGAGCCCAGCTTGTTGCTAGGCTTCCGACTAGTTTCTTGTCTGAATTTGGAAATTAAATGAAAGTAAAACTGTCAACAAAAAAAAAAAAAAAAAAAAAAAGATCACTCATGCTCTTGATGTAAGCGTATGCTTAAGTCATTATTACCCACACTTGTGATGCAAGTGTATAGCCCCTCCATCTGCTTTATATATATATATAATATATAAATGTATAGCCCCTCCATCCGCTTTATATTCCCCGCATACTGTAGGAACGCTTAAAATGATTTAATAATTTTATCTAATCCTTTAAGAAATATTATTAAATAAAATTATTTTAATTGAGTTATCATTGGGATTTATGGATTAGCATTTGAATATAAATACATACAAAAAATGTTACTATTTTTTTATGGGAAAATGAATTATAGTTTTTTTTTATGGGAAAAAAATATTACTTTTTTTTTAATAATTACAAAAAATATCACTAACTATTTCTTTTTGAGTTTTTTTTCTTTAGCAGTGTGACTGTGTGGTTCTTAAAGAACCATAAAAAAAAACAATGTAAAATTCATGTCCAACCAAAAATACAACTATTGGAGGAATTGTGAACCATTGGAGAGAATGAAGGTCCCAACTGAATGTTATGAAACCTGGTTTAATCGGGGCCCCCAAAAAATAATTAGGGGCCTGACTATTTTATACCTACACCACAAAATTTAGGGGATTTCCAAAAGGTGGAGAAAATATTATTTTACCCTTACTACTTAAAAACATATTAACCCTAAACATAAGGCCCCCAATTCATTTTCTAAAACCAAAATCAGAAAAATCTCCACCCCTCCCTTCCTCTCCCACCCGAGTTCTCCCCCTCTCCTCCATTAAAAAAAAAAAAAAAAAAAAAAAAAATCTTCGTCGATTACAAAGTAAGTGACTAAAACCCACTTATGTTTTGATTTTTTTTCTTGAGTTTTGATTGTGAAATTTAGTTCTCGAACCGATTTTTTGTAGTAGCAGAATTAGGGTCGTTACTCTGTATGATGTTATACCCTAACGACCCTAATTCTGCATGTATACTCTATAAAAAATCGTTAATCTGTATGATGTTCTAGTGAACGACCCTAATTCTGCTACTACAATTTTTTCCCCTAGATTTGGGTCGATACCTCTGTAACCGAACAGAGTAACGACCCTAATTCTGCTAAGAACAGTCTCTCTGTCTTAAAAATTGGTAGTGTCGTCAATATATATAAGCGAGTCGTCATCGAACTCTTTTGGTTTAGAATAGAGTCGTTACCCATATATAGTAACAGATGACGACCCTAGTTGCAAAAAAAAAAAAATACTCACTGTCCAAAATATTGATAGGGTCGTCAATCTGTATCACACTACCCTAACGATTTTTCATAATCTAGGGAAAAAAATTGTAGTAGCAGAATTAGGGTCGTTACTCTGTATGACGTTATACCTTAACGACCCTAATTCTGCATGTATACTCTATGAAAAATCGTTATTGGTAGTGTCAGTAAAGTGACGACATAGGAGAGTCGTTTGGGTATACACCCCCCGACTATGACGACCCTTACACTGAGTTGTGCCATGGTGTGGATGATTCGACCACTTAGAGCAACGAACAGACAAATTTAATCTTACCATTATCACAGTCATGTTTGTTATTTGAATCTTCACCAACATCATTTCCTACACTAGAATCATTCATTTCAAATAACCCAATTTTTTCTCCAAAAAACACTACTTATCCTTCCCCACAACACAAAAACACATTTTTTTCTTTAATCCAAAAATTTACCCAAAATCTGATTTTAATCTAACCTTACTACTTAACATCTTAATTAATTAATTAAATTTAATTAAAACTAATGACTTAGCGGTATTTTTGCTATTTCAGGATAAGGGATAACCCAAAAGTGTTATTTCATGTCCCTTTTGTCCTGTAGTGCAGGGCCCCTAACTATTTTTTGCGGCCCCCAATTAAACCAGGTTATGAAACTCATAAGAAAAAGTGAGTTTTGGTTTCTCTTATTGTTTTATTTCACAGTTTCAATTTTTTTTTTGTCTATTATAAAGAGAGTGAGCAGAGGCATTTAATAGAAAATAACCAAAAGCAATTTACACAGGGTTAGATGGAAGATGGGCAACAATATGTACACCGGCTCCTTTCTGTATAGCCACCCCTAACCTATATGAAATAAAGAGCAGGCTATTTTATTGTTTACATCCCCAAGTTCACCTAAGGTCGTGAAGGCCAAGACACCAAACTAAAAACCATGGGATCTACATATGTCCAAGTATTTGTTGCGCTTGGGACTCACAGCGGAAGAGATGGCATTTCCTGGTGAAAAACTACGTATACTAGGTCCGGAGAAGGGCGAGACTCCAGTGACATCAAAACAGGTATCTAATCCATTCTCCTAATTGTACACAAGTATGTCCGTTGGGTTTTTAGCCGTGGTACCCGCCAACAGGCCCAAAGAAGCTTCCTTCCTAGCTGCAACGCCATCTCTAAAGACAATGTCCATAATCACGTCTCTCACCAAATCGTGGCGAAATTTGAGACCAACTTTGCTAGCACAATAGAGTGCATGGTCCCCAAAAATATCCACATACCGTTTACAGCAAGCGCATACACTATCTTGCGGGAAGAGCGGTATACTGTAACGGTACTGAGATATTTCCCTGAACTGTCGAGGCCCTATTTGTTAGAGCATAGCTGGGTTGAACCCACCAAGCGTTGGTATGTCAAGTTTGGTTGTCATATTTTAGTGAACCAAAACTCATTTAAGAGTCGCTTGATTTAAATGTTCTAGAGTCAACTTCGTATAGGTTAGCTTGAAAGTATTACGATGAGACATTACAAGTATTGCGAAGACTTGAAAAAGTGAAGAAGTACGGAGCTACAACCACAACATCATCCTTCCACTTGAGGTTAGTGATATTTGACTTGAACTTTTTCATTCCCTAACGTATCTTTCAACTCGTGCATAATGAAAACACAAAACTGCGAAGCATGAACACTCTAGATATACATAGTATTAAGGAATACAATATGAAGTTTCTTGCTTAACCATTAAACTTTGTATATAAGACATCAACATAATCGTATGAATGCTATTGTGATTATGTATGGGTATGAGGTGAGGATTTCATCATACGAAACAATGTTTTTACATGTGTTTTAAGGAAGTAAGTTCATGATATATGTTGTGAACCGAAAATGAAATCGCTAGGCGTTATTGGGGATGTTCTTCATTGCATATCTTATGAACGACCAATATGTGTGATTAGTATAACCGCTCATGACTTGTTTGTGTTCTTGGTAAAACTATTCACATGAGGCCTGACTTATGTATTGGCATGACTTTTATTAGTGAAACCGATCTTAAGTAATCACCTGGGGTATGATCGGGTTTGTGTGTGTCTGACCAAATTTTGGAGAGGGTAACCGATCCTAGCAAGAGGTGAAGTACATCACAAAGGGGAACCGATCCTTGTATGAGGTGCAACAAGGTTTATAGAAGAAAGGGTAACCGATCCTATGAACATGTGCACCACGTTTTTAGGCAAAGGGGAACCGATCCTATGGTCATGTGCAACACATACAAGTTAGATACCAAATATATGTGGGGAACTGATCCTAGTACCTAGTCAGCCGAATTTTGGTAAGCTAGTGTGACCATGCACAATACTCACATGGAGGTAGAACCAAAACTTGTTTTGGTAAAACCGTTACTCCCATGGTTTGTGATTGAGTGTTACTTGATCAATCACATAGTTCTTGAAAGTCAGATGAACCAACTCTAAACTTGTTTGGAAGTGTGGTAAATCGGTTTCAAGTGAGCAAGTATGAAAAAGGATTTGCAAGAGAAAGATGTCGACACACTTTGAACACGCGCATTGATGTGTATCTTTTATTTGTTCAAAGATATTCCTTAACAGCTAAGAAGGAAGTAAATTCCAAGATCGAATTTAAATAAGTTAAGAATCTTTTAATTAAGGTTTTTAATTATATATAGAAAATAAAGTAATGTGCATTTGCTAATTAAATATTTTCCAAGGAGATTTCGATCATAAATTTGGACAATTCATACACAGGAAATTATGAAAACCGAATCTGGGTTAATATGGAAATATCTTGAGAATAATTTATGTTTTGGAAATTCCTTGGTGTCCAAACTTCCTTGTCTATAAATACTTTAAGTTTACATTTCTAGCAAACTAATCCTTCGTGATAGTAAACTTCCTCTGTTGTACTGTTACTGGTGAAGCCGCCTATTCGGAGAGGAGAGTAACCTAATTAGGCGAAATCTCATACGACCGCTCAGTTTAAAGTCTTCTTTGAGATTGAGAAGCTCTAGTGCATACCGTTGGTATGGGAAACTAGATATTGCGGTTGATCTTTAGTTTTCTTATTGATTTGATTGACTAACGGTGGTTGAACTTTGATTGCACCTAGTTTGTTTATGCTTGAAAATCTTCTCTTCTGATATAAGATTCACTCAAACTAGTTCAAGGTTTCGACATGGATCTTTAGACTGTTGTTAGATCTAAAAACGATATTGTGATAATCCATTATTAACATACTCAGTTCTGTGCGTGATTGATCACAAGAGATTCAAGTAGTTGTGTGCAGGTGTTTATTGAAGATCTAAGAAGATTTGAAGACAAAGAAGAGATAGAAGATTTCTGACTTGGTTTTATAATCTTTGGTGTGCACAATACTTGTTTGGGTAATAGAAGATCCAACTATAATCTATTTATCCTTTGGGTATTTTGATAAAGTAGTTGAGAAGATCGGCATCAATAAATTTCCTTGGGATTAGAGGTATTGATAGCAAAATTTTACCGATTGCCTTTTGGTGATTGAACATAAGATAGATCTTGGAACCTGGCAAAGGAGTTTATGTTAAGATAAACAAAAGAGCCTTTGTGCAACTCATATCACTTGGTTAAAGAGAGTTGATACCAAACAGATTTGTTGTTCTTTTACTGTTTGAAATACGAACCAAAGGATTTGGTCCAAGTACGTGACTTGTTTACAAGTTGGAGGCGTGCGAATACAAACAGAACTAGGTGAACTATAGGTTTAGTTGCTTGGTCTCAACTATACGAAGTTGGTTTATTTTGTATAGCGTCTTAATCCTGAGAGTATTCAATTCTGGATTAGGTCCCGAAGTTTTTCTGCATTTGCGGTTTCCTCGTTAACAAAATTTTGTTGTGTCATTTACTTTATATTTTCGTACTATAATTGTTTTATTATAATTAAAGTAAATTACACAAACATTAATTCTTATTTACTTGATGCGCGAATCCTATTGAGTTAAGTCCGAACCTTTGTATCAAGTAAACATACTTCGTTGTTGTATTTTCTCGATCTCATATCCATAGACGATCACACGAAGTGTGAACCGATTAGTTGCATTGCCTCGACTCAGTCCATATATAATCACTTTCGTAGATATGACTTATTGGAAGGAAAAGTTTTAGCTTGAGGTATATTTGGGTACCCTCGCCTTTTCACTATTGTTTGATGATTTAGTCTCGGAATTGGGATAGCCAGTTGGTAATCCATCACATGCTGCATCTTATTGCTCTTTCACAAGATCGAATCTCTAGATGAAAGACTGAACCTGTCAGGTAGTTCCCTCTTCACAACACCAAAATACAAAACCGTCAATATCTTCATGGGATGTGGGGCGGTGGTATTGATGTTAAAAGTAGAGGCTGTAAGACTGCAGGCATGCATAAAACTGGTAAGAGCGCCTTGGAAGCTGAGGCTCGGGGTTGAAATGTCAGTAGATCTCAAGATTGAGTGCTGTAGATGTTGAGATTGTACGCATGATACCAGGAAGATGAATTTTCTTGTGTCCTTCATCATGTATGCTCCTAGGCCCCATATCGAATGGGAAAAGTCGTTAGGCGCTGTTGAAGTGGCCCAAATCCTACACTGTCTCCCACTATCAAGTGTGGTAGATACTCCATTAGGCGTTGATCAAATTTCGCTGAAGCTTTATGAAGGACTTACGGCCTGGTTGTGCGCAGAGTGAAAATACAATTTAGATACTCCATTGTAGTTGTGTAATAGCAAAAGCTCACAATGTGGGTCTTTGAGGGTTTTAACACAGCCCATAAGCTTGATAGTTTTATCAACATGCTGCATAACCAAGTCCTGAAAGTATTGGGAGTCTAAGCTTACCGGACCTCCAAGAAATTTCACACCCTCAGCAGGTCTTCCCATGCCAAGGGGGGAAACACCAACAACAAGGCACATGGGGTCTTTGGAAGGCCAGAAAATTTCAGTCTTCCAAGTTTTCAAGTGTAGTCCTCTTGCACTACCTATTGGAAAATGAATATTACATATGTTAATAATACAATAATAAAGTTATAAAGTGATGATACCAGCAATTTGAGTTCGAAATTCATCAACATCAGGATGCAAGTGAATTTCAAAAAAACAAAAAAAAAATATAGAGAGAGAATTTATAAAGGATCCCCTAGAAGTAGATAAAAGAAAGTGGAAGATAAGGAAAATCAAATCAAACTGATACACAATCCTCATATTATCCATATCAATTTAATAAATCTCAGCAAATTAATGTGCATTCTACTCCTAACTATAACAACCCAAGATAAAATTAATGACTTCGCTTCGACGCGCGCCCAAATACAACATTACTAATATGGGTACTAGTTTTAATATTTATCAACTTTGAAGACTCTTTGAAGGTGCGAACACCATGATCCTTAATCTGTAACTCCCACGAGATCGCCTCAGGAATAAGAGGCCATAGTATTTTGCTAGAGTATCGGTAAAGATGACCAATATTTAGCATAAAGAGATTTGGGAACACCATGCCCAGATAGTTGGAATTCCATAGACTAAACTCTTTTAGCTGGCTAGTGAAGAATAATATGATTTTGTTTCTTGTTTGAGTCTCCACATAACACACAAGAGTTTTGAAGAAAAATGTCCTTGGTACCAACAAGCCCAGATAGCTAGGAAAAAATAGAAAAAAAGAAAAATCTTTACATCTCGATGCTGACGAGTTTCGAGCTCAAGTAGTTGGTAGCATCATCCAACAACTTTACTATTGTGCTATAGTGACACTTGCAATCTAAGCATTAAAAACCCATAAACGGTAAAAATCATGTTGCACACACTCGAACAACATATTTTCTGTCATAGAATAAAGACTTCAACACTACTTCATTTAAAGTAATTTGGAGTAGAGGCTACTAAGGTTGTTGATGGGTATCTGATTCCCTGGACCCGAACCAGAACCAGTTGATTTGGTTATGGTTCGAGGTCCTAAAATTGGACCCATTACCAATACCCTTAGGTACACTTGATTTGGACTTGATAAGATATCAGGTCCAACTGAGTATATCTATAGGGAAGTCTCCGTCATCAAGTACTCGGTTATTCATCCTTTTGTAAGTTTATTTATCAAAATTTAAAACATCAAGATGGTCTGAACTTTGATTATTTAGGTTTTCCATTTTTTTCCCCCTTAATTTTAATGTTTATTTAGACCATTAGATAGGCTCATACATAGTTCCCTAGACTACATCCGAACTCCTTCAAATTGGAGTTGGTTTGGCAGTAGCAGGGTTCCTGGATTCGAATGAGTATTTAATTTAAAAAAGAGATAAATATTTGTGTTTTTGGGAAAAGATTAGTGATTTCTTAATTAATACCCAATAAATACCCAGATCCGATTTGTACCCGACTTTTTTATCTGTTCTGGATGTATTAATTTAGGAACCAGACTTCACTACACCAAATTCCTGGATTAGTAACAGGACTGAGCCGTTACTAAAACGGGTTATAACGGCTCTTGCTCGTTACAAAATGGGGCGTTACATTTTTTTTGTAACGGCGGTGTAGCCGTTACGAATTTGGTTGTTACGGCCCTTAGTAACAGGTGAGGGCCGTTACGAATCGCCACGTGGTAACAGCTCAGGGCCGTTACGAATTTTTTCCGTAACATGGACGTCGTAACATCTTAGAGTCGTTACTACGTGGCAGGTTAGTAACAGGCCATAGCCGTTACTACGTGGAAAATTGAAACAGCTTACATCCGTTACTAATTTTTTCGTAACAACAAAAAAATTACTGTCGGTCAACATTGACCTGGTCAAAATTGGTCTATATTGACCAATGTTGACTAGTTCAAAGCTGACCGGCAGTTCATTTTGTGCCGGAAATAAGACGTAATTCTTAATTCAATTAGCTGCACAAGTCTGTCATTCAATCCATACAAATTCTATTACACATTTTATTATAATAATAACTTGGTTTAACCTTTCAACAACTTAAGAGAATTCCTTAGTTTTTAGGGAATGCAAAATCTGCTTAGAAACTTAAGAGAATGCCTAAGTTATATGCAGCCTAAAGCTCATACAACAGTTGTTTACAACTTAAGAGCATATAAGATAAAACTAACAAATGCAGAACACACATAACAATCTCTGCCTTCTCTCGCGGAATGTTTCTGTCGCAAATTTACAACACTTCGCCTCACCTGCTCTAGCAATACGACTCAGCACCTAGAGGAAATGAGTTGGTACCTAAGCCAATTCAAAAAAGAGAACAAAGTTACGTCCAATTGGTGCCAAGGATTTCAAATTATATCAATTCAATGAAAAAAAGTTCACAAACACTTTCTTAGCCAAACCAACAAGTTAACAGCCCATGGTAATGCATGATAGAGGACATCATTGCCTACACAATCCTCTATTAGAACCTCATGCTCAAGGAATTTCAACAAACCAGTTCAGTTATTCTATATTGAACTTCCATGTTTTACAAATAAAATGCATACCTATATGTAATGCAACAGTCCACTACATTGTTCTCTATTTCCCTAGATTAAAACAAGAAAAAATAAAGCCTGATCACTTGCAACTCTAAATAATAATAATTATTACAAGTGTGGATTCTCATCTATAAATCCACCAAACCTCACAATGCACATTCAGAAATTCACCATAACTAGCTAGCTCAAAGCCTAATAAAGGTAGCTCAATTAACTTTCACAACACAATGACAACCATTACCTGGGCACGAATGAAACCACTAAGGGTAAGTAGCAACTTGACACCAATTAGCTAAATTATAAAGACAGATTTGCTGAAACTACCTGTAAAATATAATACGCCAATTAGCCATAATAAGAATAATAAACACTACATGCTTTGGCATTAAAATACCTAAAAGAAAAAAATGCAACTTGTCGATGGTTCTTATCAGAGGCAAGTTGTGCTGGTATAAATCCAGTTTTGTCAGTCACCATTAAATCCTCTTTTTTTCCCGCCTGAACAAGCACCGTGCATGCCTCTAGATTCCCTATAATTTCCCTGGCAATACAGAAATTAAACTCATTATAATATTTTGAAATCAGTTCATGATTGCCCACATCAAAATTTAAAATAATTACGAGTTTGCAAACCTTTCCAAATGTAGTGGAGATAAAAATAAGACTTTGTCCAGTTGGTAAAAACCCGAGACTATATGTAAAACTTATGCATGACTAGGAGTAGTTCCAGATTTTTCTGTGTCCATCGGCTCGCCAGCAGCGAATTCACCTTCCCCTACGCTCTCATCGACGTCAACACCATCGGTTTGGGGTTCGGCTGTGCTTTGTGGTGGAGGTTATGGTGATTCTGCTGGAGTAGGTGGCTTTGGCTCTACTTGCTTGGGTTTCGTTATCACTGGCCTGCAACACCTGTTCCAACGAAACAAACAAAATAAATTCATCACTCAGGAGAAAGTGGATAGGGAAATCAATCACGACGCCAAACTTTATTACAAGAGTTTCAAACAAAGACCCATCCAATAAAATGGTGGACATCAGCGAATCACGAGATTCGTCAAGTGCAGTACCAATCGCAGATTACCATAACTACCATAGTAGATCTACTTATCTATTTGCCAAAGAAAAAAGTAATTGTGCATAGAAATTATAATGTACCTATCAAGGGACTCTACATTCCTTTTAACATCAACATACAACAATACTAGGTTAGCATATTTAGGCAGAGAGTCTTCTTGATGTTGCTTCTCTCTCAACCATGCTTCTGCTTCCACAAACTCCTTAATGACCTGCCACATTAAGTCGAGTTCTTTCTTAAATGAGTTGCATACAAATATACAAAGAAAAACTCATTTTGTTTTTCTATAAATGAAAGCAGGCTCATATTTGGCTAATACTAGTAAGTGGAAGTGCAACAATTAGGCATCGATAATGGGCATAAATTGAAACAAAAATTACCTCCATAGCATTCAACAAAGCATTGAACAAAGTAGGAAGTGCTTTATTTGCAACAAACACATCCCCTTCCACCCACAGATTCTCAAATCACACTTCAATTTTAGGAATATCAATTCCAACCCTGGTATAACAAAACCGAAATCAATCAGTACCTCTAAACAAACCCTATTTACAAGTGAAACTCCCTCAAACTGATTAACAAACTGAAACCCTTAAAACTGATTAACATACTGAAACCCTTAAATCTGATTAACAAACTGAAACCCTAAAACCGAAATTACTCAAAACCTAAAACAAATGACGAAATACTTACACAAATAAAATATAGATGATGAAATAGAAACCCTAAACTCGATTAATAGATGATAAAATTGAAATTCTGAACTCGATTAACAGATGTGATTCTACAGGGAAGAAAAAAAAAAGAGAGGAGGAAGAGAAAATCTAACAGACAAAAAGAAAAAACATATACCTTCTAAGCTGAGATTAAAGATCAGTTCTTTAAAGCTCCAACTCCGACGAACCCTAAAATGAAATCGAAAAAAAAAATTGGTATCAGATGAAACCTTAAAATCTGATTTAACAGATGATAAAACCCTAAAATCGAAAAATTGACGATGACTTATGCAGATCGAAACTAAAATCGAAACCTAAACTCGTTAATCTTACACAGTTCTACAAAGATCAGATGACTAACGAGTGTGGAGACGAGATGAGAGGAAAGGAGAAGAAAGAACAGAAGCAGAAGAGAGAAAATAAAAGACTGAAAATGAAATCCCGATTTGGCTAAGTGCTGAGATATCCTTAAAAGCACGCATACGCATGTGAATCGCACACGCATGGAAGGAAATATCCTCTGGTATAACTCATCGTGGGTGAAAACATAATGCCACGCATGTGAATGGCACACACACATTCTAAAGGTGTTACCACCCAAGTGTGACCAAGCGTGTGACTGGCACGCCTCTAAAAAATTTCTTAACGGCTTTGACCTGTTACGAATTTTTCGTAACGGCCATTTATAATGAGAAA
Source organism: Papaver bracteatum (assembly GCA_023529315.1). Classification (NCBI taxonomy): domain Eukaryota; kingdom Viridiplantae; phylum Streptophyta; class Magnoliopsida; order Ranunculales; family Papaveraceae; genus Papaver; species Papaver bracteatum. The sequence goes on along the minus strand of JAJJWX010000552.1, from coordinate 307,766 downwards.
TTTGTAACGGCCACAAAGCCGTTACGAATTCCTATTACGAATTCGGGAATTTGGTGTAGTGCTCTAAAACCGAATAAAGTCACGGGATCCGATTCTTGGTAGTACGTACACTACTCGGATCGATAGTGCATGTTGATTCCCCTTCCATTTCCCAAGACTCTTGGTGTTACGAGTGCATCCAAATGAGATACTTTTCAAAAAAAATTATGTGGTCGTTTCATTAAGGCGGAGATGCCAAGGCGCACTCCCATTTCCTTTGATAAGATTTACAATTAAGGTCGAATCACACTCCATGGTAAAGTTATCGTTTTTCTGGACACCAATTAAATAATGAAAATTATTGAGGGAACACTATGTTATAAGATTTGCACTAATTTTTTTTTAGAGTCCAAACAATATTGGATTTGAAGCCAATACTCCGTTGATTTATTTTTATTATGAAACTCGACAATCTTAGAGAAAATGAGCGCAACCCAATATGTATAACACCACCATCTATCATTTTTAAAATTAACGGTCGAAATTAAAATCGTCGGATGGTGAGGTTCGGCATCTCGGATTGTGCTTATTTTTATTAGAAATCTAGAATTTAATAAGAGGAACGTATCATCAAACTATTAGCTTCAAATTTATTATTATCACAAAATTGGTTAAAAAGATCAAAAACAAGAATTCCTGGGTGAAATAGATTTCTAGGTTCAGATACTGTTTATATAGCCAAAATTCAGAAAAATACTGTTTAAATAACCAATTTGGATATTTTACCCAGGAAAAAAAAATGTTTTACCTAAAATAACCCTCAAGCTTTAAACTCAACCAAAGACAGAACCTTTTTTCGAACGCGCAATTGGGGGATATGAAAACTAATTGGGGGATATAGCTACAAGACAAAATAGGAGTCCCAATAGCAATTCTGGGTCACCCCTTATGTAATTATTTTTTTAATTCCTAATCTACCCCTCACTAATTAGGTTTAGTGGTTAATAATAATTAGTAAAAATCTTAAGTATTTGGGGGATAGATTAGTGTGTATTTTTATTTGTGTTTGGGTGAGAGTAGAAGGAGGGAAAAAAATATTTGAGAGGAATTTCTTTTTCTTTTTTGAAAATGGAAGATGATTGTGATGAGAGAATTACTACTAATAAGAGGTTGAAAAATTGATTTTTTTTTTTTTGAATCCACCATTGTTGCAGCTGAAAAAGCTTGGTGCCGGCATGGTATTCAACCAAAAACCCATGCCGGAAATTGTTGGAAATGTTCATAAATTCTTCAATGTGAAGATGACGCTGCAAGCCTTCTAAGTCATAGTCAGTTTCAGCATGCTTAAGTTTCTTCTTGTAACTATTCCATGAAGGGGGGAGATGAGAAATAATAACCCCAACAATGAATGAACTTACAAGATCAATTCCAACATCTTTAAGATGATTAACAATAAGCAAAAGATCACTGACCTGGGCAATGATAGACTTAGTGTCAACCATTTTCCAATCCATAAAGTTGCAAATCAGGAACTTCTTATTACTGGCCTCGGAAATCTTGTATTTGTTCTCCCGTGCAGTCCATAGTTCCTCTGCAGTTCCATAAGTACGATGAGCATTGTAAACGTTCAACCCCAAAGCATTCAGAATGTGACCTCGGCACATGAAATCATCTTCTTCACGCTTCTTTCGCTTTCTCTTCAATTCCTCATCGTCCTTGTCAGTAGAAGCAAGAATGGCCTCTAACCCATCTTCCAGAATGTGCCAAAGTTTTAGAAACATAAGATTGAATTTGAGAGTTTACTGCCAGAGAGTAAAACCCTCTCCTTCAAAACGTTCTAACCTATTAAAAGTATGATTCATGACTTGCAGTGATTGCGCAATAGCCATTGAAGATTCACCCTCCATGTCGATAGTAATTGTCGAAAACTGTTGGAATATTGGCACTAAAAGATGGTGAAGAAAAGAATGTTGTATTAGGGTTAAAGGCTCTTATGAAAATATTCTTTTCGAAAATTATTCGACCCTTTCCCAAATAGGAAGAAGTGTACAAACAGGTCAAAGAATATCGCCGCCAGGATATTTGAAGCCCCCCAACAGATGTTGGATTCAAATCTTGTACAACCTTGATCAAACCAGGAACACACTGGTTTTGAAAACTGATGATGCTTGTTTAGAAGGAAAACAGAGAAAGTTGAGAGATGTGTTTTGAATGAAAACAAGTCTGATATTTAAAGAGAAATTATACCCTTTGAAGATGACTTTTCATCTTTACAGGAATCCTTTCAGAGTGAACAGGCGTGTCTCTTCCATCAATGCGTCCATTGGAGAAACAATGTTCCTTTCAGAGTGAACAGGCGTTTCTCTTCCGTCAATGCGCCCCTTTCCCCCTAGGACCCCCAATGATCTGACCGGGAAGGTCGAACCCCGACAACAGGGTAAATGACTTCATTCAAAGGGTTCTTTGAAAATATCCAACATTCTCCCCTTATTTTCAAAAAACCAAAATAAGTGATAAAAAATTTAAAACTAGAGTGACTGCATCACCAAATTGACTGCCTACGTACCCGAGTGGGATCAAGCCAACGTAGTTCAAGATAAGTTGAGACAAAGCATCACTACACCAAAACCAGGATTTTCTCACAGTGTAACTTGTCACAGTTTATTTTTTAGTCACAAATATACTTGTGATAAGTGTTGCAACAATTATAACTGTTACTAAATTTTATATTCGTGATTCTTTTATTGGCAACAATAATATTTGTTGGAAATTTTCTAGACACCAACAGTTATAATATAAAATGATGATTCCACCCAAAAATTTCCCCACATCTAAAACAGCCCCAAATTTACAACACTTATAATTTTTCTTGTCACTATTTTGGCAACAGTTTTACAAAATCACAATTATAATTAATTTCTATTAATCAAAATATATTTTTATTTCCAATTTAATTTTCATAATATTAGGAAAAAACATGAAGACCAAGTCAATAAATCGTGACTCGGTAGGAAACTTGACTTAGGACAGATGACGACCTTTATGTCGATGTTGTCGGCAACCACACAGAAAGAAACTCTTTTCTTCTTCTGCTCTTGATTTTGTTCCGCCATTAACACACCGAGACTTTCGAAATTTCATAGCCGGTTCACCAAAATTAAATCTGAGTTTCAATTCAAATCTAGAATCTGGATCGATTTGACCCAATAAATCTAGGTTATGTATTCTATTAATTATGTGGATCGATTTGGCTTAAAATCTGAACGATGAAGATGAAGAAAGATGTTTCAGAGTTGATTATGCTGATGATAAAATCCGTTGGTTCCTCTTTTTCTTTGATGAGGTAAGTGATTGAGTTCTCTATTTCGTCATCGATTGATAATAATCCGTTGGTTAATGTTTGTATTTTTTACAGTAATTTTGATTGGATATTGGATAATGTTTTAATGGGGGTGTTTACAGTGACATGGGTGAAAACCTAGATGAGAAATCATTCAGTTAGAACTTATGCTGCTGTTTCAAAGTATGGAAAGCTTCAATTACCTATAAAGTAAGTCTTTTTTTTTTTTTTTTTTTTTTTTGTTGTGTGTTTCTGAGATGCATAAAATTGGTTGAACGCCTTTGGGGAAACAAAAATTTCATGTTTAAATTGTGTTTATCATTAAATGTGTAATAAAGCTTTAACATTGAAAATTTAGGTTAGGGAATTTTTACTGAACTACTGTACATTTGGATTTGTCGGTGTTTGATTCTGATGCTCTGATGTTGTTTGTTGCAAATTTGGAGTGAAATTTGTGTAAATATAGATAAATTTACTTTAATTTAGTACCTGTATTACTTCTTCTTTACTTGAGGTTTGATTTAAGAAGAGTTAAATGTCCAAGGCGTAGTTGTTTGAAGTTTGATTGAAGCCAAACTCAAATTGGTATTCTTTACTATGTGGAAACTTTAAAACCCATACTTTGAACCAGCTTTTTGTTATTGTGATTGGTTTCGGAGAAGATTCAAGCCGGATTTCTGTTAGACATGGCAGAACCGCTATTGGAGTGGTTAGGTGCTAACCAGTCTTGACAACCGTGATCCTAACTCTTCCAGCCTGTTAAACATAGGGTTAGGTTGAGAATTTCGTATGAATTGTGGCATGGTAGTTAAATTTTTTTCCATCAATTCATGGTTAAGGAAGGTGATATTGAACTGTTGTCTTCATTGTTTAATCTTGTCGTTTTAAAATATCAGGAAACAGAGGCTGGATGAAGTTTGTCTTGAAAGATTTCAAAAATATAGTCGAACCTATATACAGTATTGGATCATACAAGGTCAGTAAGTATATCAATGTTTCTGTATTCAGAGATGTTCTCTTACAATATCGAATATTAGTTGAATATACAAGTGTGTTCTCATTCTTGAATGTTTAGATTGATTACATGACTGAATTTTTGATGTGGGTTCGATTAGTGTGGTTTCAATTAGTTTAGATTGATTACATAATTCAGTTTCTTAATTTGTAATAGATGCATGAATACATAAATTATTGTTATAGATGAACCTTGCTTCAATCTGTTCTTAGCAGAACTAAGTTGATGTCCAAATACATTGACTGTGTCGAAAGTTATTTTTCCAAGAATTTCGTAGATGTGGATGCAATGATGAGTTAGCTATAACTTACTGAGTTTTGATAGAATAATGCTTAGATATGAAATCATACTTTTAATATCTAATCATTACAAATATAATGTGATATATATAAGCTCTCTCGTTTTCCTTGTTCGAATAGTGCCTCTTTGTTTGAGGGTGGTTGTACATTTCAAGTAATTTCATTGCAACTTATTACGTTATGTGTCCACAATACAAGGATGATGCTTTCTCTATCTAATCTATATGTGAGCAAGTAAGATACCGTGTGAATGTTGTGCACACCTGACACCTTGTTCTCTTACTATTACTCTTGAAAAATATTAAATTTGGATCCTAGTCTAAATGTGTGAGAGCAATTGAAAAAATCATGGTTAAAACACCCAAACTGATTTAGTATCTTAAGATATTTTATTTTCTCCTTATCCCCGTCTGCATTAAAATGAGTTTCTGCTATCCAGGCTTGAATTTAGACGTGTTTGTTTTCGTAACTGAAATGTGAGGTAGTCTTAAAAGTGTTGGACGGGTATCGTTTTCATATTATGTTGAATGAAATTTGATATACGTTGAATTCCTGGTAGTTGTTACAATATGAATCGTAAGTTGACCTGCTTTGCTTTTGCTTGTAACAGGATATGTGAGCCCACTTTGACATGGCCAGTGAATTCAATCCAGTAGACAAAAAGAAGTATAATCAGATTGGGAGGGGAATCATTTCTGTTGAACCATCATTTTGAACAATTCATTTGTAACTACAAACAAAGAGAGGTAAATTTTGACATGGTGATTAATGCACTTTTCAATCTTTAGTTACGGTTCCAAATCCGTTTTTGGATATCCATTTTGTGTCAAGTCCTAACCTTTTGTTCATCATTATGGGATGCTCCTTAAATTGGCCGAGTGCTTTTACTTTGGTGCTTAGTCGAGGAAATATTTTGTATCTAAATGGTTTTTATTTTACTCTTTTTGTTAGGTAAACTCATTAGCTGATAGTTGTCACTTGTGCATTTCAAACTTTTCATCTATACCTGAAATTTTACTGGGTAGATATTTGGTTCCTTGTACTGAGGGCCAACAACTAAAACAAGTGTCAGGTAAGGTTATATGGATTTGGCATTAATTGTTGATAATCTTTTTAGCTGTAACCAAACCACCACTTTTGCTTGTTATTATCATTCTGGAACATTATTTGAAATGTAACCAACAACCTGAAACCTACTTATTATTAGTGTCCAATTATGCACCTCATCTGGTCATTCCTAATTGTACAATGATTTTGTATATTACCTCAATTCAAGCAATGCTAATCTCCACCAAGTGAATTAGGCATAATGTGGAGCTCATAGTTTTACTTTCTGCACTCTCCTGTGATATATGGTAGCATGTTATAGTGTTAGGATTTCAGTGAATAACCATATGATGGTACAAAATGTTTATAAATGATAAGCCATATCTTTATCCTTAACTGTCCAATGAATGACACCATGTTTACACCATGTTCCATCCCCTGTGTTTTTAAACTATTGATTTTCAAGTTAATGGTTTGAATGGTTAACTCTTTATTGTCACAGAGAACTCTGCTCAAGCCCAGAACTTTAGAGACTCACTTGTAGAATGTCGGCTGTTGTGAATAAAGCTTGGATGAATGAACCAGACATATTTAGCAAAACATATAGAGATGGGGTTAAATTTTTTATGAATTATGCAGCTAACTATGGTTATCCAGACACAACGTGTTCTTGCCCATGCTCAAAGTGTCAAAATGGGAAACGTTTGGAGATGTGGGAAGTGAGGAGACATCTTAACGAGAAGGGTATCGACAGGAGTTATGTTACTTGGTTCTTTCATGGTGAAAATGATGGTGATAGTGCGGCAAGGCATCCAGGTAATAATCTTATACCAACTGAAATGGATGATGAGCAAGTTAGAGAAGGTGTAGTAGAAGATATGGGTTCCTTTGTCGATGCTGCATTTGGAGTTTTTGATAGGGGTGATGGTGTTAGTGGTAATGAAGAAGTTGAAACTGAAGAATTTGTTCCCGAACCAGATTTGGGGAAGAGATATTACAGGTACAAACAGTTGGCTGAAGAGAAGTTGTATCCGGGTTGTAATACTAGCATCCTAACTGCAATTGTGGAGCTGCAGAACGTGAAGAAAACATATAAGATTTCAGCTAACTGTGTTAATAGTTTGTTGGGTGTGATAAAGGGTTGGTTACCAAAAGGGAACAAATTGCCAGTAAAATACACGACAATGAAGTCGATGCTCAAAGATATGGGGATGAAGGAAAAATCGATTCATATGTGTGAGAATCATTGTATTTTGTATTACAAGGAGAATGCAGATTTGACCAGCTGCCCGGAATGCTTTGCACCAAGATATAAGGCAAAGGTTGATAAATTTGGGGAAGAGTTGTCGTCGAACGAGCCTTCCAAGGTATTGAGATATTTTCCCCTCGGGCCGAGGCTCAAGAGATTATATACGATACCTTGGATAACACGTGCAATGACATGGCACAATAGAGCAGAAGTTTCACCAGATTATATGCGTCATCCGGTCGATTCATCTCAATGGGATTTAGTGAAGAAGAAGTTTCCTGAGTTCGCAAATGAGGGGAGAAATGTGTGTCTTGGAATTGCAACTGATGGATTTAATCCTCATGGTATGCAGTCTCTGAATTATAGTTGTTGGCCTATCACAGTGGTTGTTTACAATCTTCCTCCTTCCTTGTGCATGAAACCTGAGTTCCAAATCATGACGATGTTGATTCCTGGGCCAAAGGCACCGGGTCAAGATATTGATGTATGTCTCCGTGTGCTAGTAGACGAGCTCAAAGATTTGTTTGAGGATGGGATATCATCTTTTGATGCACACAAACAAGAATCGTTTCAACTTAGGGCTTCTTTGATGTTTGGTATTCATGACTTGCCAACACAAGGTAATATGTCTGGATGTACCACACACGGCTATTTCGCTTGTGTACATTGTGCGGACAAGACTCGAAGTGCGTATCTGCTATACGCAAGAAAAAATGTTTACCCTAATTATCGGATATACCTCAGGGGTAATCATCCTTTTAGGAAGGGAGAGAACTTGGGATTAGTAACTGATGAAACTAAACATGCTCCAAAGCATCTATCAGGAAAGAAGTCGTTGGAGAAACTAGCCAAAGTGACTTACAAACCTGGTAAATTGGTAGTAAGAAGCAAGGCGCAGAAAAGAAAGAGATATGATCCCGATGTGGATGATGATCCTTATGGTGATGGTGTGGACGATGAACTTACTGGTGCATTCTATAAGGAGTCTATATTTTGGGAACTGAAGACCTATCGTATCCTCTATTTCCGCCATTGTGTAGATGTAATGCACACCGAGAAGAATGTAATGGAGCATATACTTGAGACGATCTTTGATTTTGGTAGTAAGTCTATGAAATCTTGGAATGCAAGGGATGAATTGAAGGATCTAGGCTTGCACTGTGGACAGTGGACTACCAGTAAACCTGGGAGTAGTACAGTTGCCACCAAACCAATGTTTGTCTTAAGCAAAGCTGAGAAGGAATCATTTTGCAAGATTCTTAAAGACCTCAAATTTCCTTCTGGTTTTGCGTCGAACCTGAGCAACAATGTTAATGTTAAGAATTCAAGTTTCGGTAACTTCAAATCCCATGACTATCATGTAATTATGGAGTATTTGCTACCTGTTTGTCTTCAGCATGCTTTTCCAAAGCACCCAGAGTTGCGTCGTGCACTTCATCAGATCAGTTTGTATTTCAGATTGCTTTGCTCCAAAGTCCTAAGCAAAAGTGGACTGCAAGAGGCTAAGTTCATGGTTGCCGAGGCAATGTGTGTTTTGGAAAAGTATTTTCCAGCTTTATTTTTCGATATAAGTGTTCACCTAACGGTTCATTTAGCTGATGAGGCATTGCTTTGTGGACCCGTTCGATATCGTTGGATGTACCCCTTTGAAAGGTGAGTTTATGTTTTGTTTATGTGATGTTGTTATTCTGGATAACTCGTATCTTTTATAATGAAGTGTGAATGTACAAACTGATACAGGGCAATGAAGGAGTTCAAAAACATTCCCAGTAACAAAAGATACGTTGAAGGGTCTATTAAGGAGAACAACCTCGTAAATGAAGCAGTCACGTATGCCATGGAGCACACGTCAAATCCACGTGATGGCAATCACCAATCCAGTTGGGAGGCCTTTCTTGGAGAAGAGTCGGAGTATAGTGATGTAGGTCCTATGGGTAAACAAGGAACGAATGTTACGCTCGATTCCACGCAATTTATACAGATACGGAGATGGGTGCTTTTTCGATGTAATCCCGATGGTCTCGGTGATTATTATAGGTATTTTTTTGATAAATATATTCAGTCTTTCAATTATACACATGGTATTTCATTGATAAGAAATGGTGATTTTTGCTTATGTTACAAATCTCATTTTGCTATATGTAGCTACTATTGTGAAAACCTTTTATCCATTTCACAAGATGCTGGAAAGGAGGTCCCGGACGACGAAGTCGAAAAACAAACAGAGTTCATTGAGTGGATGTATGAAAAGGTACTGAAATGACTCTATTATGTCCTTAGGTTAATAGCTACTTCTAGTGAACGAAACCCATATTGAGCAACTACAGAATCACATACATTAGCCTCAATGTTGTTTGTAAACATGCCGTTTTCTGGGCAATAACAACCTACATTGTGACACATAGTTCATATTTCCTACGTTTTCTGATTTAGCTACGGAATCACATACTTGTCCAACTGTGTGTAGCTATTTTCTTCTAATGGTAATTGTGTTTGTTTTTTATTGCGTAGCTGTTAAGAGAAAATAAAACTGATACATTGATGTGGCGATATGTAAGAGGTCATGTTGAAGCGAAAGAGTTCGTTATGTACCGTGTGAATGGTTTTGTTTTCTCTCCAAGGTATTATGAAGAAACAGTTGGTAGTCAAGACAGTGGTGTTTGCATGACAGCAAGCACCACATTTCGGAGCAAGAAAGGCGATAAAAATCCCAAAACTGTGTTGACCAAGTGGTATGGGGTTGTGAATCAAATCTTAGAGTTGGACTATGGTCGATTTACCGAGGTTGTGTTTTATTGTGACTGGGTGAAAGCAGAGAGTGGAAGAAAAATATGTCCCGACTCGCATTTGGTTTTGGTGAATATGAATAGAATGAGGGATTCCGCTAATTGGAGAGACGAGCCTGCAATTCTCGCTGAAGAGGCAAGTGGAGTTTTCTACTCCAAAGATTTAAAAAGCGCTGATTGGTGGGTTGTTATTCATTCTCCCCAAAGGATGATGCGCGGAATTGATAATTTGGAGAAACCCGAAATTGGCAGTTTCCAACAACTATTGTTAGATGAACCTAATTTACGCCCTTTGTTACGTCCTTTGACGAATTATGAAGCTTTTATGTCGCTGTAAAATGAATCGTCCTGTGCAAACATAATTTCTTTTTGTGTACAATTGAGCAATACAATTTATATGTATTTCAGTAGCACTTGGTTGGATTGGTGCAGTAGACCAATTACGCGCACTATCTTTGCATTTTCTTATGGTCCAGAATTGATTGCAGCATGTTTTTGCTGGCTTATTGGGTAGATTTGAATTGGCAGTAGTATTCTCATCTGCTCTGCAGTCTTGTCTCTAATTTAGGCTAACAATGCTGATATGTGGATATGAAGTTGTGTTGTAGTTTTCTGAACTTTCCTTCAGTCTTGGTTTAAGCCTGCAAACAGAACTAAGGTAGTGCAGTGCTCAGTTTTCTGAACTCTTGTATAAGATGTAGACTGTGAGATTTTAGGCTATGAATCTTGTAGTAAAACTCAGTCTGAGACTTGTCTTTGAGACTTTGGTGATTAAAACTCAATCAGAATAAGAATTGTATAGAAGCAGAATAAGAATTGTAGAGAAATTTAAGAAATAAAAGACATTATATTTAGTAATTATAACCGGAGCATAAACATTTTTAGAACTTAGTATCAAAAAAACTGCACATCGCCGCTAAGTTCACATAACCAAAAAATAACACTATACCAAAAGAAAGTTAAGCCCCACAAAGTTAAACATGTAACGAAGGCTGCAGTAAGTTCTTAAAACAAGAAAGAACTAAACCAAAGAGATTTCCCTAGAAGTACCGTTACGCATGTAACTTCAGCTACCCAAAAAGATCAAATCACCCACCACATTTTCATTCATCTAAAAACTCCAAACGTCTTAAAGGCCATACTAACCATCCAGTAATACCTAAAAGATCCTTCAATGTCCAGTATTCATCCCCCTGTGGTGCATCATATACAACACAAGTCTCATCCAAAATGGTTTCAATTTGCACTCTCCTCTCATCTTCTGCAAGAGCTACTCCATGAAACATCCTGCCATCTGAACCCTTCATGATATAGCCTTTAGCTGCTACCTTCTTTTTTTTGTTCAGCAGGTTCACATATTGAATCTTTCCATTGTTAGGCTCATAATTCCCCATAGCATCAACAACACTAGAATTTGAGCCAACATTTGTAGGACTAGAAGCATCAACAGATTCTACATTGTTGCTTTGGAGTTGATTGAGATGTTGAATGGATACATAATCATTAAAAGCCTGCACAATAACCAATATGATTCAAATTGTTAGATATGGAGTTGAATGTAACCATTCGTAATTGAGAGATGGGAATATACAGTTAAACACCTTTGACAGTTTGTTGATTTTTTCTACTAACACACTGTCCTCCTTGGGTCCTTCACTTGAGCTTGATTTACTCGCAGTAACTGTCTTTGCAAGTCTTGCTGTTACGGCTTGTCCCTTTGACAACTGTGACGAGAAGGCACGAAAACATCATTTCCCTTTATCAGGGCCAAACACGTCAGTAATTGCATCGTTCTCAAAGTCCATAGCAGATAAGTCACCATCTTTGGCAAGGCTCTTTCTCTTCTCATGTGCTATTTTCACTTGCTCCTGCAAAAATTACAAGCAAACTATTAACATCACCATCCAGAAATTTACATGCAAAACCACTTGACACACAATCTTCTCACAAATTTTTCTAGAGCACTAGGATGTATGACTCCATTTTTTCCTTTGTGCCCCTCCATCCAACTTTCAGGACATCCAGAAACAAAGTCTCCATCTTTCAATTGTTGTAGTCATATATATGGGAAAACAACAAAAGATTATAAGTTTCCATGACAACAACACCAACTTAATTCAATTTATCAAGAAGAGTTATTGAATACAATACTTACAAGGTTATGACTTTTTTGAGCATATGATAGTCTACCAAGAGTGTGTCTGAGTGTATTCTTCTCGCAATTTTCCTTATACTTGGCTCGTTTTGCAGAAGATTCCGGTTTGCTTTCATTTTCAACAAAAGCTTCCCAAAAAGGAAGGTGACACCCTCGAGGTTTTGCACTCAATATATCTTCAGCAATAACTTTTCCTTTGAGAGTCTTTCTTAACTTGTACTTATATGTCCTGAATTTTTGTGAATAACCACCTTCAACTATGGGGCGGACAAGATTTGATGGCACGGCGAATGTAAACTTAGTCTGAAATAAACAAGAGAGAGAGAGGTCACAAACATGATTAATGTAAAACACTATAAATCAAATACATCGGTACCCATGAAAATTTACCATCAATCCATCCCAAATCGAATCTTTGAAAACCTGGGGAACGATTCTCCAATCTGTGAACTTAAGAGGGATCTGTGCTCGTACAAGCTTCCCAACAAGAGTAGCAAGCTTTGCGTAGTTGTCACCATACGGTCTACCTGCTTCATCTATAGTCACTAGTAATTTGTTACCAACTACAACAACATCATTTTGATCATCTTCATGACCAGCTTGAGGATCAACATCAGGATTAGGTACAAGACCAGCATCATTGTTCATCTGCAACAAACAATGAGAAAAGATTGAGATCCAAAAACATATTCAATAACAAAGATATCAATTCTATTATTTTCAATATGTCTTGTGTTGTTTAATCATTGAAACATTACTAGGATTATCAACATTTAAGCAACATTGGTATGTCATAGAGGTTACTAACAAACATGCTAAAACACCCAGTGGTGGGTTTTAAAAATAGTAGTCTGTATGTGTAAACAACAGGTTAACCAAAAGAAACTTTACACATACTTCTCAATTGGAACATTACCATTCTATAAGCAAAAATTTAAGGCATATTTAAACCCAGTAGTCTGTATGCACAAACAACAGGTTAACCAAAAATTGTAAACAAAATTGAATGCAAAAATAAAATGAAGCTACTTTTTACCTATTATGCAAATCATTAGCCATTTCATTGGTAAATTGAAACAAAATAATGAAGGCATAATGTAAAATTAGATTCTAGTTTACAAAATTTAGCTTTTTTGAAATATAAATTGGTATAATCAGTTAGGTCAATACTCATAAACCCTAAAAATTTAATATCAAAACCTGAGAAGAAAAGAAACCCACTAGAATTGAATATCACCTTTTGTAAGTGGAAGAAAAACTAGAATGGATGATTTACAACTAAGTTCTAGAGCAACAACAGAGAGCTGAGGATGGTATGATTGAGCAGGAGTATCATACTCTCTCTTAAATAGAGAATTAGATGTGAAATTGGGGGGAAATTTTGGAGGGGAACCGACTTACAATACATTTGAATGATTTTGAATCTGTTTCTGGTGATTTGACAGATTTGGGAGGGGGAAAGGAGCGGCAAATTGAAGCAGGGAGGGGGAAATTGAAGCAGGGAAAGAAGAAGGTTTTGACTTTTGATACTTACGAGTTTTTCTTTTAGATTTAGGTTTCCTCTCTCTTTTTAATCTTGTGACACGTATGCTTATCCATCGGTTTCTCAAAACCCAATAAAATCATGTGGCTACAAATGACTCCTGTCATTTTATTTATTTTAACAATTATATAAAAATTTACAATATTTATTTCCATGCTTAGAAAAAAAAAATTGTCCCTAATATATTTTTTTATAATTATTCAATCTGGAGATTTTTTATTTTTTTTTGGAAAATAATTATTTTAAACCCGTGATATTCAATTCTGAACCCGTGATGTTCAATTCTGATATATTTAGTCTCCAGTTCATCCGGACGAGAAAAAAGGATCGAACTCTAGTAATCTTTGAACCTGTGATGTTCAATTCTGATATATTTAGTCTCCAGTTCATCCGGACGAGAAACAAGGATCGAACTCTAGTAATCTTTGAACCTGTGATGTTCAATTCTCATATATGTAGTCTCCAGTTCATCCGGACGAGAAACAAATGTCCAACTCTAGTAATCTTTGAACCTGTGATGTTCAATTCTGATATATTTAGTCTCTAGTTCATCCGGACGAGAAACAAATTAAGGTCCAACTCTAGTAATCTTTGAACCTGTAATATTCAATTCTGATATATTTAGTCTCCAGTTCATCCAGACGAGAAACAAATGTCCAACTCTAGTAATCTTTGAACCTATGATGTTCAATTCTGATATATTTAGTCTCCATTTCATCCGGACGAGAAACAAATGTCCAACTCTAGTAATCTTTGAACATGTGATGTTCAATTCTGATATATTTAGTCTCCAGTTCATCCGGACGAGAAAAAAGGATCGAACTCTAGTAATCTTTGAACCTTTGATGTTCAATTCTCATATATGTAGTCTCCAGTTCATCCGGACGAGAAACAAGGATCGAACTCTAGTAATCTTTGAACCTGTGATGTTCAATTCTCATAAATGTAGTCTCCAGTTCATCCGGACGAGAAACAAATGTCCAAATCTAGTAATCTTTGAACCTGTGATGTTCAATTCTAATATATTTAGTCTCCAGTTCATCCGGACGAGAAACAAATTAAGGTCCAACTCTAGTAATCTTTGAACCTGTAATATTCAATTCTGATATATTTAGTCTCCAGTTCATCCAGACGAGAAACAAATGTCCAACTCTAGTAATCTTTGAACCTATGATGTTCAATTCTGATATATTTAGTCTCCATTTCATCCGGACGAGAAACAAATGTCCAACTCTAGTAATCTTTGAACCTGTGATGTTCAATTCTGATATATTTAGTCTCCAGTTCATCCGGACGAGAAAAAAGGATCGAACTCTAGTAATCTTTGAACCTGTGATGTTCAATTCTCATATATGTAGTCTCCAGTTCATCCGGACGAGAAACAAGGATCGAACTCTAGTAATCTTTGAACCTGTGATGTTCAATTCTCATATATGTAGTCTCCAGTTCATCCGGACAAGAAACAAGGATCGAACTCTAGTAATCTTTGAACCTGTGATGTTCAATTCTCATATATGTAGTCTCCAGTTCATCCGGACGAGAAACAAGGATCGAACTCTAGTAATCTTTGAATCTGTGATGTTCAATTCTCATATATGTAGTCTCCAGTTCATCCGGAGGAGAAACAAATGTCCAACTCTAGTAATATTTGAACCTGTAATATTCAATTATGATATATTTAGTCTCTAGTTCATCCGGACGAGAAACAAATTAAGGTCCAACTCTAGTAATCTTTGAACCTGTAATATTCATTCAATTCGATATATTTAGTCTCCAGAACATCCAGACGAGAAACAAATGTCCAACTCTAGTAATCTTTGAACCTATGATGTTCAATTCTAATATCTCCATTTCAGTGTCCAACTCTAGTAATCTTTGAACCTTGATGTTCAATCGATATATTTAGTCTCCAGTTCATCCGGACGAGAAAAAGGATCGAACTCTAGTAATCTTTGAACCTGTGATGTTCAATTCTCATATATTTAGTCTCCAGTTCATCCGGACGAGAAACAAGGATCGAACTCTAGTAATCTTTGAACCTGTGATGTTCAATTCTCATATATGTAGTCTCCAGTTCATCCGGACGAGAAACAAATGTCCAACTCTAGTAATCTTTGAACATGTAATATTCAATTATGATATATTTAGTCTCTAGTTCATCCGGACGAGAAACAAATTAAGGTCCAACTCTAGTAATCTTTGAACCTGTAATATTCAATTATGATATATTTAGTCTCCAGTTCATCCAGACGAGAAACAAATGTCCAACTCTAGTAATCTTTGAACCTATGATGTTCAATTCTGATATATTTAGTCTCCATTTCATCCGGACGAGAAACAAATGTCCAACTCTAGTAATCTTTGAACATGTGATGTTCAATTCTCATATATTTAGTCTCCAGTTCATCCGGACGAGAAAAAAGGATCGAACTCTAGTAATCTTTGAACCTGTGATGTTCAATTCTCATATATGTAGTCTCTAGTTCATCCGGACGAGAAACAAGGATCGAACTCTAGTAATCTTTGAACCTGTGATGTTCAATTCTCATATATGTAGTCTCCAGTTCATCCGGACGAGAAACAAATGTCCAACTCTAGTAAAATTTGAACCTGTGATGTTCAAGTCTGATATATTTAGTCTGCAGTTTATCCGGACGAGAAACTAAGGTCTAACTCTAGTAATCTTTGAACCTGTGATGTTCAAATCTGACATATTTAGTCTTCAATTCATACAAACGGAAAAATTTATTTTCAAAGAAAAATAGATTAACCCAACAAAATCGATACTCGGTTGTCATTAACGATATTCGCTTTTTTCGGTTTGACGGTTCGGGATTTTAACAAAATACATGTAATTCTCGAAAGAACACACATGCTTTTCACACATTCCCCTTAATCTGTATGTGACCATCAAACGTAATGTCAATCGTCCATGGTTTTTGATGGACAAATCTCAACCGTTAAACCCTTCCTTTTACTTACTTGAACTTCGTTATCCTTATCCTTATCCTCTTCTATTTCTCTTTTTCACTTATCTCCTTCTCAACTCTTTTCTCTTTCTCATATCCAAATCCTATCGTCTCTCTCAAATCCTGTAACGAAGAAACCAAAAAAAAGAAACCCTCTCGTCTTTATCAAATCCTCAAACTAAGAACCTGTGATCTTTCTCAAATCCTTCATAAAAAAAAAACCTAACTTCGTCTCTAATCTAACATCTCCGTTATTCACAGACATAATTTCTCTGAACCCTAACTCCGATTTGACCAAAAATGTAAGTTATTTCTTACAGATCTATATAGTTTGGTTCATGTTTAGTGTTTTTATTGGTTGATGCTTTAGTATGTGTGATTATTTTCTGGTTATGTTCGATCTGTAGTATAAAAATTAGGGTTCTTAATTTTCGTTCAAAGTTTTTAATTAGGTTTTTAATGCTATTTCAATTAGGGGTTTGAGAATTAGTTTGTTGATATACGGTTATTCAAAAAATTTGGTTTGTTTCTTATATCATTAGGAGAGAAAAAATATTTTCATATGTTGATATTCGGTTATTCAGAGTTCTGAGCATGTAATAATGAAGTAGGGTTAACAATTGGAAGTGCAATACAGGAGTTCTTAGAATGAATTTGGCCTTGCTTATGTGATGTTTTCTATTTTTTATAAAAAATCTATTTTCTAATGATATGTTAATGTACAAACTGATACAGGGCAAGGTACATTGAAGGGTCTATCCAGGAGGACAACCTCGTCAATGAAGCAGTCGGGTATGCCATGGAGTACATGGAAAAACCAAGTGATGCCAATCACAAAGCCAGTTTGGAGGCCTCTTTTGGAGAAGATTCGGAGTATACTGATGTAGGTCCTGTGGGTGAAAGAATGTTGTAACAACTAGTTTCCTTGGAAGCATTTTTAATATCGTAGCTGCTTTATTTTATATAATACCTTGTTCATGGAAGTTTAACTCATTTGTTGTAGATGAGTACAGGTGAAAACTCTACCAAAGCAGCTGGTCTTTTACCAAAGCCTGCTGCTGATCCTCAAGCTGGGATGAAATCATCCTTGAGTGAACCTTCCAAAGTGTTGACATATTTTCCCCTTCGGCCAAGGTTCAACAGGTTAAATGTTGAACCTAGGGTAGCACAAGAAATGGCATGGCACCATCCATCACCTCAATGAATGTGTTGTGTATGATTTCATCTTTCTGTGATTCTTAAGTTATATGCTTAACTATGTTTGTGCATTAAATCTCTTATGGTTCAGTTCTTGTTTGTTTTGAGAACATCGTGCGGCTTTTGCTACATGTGTGACAGTGCATGTGTTTTTGTGAAGCAAATGCCTTTTGGCATAGTTGTTCTATGCGGCTAGACAGTGTTTGTGCTCTTATTTTAATTAAGGAATGTAGTTTCTTTATTGTTATTGTATTTTTTAATCACACCCTTTTTAACTCCGCCATTGCAATTGCAATTGCAATGCCGGTCCCAAGCCCGGATAAAGGAAGAGGGAAAAGGTGTGCTATTTTTTGCAGGCACATGGTTGATTCAATAGTAGGGTCTTCCGGAACCACAATTCAACTCACATAGTTACATGATGTTGTATACATATCCTTGAAGATATTTGCTATGGTTTTCTTGTTGTTGTAGTTTATGTGATTGTAATGATGTTATTAAGAGCTTATGCATGCATTGTTTTTTCTTAAATTTTGAGTACAGAACATGTTACAACATGTGTACACAGAAACCTCCTCATGACTATTCTCAGCAGCTTTATGAAAAGTACAAAGAAGCATTCGAGAACTACATAAATGGAACGGTGGGATAGACTCTGCCCTACTCGTTGTGTTAACATTATTGTCTTTCTAGTTGTTCATTACTTTCATTACTTAGAATATCTCTGCATATGTTCTGTTGTTCATTACTTTCATTTGTTCATAATTTATATATTAAGTTTTATTTGATCGTCAAAGGATTCTTTTATTTTTAATTTGATTATTCTTTCCAGGTTATGGAGATGGTGGTGCTTTTGATTGTCGTTTATTGGTAATGGAGATGGTGTTGCTTGTGATTCGTGTTGTATGATACTAAAGATGGTGGTGATGGTGATTTGTAGTAGTATTGGGGTTGGTAATGGAGATGCTTTATCATGGAGGAGTGAGTAAGGCCTCTGGTTTTGTTGCATTATCCACCCATGAGGAAGCTGCTAGAGCTGTAAGTTGATATGGCTCTTTTCTTTCCTTTTTTCTTCACAATTACGTAGTGCCTTTGAGATTTCTGTCTGAATGAAATAGAAGCAAAGTTTTTTAAGGTGAGATCAATACTTGAAGTCAGGTACTGGAAGATGTATGAAAAATTAGTACTTTTTTGATTAAATGATTTAGTATTAATCTCTGTAACCCATGTACTAGTAGAGGAAAGTATTGCATATATGTACAAGTTCACATTCATGTAACCTTTCAACTGTGACATTGGTTCTTGAGTTGAAGTTTTTTATTTCAAGTCTTATTTTGGTCAAGACTGTAAGATTATTTGTTGTTTTATGTGGAAGTTAACTTGTTGTTATCGATTTTAACTTCGTAGTTTGATACTTTTCCTGTTACTTCATTCTATGAAATCGATTTTCTTCGCGTTATTTGACTTCAGGGAGATACTTTTAAAAGGAATTTAAAAGGACAAATACATTAGCCAACCTTTTTTTGCGAAAGTTCGGCTGTATTGATCAAATGGAGTCCTCTTGCAATGGCAGTGAGGTTCTGAGTGTTTTTAATAGGGTATGTAAGAGGAGTAGAGCTTAACATGAGTCTGCAGTTACCCATTGTTCTTGCTTCTGATATGTAGTTTTCTTTTAATGAAGTAATTTTCCATTCTAAATCCTTTATTTTTTGAGGTGTTGGATCTGTCAGTCAGGAACATGCTTGAGGGATAGATACATTGTTCACTAGAGACACTTAATATGTTTCATATGTTTTTCACAGTGATACTTGGTGTAGTTTAGTAATGGTAGTGAAGTTGATGGCTAACGGCTCTAGTGAATGATGCTACTGCTGTCTTATATAACCTGCCGTATGGTAGAATAGTCACCTTTCGTTCAGAGAAAATAGATGGATAAAGTTAATATGATAAATAGGTATCCTAGATTGTTGCTTTCAAATATTATGATTGTACAAGATTGTGAGACCTGAGAAGTATTTATTCTGCCTATTGCAGGTATCTTACAGGCACCTTCAAGACCTGAGAAATATTACTTGGATCCTCCTTCCGTTGATAAGGTAAACATTTAATGGATTGCGTACTTGGTTGCTTTAAATGATAGAATTACCGTTTTGGAAAGACCTTGATAAACTTGTAACGATTTCTGCTGGGTTAGATACACATCGCTCTAGATTCACTACTCTTGTATATGTTATCTCAGAAATTAATTACATTGTTTGCCATTTGCAGGGAGCAGTGGATATTCTTATTTGTATGAACCTCTTTGAAGGCAGGAATCATGACAAGTAAGTCTATGAAATACTCACTTCGACTAGAATGCATTCTACTGGGCAGTTGTTTTGTATTTCCCGTGGTTTCTTGTATAATTCACTGAATGTATGAGAATTAGTTGGCCTTCCCGAGACTATGAGTGCTCCTTACCAATGAACCTGGTATGCCTTTGGGGATTATAACTAACTCTTCCTCTAAGTGGAACAAGGTGATATAAATTTGTTAAGGAAGACTTACTTCATGTTAATATTCTTGGCAAGAAGTACCGCGAAATTTGTATGGATCTGTGCTAACATTGGCCAATGAATGTATCCTTGGTTTGCTTTTTACTTAAGAAGATTAATTTTTAAGAACTAGGAAAAAAGGAAATACGTCTTAGACTTCCAAGTAGGAAAAACTGAAATTATATCCTGTGAACTTGATTGGCTGGTTTGATGTGAACGATCTATTGCTTAACTTCTATGTTTATTTGTTGTTGTGTCTACTCGGTAGGTCTTGCATGCTAGAAGTACAAACAAAATTGCCTTCAAGGGGGTTTCCAACAAAGCTACAGAGTTTCTTAAGTTGAATCCTCTTTGAAAGGTAGTACTACCCTTTAAATGTTTGTATTTTTTTTGAACTCGCACTCTCCATCATTTGCTTTATTTTGAACTCGCACTCTCCATCATTTGCTTTAGATCTAGAGCTTCAAATTATAAGAAAAGGCTAACTTATGTTGTAAATGGACAGGCACTATGTCTCACTGGAAATGCTGCTATGCTTGTGGAAGGATCTGGACTAGTGACTCAAGCTTCAGGTGTTAAGTTTTCTTCATGTGGAAGTCTGTAAGTTAGTCATACAAATCATATTTTGTGAATCTTATTGGTTGTATTGGTTTAGAGCAACGAATAGCTTTCATTTGTGAATGAGAATATACAGTTTCATATCTGACTGCAGAATTTTATTGAAAAGTTATGGTAAAATGTGGAGAGTTTGTGTTTCTGTAATGTATGCATGAATGGTAAAATAGGGGTGAATTGCAGATTGGAAAAGAAGAATTTGCAGGCCTGTGTTTCAGGTTTAATTGTGCAGGCCTGTGTTTCAGGTTTAATTGTGCAGGCCTGTGTTTCAGGTTTAATTGTGCAGGCCTGTGTTTTAGGATTAATTGTGCAGGCCTGTAAACTGGAAGGCCAGGTCCATGAAAATGACCTGGACTGTCCATTTTTTTAATTGTAATTGAAAGAATTGTCACAGATATAACTGTGACGAAAAATGCGAAGAAAAAAACACGTGTCATCATCTTAATGCTGTTACAAATGAGAGTAACAGTTTAAAGGTTACGGTAATAGTGACAAAAAGATGACAGGTGTCCATAGTGAATTTGTTGCAAACATTATGCAACACTTATATGTGTTATTGTAATCGTAATAAAATGTGACACGTGGCAAAAAGAAATTGTTGCCTACGTGGCGGCGTATGACACGTGTCAATACCGAATTGTTGCAAAGTGAGAATAACAATTAAACCTGTTATAATTAGTGTGACAAATGTGCAACGTGTCGCTATTTTAAAATTAGGTTAACTGTTACTATTAAATAATGTAACAGTTTATAACTGTGACTGTAACCAAAGTTTGTCACGGTTAAAACTGTTGCAAAAAAAAATAACAAAAAATATCACAGCGTTTCTGTAACGGCGTATATGTGTTACAATTTTTTTTAGTAACGGATATACCCTGTGACAAAATCCTGGTTTTGGTGTAGTGCATCATCGTCGAGACCAATACATAAATGATAGGTACCTTATGGGTTTGAACCTCCACTTAGTGTAAGATATTCAAAGCTTCATCGAGGTCCTATGGTGAATTTAATCTTGAACCAAGTACCCCTTGTGATAAAGCCGGAACCTCCACACATATTGATTTCACGGGAATAGTGTGTTCCATAGCTCGCACATTAATGGCCCTGTGCTTTCTCCTGAAATTTATGAGTCCTTTTCTGAGAACGGTCTTATTTTCATAGGAAACAGCCTGATTTCCAAACACTCATATAGGTAAGTCTCAAAGGTGTTTCTGCGAGACACCTTGTGATAAAAGTTAGACTTATTAAGGATTTTCATCCATCCCTAATATCATGCAGAATCCGTACACTACAAGGACAATGGGAAATTTAGTTTAGTGTACCAAAACCACTGCAATAACTTGTTAGTACCACATTTAACTTAGTTTATCTTTTTCAAGATATAACATAAGTTGGGTTCCCATTATTGGTGATTAAATAGACTTGAGTCCCATCTCCTTACACTTTATTGAATGCAATCTTTTGGTAGACACTTTGTGAAAGGGTCTGCCAAGTTCTTTTTCGATTCAATATAGTTTACTGCAACTACTCCCGTCTTGAGTAATTTCCTGACAATCTGATGTCTAAGACTAACATGTCTTTACTTTCCATTATAAGTCTTGTTTGAGACCTTATAGATCGTAGCCTGATTGTCACAGTTAATCATAACAGAGGGAGTTGGCTTCATCCATAATGGGATTTCTACTAGTAAGTTTCTAAGCCATTCTGCCTCTTTACATGCATCTATTAGTGCAATCAATTTTGACAACATTGTTGAGTCAGCAATACAGGTCCGCTTCTTGGAACTCCAAGAAACAACAACACCTCCCAATGTAAATATCCATCCACTGATGTATTTAGATTTGGATTCTACATTGTTCCAGTTCGCATCACTGTATCCTTCTAATACAACATGATATCTGGAAGTGTAAACCATAGTTTATGGTTCCCTTCAAGTAAGCCAACACTCTTGAAATTGGCTTCCAATGTTCAATTCCAGGGTTACTTGAGAAGCAAAATAACACTCCCACCGCTTGGGCTATGTCCGGTCTTGTGCAATGCATAGCATACATAAGACTACCAACAACACTGGAATACTCAAGTTGTTTATGAGCCCTTTCAGTGTTCTTCATTAACTTCACACCGGGATCTAGAGGGGTAGGTGCTGGTTTGTCATCAAAATGACCATATTTCTTAAGAAATTTCTCAATGTAATGAGATTGAGTTAAGACCAACTCATCTCCCTTTCTTAGGATTTTAATTCCTAAGATCACATAAGCCTCCCCTAGATCTTTCATGTCAAAGTTAGAACTGAGGAATTTATTAGTTTCCTCCACAATAGACAAGTCAGTCCCAAAAATGAGCATGTTATCAACATACAAACAGAGAATCACGCACTCAGATTTATCTTGTTTACTATAGACATATTTATCAACATCATTCACAACAAAACCATATGACAAAGCGACTTTGTCGAACTTCTCATGCCATTGCATGGGAGCTTGCTTCAAGCCAAAAAGATATTTCACTAGTTTACACACTTTCTTCTCTTGGCCTGGCAATATGAAACCTTCAGGTTGTTCCATATATATCTCTTCTTCTAAATCACCATTTTGAAAAGAGGTTTTGACATCCATTTGATGTACAACTAGCTTATGAATAGAAGATAGTGCAATCAAGCAACGAATAGATGTTATTCGTGCAACAAGTGCATATATATCAAAGTAATCAATACCATGTTGTTGTTTGTAACCCTTAGCAACCAATCTAGCCTTAAATTTATCAATGGTACCATCAACATTCAACTTTCTCTTGAATATCCATTTACATCCTATTGCCTTAGCACCAGGAGGTAAATCACAATATTCCATTTGTCAAATGGGAATGCTTTTCATCATCGATAGCTTCTTTCCAGAAATTAGCATCTCTGGAGCTTATTGCCTCAACATAGTTTTAGGATCACCTTCATCATGCATATTATACATGGTAGTGCTAAGAATTTCATTCTTATCACCCTCTACAAGGTAATATTTGAAATTTGGGTCAGGCCTTTTCTCTATTATTCCTCTCTTACTTTTTATAGGTTCAATATCTTCAGTAGGAACTGAATATCGTTGTTTTGTGTAGAAGAGGAAGGTTCATCATTGTTATCAGTCTCCATTGGTTCTAGACTTTGTAACAATGGGTTTTCAGTGGGTAGTGTCTGAGAACTTGTCCTTGTCATGCTTTCAAAAAATTCTACATCTACAGATTATATAATCTCAAAAGTGTCAAGGATTAAACATTTGTAAGTAATACTATTAAGCGAGTATCCAAGGAAAGCACATTTATAAGCTCTATTTCCTAACTTTGGTCTTTTAGGTTCGTGTTTTCTAACATATGCTAGACAACCCCATGCTTTGAATCTTTTCAAATTAGGTTTTCTCTTAAACCATAATTCATAAGGGGAAACATTTTTCTTTTTCAAAGGTACTCTATTCAAAATATAGCATGCAGACAACATGGCTTCACCCCACAAAGAATTAGGCAAACCAGAACTAATAAGCATAGCATTACCCATGTCAATCAAAGTTCTATTCTTTCTTTCAGCAATACCATTTTGTTGAGGCATATATGGTGCAGTAAATTCATGTATTAAACCATGCTCTTGACAAAATACAGTAAATTCAGTAGGATAATATTCACCACCACGATCAGAACGTAACACCTTAATTTTCTGTTCTAATTCTGTTTCTACTTCGGCTTGGTAAATTCTAAATTTATCAAAGATTTCATCAAGTAAGTATAGGCATATCTAGTACTATCCTCAATAAAAGTGACATAATATTTGTTTCCACCACGAGTAACTTGACTTTTCAAATCACCAACATCACTATGCACTAATTTAAGTAAGGAAGAGTTTCTTACAACAGATTTAAAAGATATCCTAGTTATCTTTGCTTGCACACATATTTCACACTTAGAAACATTATCAAAATTGCAATTGGAAATTAATCCTAATTTGTTCATGTTTCTAAGATAACCATAATTCACATGTCCTAGTCTAGCATTCCATAAATCAACAGAGTCAACAATATACGCAGTAAATGTTCATAAATTGCAATTTGATCTTCAGAATGTTGATTTTTTTCTGGTTTTGAACAGGTACCGGCATGGTAATCTAGTTTTTGAGCATGCAAGTACCTGTTTCGGCATAGTATTTTGCTTAAATTTCTATGCCGGAACAGGATGAAAAGTATCCATAATGTTGATTTTTTTTTCACTTGACTATCGGCATTGATAGGAAATTCTCGAGCATGCCGGTATCATGTTCCGGCATATGGTCTTCATCAATTCTGGCATGGTCTTCATCACTTCCGTTTTGAATTTTTTCTGGTATTAATCAGTCCATTTCCGGCATGGTAAGTTGATATGAAGACCATGCCGGAATTGTTTTCCGGCATAGCATGTTGCTTTATTTTCTATGCCGGAAAACAATACCGGCATGGTCTTCATATCAACTGACCATGCCGGCAGTGGGGTGATTAAAACCACAAAAATTCAAAACGGAAGTGATGAAGACCATGCCGAAATTGATGAAGACCATATGCCGGAACATGATACCGGCATGGTCTTCATTAATTCCGGCATGGTCATCATCACTTTCACCATGATCTTCATCACTTTCGAATAAAAAAAAAATCGTTTCCAAAGTGAGGAGAATAGAATTTGATATAGAGTGGGGATAATTTAGAAATTGAAAGGGAATGGGGAATATTTGGGTTTCAAAGCTCTACCCCTAAATAAGATTAATAAGAAGTGGATATGGAAATGGGGGATATGATTTTGTTTTTTGATTTTAAGTTTTTGATTTTTATTTTGTGGGAAGGGTATTTTAGTATTTTTAAAACCAAAAATAACCCCTTAACACATACCATGGGTTGGGGGAAGTAATTCATATCCCCCAATTAGTTTTCATATCCCCAAATTACGTGTTCCTTTTTTCTCTCATCACCTTCTTCTTCTCTAGAACGATTTTTTTTTTCCGTTTTCAGATCTTGAACGATTTTATTCGAAACTGATTTTTTGCAATTTTGATGTCGTTTTCGTCTAATTTAAAGTTTGATATAAATTTTACAGCATCAGTTTGTGATGATACCTTCAGATCCAGGGCTAATCAATGGATTAAGATGAGTTTTCAGTAGAGTTGGTGTCGTGATATTAGCACAGATTTATGAGGGTTCGATGTTTGCAAAACTGTCTCCCTAAACAAATAATAGACGGGAGAATGGATGGGTCCATATGGTGGCAGTGGTGGTTAACAACATTAATGGATTTCGGGGGTTCATATTCGGGCTTAAATTCGGGATTGAAGTTACAGCAGCAACGAACACGGATTTTGGGGGGTTTTGAGGTTCAATTTGGTTTGCAATCAATTGAAGAAACTTGGTACATGTCATTGAAAAGGAATCCACAGTTACTGTGTTTCTAATTTTCACATAATATTTTGGTCACGAAGTTTCTCTTTACATTTTCTCGTCAAACATTTTTTTGTGTAAATACCAAGAAGAAAAGATTTTGGATGTAGTATTGGGCAGTGAAGAAGTTGATTCTCTTCATTATTCATCTGTAGAAGCTCAAGAATAAGTCAGGCTCTTCTTGTGCTCAATGAATTACGACATGTACTTGGTTGCGGATTTTATTTTGTTTCTGTAAATGGTTGAAAATGCTCTTTATCTATTGCAGAAAAATACTACATTGTGATTCATTAGTGTCATTAGTGTTTTTCTTTTCTTACTTTGAGATATTTGCTATATATGGTGCTACTTGGTTTTCCAACCTTTACTTGAACTAGGTCAGCAAGTACTCCCAACCCGTGACGCACAAGCTCATTGTTTACAACCCCTTTTATAGACAAATTACAATAATGTATGTCAACTCATAATGCCGAGATTGGGTTGGATCATGGGGAAATTTGAGATCATGAGGAATAATTTAGGTCTTGCCAACTAGGGGAATGAGAGATAGCTAGCTAGATAGGAGCAATAGGAAGCCACTGGCAAAGACATTAAGGGAAAAACACCTTCTTTTGTTTTTGGAAAAATGTGAACTTTCCCATGTAAAAATTAATCAAATTGCCATGAGTTTAACTAAGACTGTTGACACATTTTTTTAACAGTCTTAGTTCTTTGATCTTATTGATTTGTGGCTTTCTTCTTTTTGTCTTTGTATATTGTTCATGCTTGTTTCTTTGTACTGCTACTGTAGTTCTTGGATATCCTTGTTGGAAGTTCGCTGCTAGCACGTGAGATGGTATCCTTGTTGTTGCAGTATTGGTTTACGAAGTGGTAGATCACATCGTTCATCAGTTCGACATACTTTGTCATCATCGGCTCCACTTTCCTATGAATGGTTCCATTGGGTGGTTGTTCTCGGAGAAGATTTCATTTAGTTGGTGATGCGGTGTCATTAGGGCGCCGGACGTTTGGGCTTTGATAACTTTGTAAAAAGATATTTTTATTCGGTTGTATTGATTGATATATAAACCTTGATGTCTTTTTTATTTTTTCATTTGCTTTATAATTTTTATGTTCTAATTTAAATGAATACAGGTGACGAAAAAACAAGTTTGTTCCAGATGATACTAGTTTCATCTTGTAAATTCTGAAAAGTTTCATCAGGATATAACTGGTTTCATCAGGATGTAACATATTTTGACTTGGATGAAACCAGTTTCATCCGGTATATTTTGAAAAAATAGATTTTTTGGCCAAGGTGAAACTGATTTCATCCTGTATATTCTGAAAAATAAAAGCATATTCATCTTGCAGAAACTCACAAAAACATGTTTTTTTAAACTAAGATGAATATGATGTAACTGGGTTTCATCCAATCCTGGTTACATTCTGACAAAAAATTGCAGTTTTATACAGGCTAGGATGTAACCGGGTTTCATCCAAGCCTGGTTATATTCTGACAAAAAATTGCAGTTTTGTACAGGCTAGGATGTAACCGGATTTCATCCAAGCCTGGTTACATTCTGACAAAAAATTGCAGTTTTGTACAGGCTAGGATGTAACCGAGTTTCATCCAAGCCTGGTTACATTCTGACAAAAAAAAAAAAAACTTCAACCTGCAAATTTAATCATTTTTGGCTAACATATTCAAACACATATGCAGAGTGAAGATAACCTATACTGATAAAATTGAAGTATAGGCAATTTTCAGTAAAAAAATCATATTTAATTAACCTGCAATTAAGATATAGACAAATCCCGGATCATAAATGTATGTGAAGATAGAGTTCAACAAAAGAAAAGTACTTCTAGATGAACTACATTAATAAAATTTTTCTAACGACCTATTTTTCTAAACAACCTAAATACATCAAACTTTCCAGAAATTATTCTCATCATTGAGGATTTCATATGCGAGATCTGTTTTCCATCCACATTCACATCATCCATTTCGCCATCCACATTCATATCATCTATATTCTTTTTTCTTGATTCGCCACTCCATGTTCACATCATGCCTATTCTTGGTACTTCTTTCAGCACCAACACCGTTCTTGATATTGCTTCCTGCAAAAATTTAAATCAAAACCCGTATGAAACTAGGCTCATCTAATGACAACACACGATGAAACCCGTTTCATCCAATGTAATCTCAAGATGGAACCAATTTCATTCACTGGAAACACATGATAAAACCATTAAAAAATATCATAGAGCACACTAACATAAACTACATTAGCTTTTATAGCAGGTTTAACAAAATTCAGAATTAAGAAATGAGTTAATCACATTAAATTAAAATTTCTAATGCATCATGCCAATAATATCTTTTGGTTTTAACAAATCCCATACTAAGTTAAATAGCTTGTCATGAGAGTATGTAACAATAACACACGATGTAACAAGGTTTCATCCAGTGGAAACACATGATGAAACCGGTTTCACCCCGCCCAATTTTTTTTCTTTTTAGAATATGTAAGATGAAATCGGTTTCATCCAGGTCTAATCAGAGTGTACACTCAAATGGAAAATATTCAACAAAAATGTAAACAAGGATGTGCTCAATTGCATCAGATATTATACAAGGATCTAAACAAATTCTACAAACTAGTATGTATCCAAATGTATCAAAAATAAAAATTAAAGCATTACAATTTACATACACATTTCACATTTATAAACAGATCTAAAAAAATATGTACACATGTGCATCAATTGTTTTACTAAAATGAAACCAATTTGAAATCAAATGTACTCATATAGAAAATTATGATATGGGAACTTACCAATTTGAGCATGTTCTTTATTTCTCATTTCCTGAAATTTATTTGACGCAAAAACCTAATTATTTTGATTTTATGAATTTGAAAATTTTCAATTAAATTAGGGCATTTAGAAAATTTACAGTGGATGATGGTGGTGTTAACACTCGTTTCGATGATAGTGTTACAGATATATGATGGTAATGGTGATGGATATGGGTGGTGTTGTCTACGGTGGTGGCGGAGGAAGATGATTTCGGCGATGGTGGTGGTGATGGTATTAGTGAAATCGTTGATGGTTGTGGAGGAAAATCATGTTGTCGATGGGGATGTTGGGGTTTTGTGGTGGTGGAGATGGTGTAGGGAGATGATGTCTGTGGCGGAGAAGAAAATCAATGTTTTTGAGAAGAGGAGCTGTAAAATATCTTTTTTTGTTTGGAGGAAGGTGGAGACCGGTAAGGGTATAATTTTCTAATTTAAAATGACGTGTCTCTTGTTCATTTCACCCAACACAATTATTTACCAGTCCATATGGCCCAGAAAACATTCCCTTTTAGCTATATAACCCATTTTTTGTATTATTATTTGCAACTTTGGACTGTAAAGAAAAATTAATGATAGAGTCCAAATAATATTGTCCATAAATTTTCCCTCAAAATTATCGATGCTTTACAGACCGAGAGCGAGAATGATGAACTCTCCCACAAATCAGTTTTGGTGAAGTCTTTTTTTTTTAATAGATAAACAGGAACAAAGTCCCGAAGTTACACAATACAAACAAGACTGATTACAACAAATTTCATACAGGACAAGTGACGAATCTCAAATGATAGAATCTCAAGTAACATGATCGCAGTTAACAGAATCACCGATAATAGAATCACCAAATAGTAGTAACAAGATGGCAGAATAACACCCGCTTGCATACGGGAGAGCTTGAATCGTTGAAACTTGATCCACAACCCTAGAAATGATTTTCATTTCAATCAAATACAACTTCCTCCATAGAAGAAGAGCTATAAGATGCTTGTTCTGAATCTTCACCAAATAGGAAAACAATGAACTCGCCCAGGAATAACCATCGGAACTCCTGCATCTGCTTTGGGTTGATCAAGACCAAACTTGAAGCAAATGTAAATCAGACCACAACCCAACCTTAAGGTCACCATCAAAGAGAAACACACAGTACCCATGTATGAAACTAAGAAAACAAAACGAAAAAAACTAGATCTAGAAAATAAAGCGGATACAAAACATGATCCAACTATAAACAGATCATAGAAAAACCACCGAGAGGATTAGGGAACAAGCACCGAAGACAGACGTTGCTGATTTGCTCGATTCGCTCCATGGAGAAAATCAGAGCAAACCCTAGGCTGCCGTGAAGAAAGTTTTCTTATTTCTGTTTTCCTGAGCGAGAGAAAGAGAAAGAGAAAGAGAAAGAGAAAGTTTCTGTTCTTTCATATTCTTTATTTCTCTAAAACCTTTTATTGGACCGTGCAGATGCACTACCCAAAGACCATGCAATCACGTTTAAAACCCAAAAATGGGGACCCTTTTTTCAAGGTAATCACACACGACAGGTAGGTCCTGCCCCCCACCCCCAATATGTCTGCCCATAGAGAACTACGGCTTTTTATTTTGTTTAATACTATTCCCTTATCCGAGTCCGGTGGTTTTGGGATATTTTTTTTTTTTTTTGGAAATACCAATAGATATTAGAAATAATTGGGCCGAGTGAAGCGAGGGAGGACCGTAAATAACCACTTTTTTGTAAAATCTAAGTCATCAAATTGAAATAAAAAGATTGGAAATGGTTAGGGTTGAAAAACCAAAAATACCCCTTTCATGGTTGGAATGTTTGTCAAATTGACACAAAGGTCGCGGGATCGAATCCCGCCATCGTTTTTCTTTTTTTCGTTTATCTTCCTTCTCCTTCGGTTTTTTTCTTCCTCCAAGTTCATATTGAAATTGCTCCCATCTTCTTCTTCAGTCCACCACCAGCACCATCCACAATTGGTATTGAGGAACAAAGTGAACTAATTTTTTCAATTTCAGTGATTTTTCCTTCAATTTCAGTCTTGTTGAACTAATTTGTTCATCAAACATCGAAATTGAAGAAGAAATCGACGGAAGTTCACGCCCTAATTGAAATCGACGGAACACATTCACAAATGGTAAGAAGAGGAGGAAACGCCCGGAGAAAGAGGAATGGGAGAAGAGAATAAGGATAAAGACGAAGCGTTGCAGATATTAGGTCTCTTCGAGACTTTACCTCGTTTGGTTGTATTTGATATCGATTAAAGTATCTGGCCATTCTACTGGTATGCACTCTACCTTCCTCAATAGAACAACTCAATTATGTTTAGTTTTACTTGTTTCAGGTGTATTTTGGATTTCTTTATCGATACATCTACCTTGTAATTGGGATGAATTTATACCTATTTGTTTAATTGAACTACGGATGATACGTCAAATTTACTTTACTTTACTCCGAACATGATGATTTGATTTCAATAATGATGTACCCATTAAGAATGATAATTTGATCAAAATTGGATCAAATTATGATACCCTTAGAAGTGTAAAACTTGAATACTTAAAAGTTTCTTAGTTGGGGTTGGTAATTTTAGCTTGAATTAGCCAAATCAATATATTACAGGATGCCTTAGATTGAAATATGTTAATTGGGTTTGTCAATTGAGACATTTCTTCTATTTGCTAAGCAATTAAATGGGTTCTTTGCAGTAGTAGGGCACAATGGATTTGGAAGAGGTTGTTTTTATGATGATCACATGAAAGATGCCAAAGCTTTATCCACATGTAAATGCCATTGCTTCTAGATCACCGACGACCAATATTGCAAAGACATTTTTTTGGAAAATTAAAGATTCAATCCATGTTTGTTGCCCATGTGAGCAAAACCCTTCTTTCTTTCTTATTTTTTTGGTTAATCATAAAATTTCATTGATCAACAACTCAAGGATTTCATTGATCCCAGGCCAACCAACACAAATTGAAACCTAAATTTCGTTATTACGATCTCAGTCAACAGTGAATTTTGAATATGAATCTAGGGTTTGAGAAGGTCAACATAATGTAAGAAGATGGGTACAGATTTGTTGGGGGTTTTGGTTGAATGGTAGCTTGAATTTGAGTTGCAGGTTAAAGAACTGAATTGCAGGTAGCTTGAGAAGATGAATATGTTGTTTCCAAGGGTGTTCCGATGGTTGTTCTCAGTGCAGTGAAGAAGGGAGATTCAATTGCAGTGGTGGCAATGCTGGTGTCAGGCAAGAAGAAGATGTTGGCCTGAGATAGTGTTCTGAGTACTATTAACAGAAATATAGTTGGTGCAACGCCTTTACATTGTGCAATCAAGAAAAGAGGACTCACAGAATATGTTCATGAATACCCCTAATTTTAAACTTTTCCCCAATTTCTTCTTTCTTTTGAACTAATTTTGAAATAATATTTCTTGTTTTTTTCTGTATAGGAATCATGGGATCTGTGATAAAAATCCTTCTGTTGCTGTGCATAGAAAAAATAAAAGGAGGTTCGCTACTCAAATTTCTAACCAAAACTAACCTTGTCAAGGGGTCATTTGCTTATCTTATAACCAAAATATTTCCCAATAATCTCTTTGTTTGAGATGTGATGTACAAAATAGATTGTTTTTCCTTAGGTTCATTCAATGTTCTCGAAATGAGGTTAGCTGCTGCTTGCAAAGGCTGCATTTATGGTAGTGTGAAATGGCGGTAAATTATTGGCAGTTTATGCATCTTAGATGAATTATTAGGTTACAAATGATGCAGGGATGGAAGATCAGGCAGTGATAATGGACTGATTGCAGCTGCAGCAGAGTGTGTTGTTAAGTGTCTGAGATGGGATGATCTGGTATGCATATGCAGTTGTAAGTGATGGTCAGTTGACAGAATACATGAGACGAGATGGGTTTTGAGGATCTGGTAGTATTGAGATTTTCTGGTGGAAACGTTGCTGAGCTGTTGATGCAGTAGTGAACTTGGTGGTTTGCTGGTGAACTGAAATCTTAGGAATATATGAAGATGTAACTGAGGTTGATTTGGTGTTGAATGTTATGAATGGGGTTGCAGGGGATGGTTATGACAAGAGATGGAATTGGCCTGGGATGGAATTGCAGGAGGACCAGAGGTTTTGTAGTGATGTTGCTGTGTTGCAGCAACAAGAAATTTGTTGTGCTGGTGGTGTTTGAGTCCTTAGAGGTTTGCACTGGTGGTGTTTATATGGGTTCAAGATGGAGCAGAATAAGATACAGAAAACTGATGAATTGCAGCTGCAGGTGGAGATAAAATTGGAGCTAGCATATGGACGAATGAAGCACCAACATGACTGCCTGTGAAGCACTGATGCGTAATTATGTCGCAATAGATATTGTGGTCGTGCAAAAAAATATTTTTGGCTTAGAACCAAGTCAACTGAGTTAACATTGATTCAAATCTGACTTAGCTGATTAAGACTATTGAAATCACTGTTCCGAATCGGACTTAACTCACTTGACTAGCACCCTGACTCGGCCCGATTTTCTGAGTTGACCCGTTGTCTTGACTCGATTGATTGGCAACGTTTTATTGCCGGTCACCTGAGTTACTCACCGGTGAATTTCCCGTCCAACTTCCGGTAACTTTTCCTGGACTTTCGGAAATAATTTTTTGAACATAATTTTTATGTGTATTTCTCACATATGGGCTTGGTAGACTTCTTGGTGATGGACCTTTGAAGACTTGACCTAACAAGAGATGTTAAAACAATATTCTTCTACAAGGTATCACGTATTATATTATTCTACTGGGAGATTTTGGAAAAATTCACGTGATCATGATCTTTTGGAGGATTTCCTTGAATATGATCATGATCTTTGAAAACAAGTTGTAGAAAATAGAATACGTGATATCTTGTAGAATACATAAGTGACTACCTAACAAGAGATACAAACGAATTTATTGCTGTTGATATATTTTTGTGAACTCACCTTTGTTTAGGTAATTTTGTATGAAATTCACATGCGTCGCCAATTATGTTGTTTCTGGAAGAGATAACACTAATATGCGTCTATGGAAAGCTAAAGCATCAAATTGAGAGTGGTTAGGGTCTCTCCCATGATTATTTTGTTTTACAAATTAGAATTATGATAAAATTTGTGTGAACCTCTTTTACAATTTTTTTTCCTTTACAAATCTGAATCCGTGCAATCACGTAGTGATGTCGTTTCGTCAAGTTCTTCAGTCGGCCCTCCCACCGTGGAAACGGTTGTATTATGGTGAGTTTGGTCCAGTTTACCTAGTCAACTGTATGTTTGATCTATGTTTAATATATATATTCTTGTTTGGTCTAGAAATTATTGTTTAATCGTAGGATGACGTCATGGATGATGTAATTATCGTCTGATAGGGACAAAAATATCCTTTTAGGCCCATATATATGCAAAAAATTAATGGAAAATAATTTTATTTTCAGATTCACTTTCTCTCTCTTAGTTTCAGATCTACTTTTTCTCTCATTTGATTTTTTTCCTACTGCTGTTTTGTTTGAAGATTGAGATGAAGATTTTATAGAGAGAAAACTTCGAGATCTGTTGCTGTTTGGTTTTACGTAATTAAAGAAAACCTAGGTCCGCAATGAAAACTTCATCGCATTCTTCTTCTTCTCTCTAGAAAAAAAATCAAGAAACGAAAGAAACAAATGGAGTTTGATTTCGTGATTTTGTTTGATTTATATTTATGTTTATTATACTGTAAAAAAAGGTTGAGATTCTTATTATTCACTTCTCTTTTCTGCTGCTGTTGTTAAACTGTTGATTTTGAAGATTGGGTTACAATTTTTTTTGTTTGTTGTTGTTGTGAAATACGATGAAGATGATAATATTTTGGTGTTGCTGCTGTTTTTGTTACAGCTATTGTTTGATGATATTTTTAAATACAATGAAGACGCTAAAGATCTTCAGTTGAAGATTTTGAGATCTGTTTGTTTAAATATGATGAAGACGATGAAGACTTCGAGATCTGTTGTTGTTGAAGACGTTGATTGATTTTTGATGATAAATATTTGTTGTTGTTTTGTTTTGTTTTGTTTTGCTGCTGCTGTTGAAGACGACGTGCTTTTGAAGATGACAAAGAATTTCTTTCTGCTGCTGTTTGAAGATGATGAAGACGATGAAGTTCATCGAACATAATGAACTCAAATATGTTGTTGTTGAAGATGTCGAAGAAGATGATGATGTTGTTCATTTTTACGAATGAACTCTGTTTTTTTAGGGTTTTATCAGGAGTTCATTCCTGGAATGAACTCTGTTCTTTTAGGTTTTTATCAGGAGTTCATTTCTGGAATGAACTCTGTTTGCTTAGGTTTTTATCAGGAGTTCATTTTGACGAATGAACTCTGTTTTTTTAGGTTTTTATCAGGAGTTCATTTTGACGAATGTACTGCTGATAAAAGGTGATTTCTGAAAAATAAGTAGAAATTAACATGTTTCATTTTGACGAATAAACTGCTACAAAAAATAAGTTGGAGGTACTTTAGTCTATTTAATATTTTTTAATAATTATAGACCAAACAGTAAAAGCGTTTTCCCAAAAGACCAAACAAACATATGGGACCACCTAAAAAAGGACCAAGCGGTTATTTTTCCATATTTTTTTCCCCAAAATTTCAGCCAAAATTTATGAAAAACTACCGGATCGAGCAATTTTTTGACCATAATGCTTAGCCTACCGGGGACAAAATCCCGTGAGAATTACCGGTAGAAATACATTATGTGGGACCCCTGTTGGGTAACGCCCACCCCTGCAAATCCCTGTTGGGGATCCCACGGGGTTGTTCCTACCGTGAATTTCCCCGTATATATTTTGTGTCGACGTAGCATTATTCATTTTTTCAAGGATAGTGACCTAGCAAGTACAACATTCGTGGGGTCAGTAGGCCTTGCTTTTCAATTTACACGAACCGTCCCAAAAACGAGTAGTGCTCCACTCGCAGCTTTTCCCAGGGAAAATCCCATGGATCACATCCAATGGCCAGGAGGGCAGCCATTCTAGCACCTGGGTTGGTAGCATGCTCAGTTGGGAAATGGGGCATTGCCGGATTTACTCACGGGACATCCAGCATTTTCGCTCAAAAACTACCTAAAAACGGTCGGTCGTGTGAGTGGGCAGATGTGACTTTGACCTGCCGAATTTGCAGGGGCTATTTAAAGGTGAATTGGGTCCACCTCAAGTGTCACAACCGTTTTGGTGTGGTTTTTGTGGTCTATAAGATTTTTGTTATTAGCTCGTCCTGGGACATATTACAATAAAAACTTACAAATTGGATGTACAGAGAATAATTAGACATTGGTTAAAATCTGGTTTTGATTGACATCTCTGTTCTTTCTATCATTTATTTAAAGAATCAAAACTAGCCTATAAAATGGAGCTGTATGTTACAGATATTAACTGCAAGTAGCCATAGAAGTCCATTACTCCACTACCCTAACTCAAGTACCCATCTATCTATCTATCTATCTTCTGTCTTTATATCATCGTCTTCAAAACATGGTGGATCTGACATTCATCTACCAGTTTTTCTTATTCCCAGCAGAATTAACAAGTATTGCAGTCTTATTAGCTTCACTATACTTTTTCTACCGTCTATGGGACACAGTCATCAGGCCAATGAATATAACTACCAATGACAAATTCAACAATCCAAAACGATCATATGTGCTGCCGCCACCACCCGAAGTCCCAGGTGCATGGCCCATACTAGGTCATCTTCCTCAGCTCACAGGATCTGCACCTTTGTTCAAAATCCTGGGGAACATGTCTGATAAGTATGGACCTATCTTCATGGTCCGTTTCGGTATGTACCCAACCTTGGTGGTGAGCAGCTGGGAGATGTCCAAAGAATGCTTTACTACTAACGACAGGTTTCTTGCTAGTCGTCCGTCTAGCACCGCCTCTGGGGAGCACCTCACTTTTGGCATGTTTGGTTTCTCCACTTATGGTCCATACTGGCGTGAGATCCGTAAGATCTCTACCCTCCAATTACTCTCTCAAAGGAGACTCGGATTGCTCAAGCACGTTCCTTACTCGGAGATCGACAACTGTATGAAAAGATTATACCAACGTTGGATGAAAGGCCAAAACCAGATAAAACATCACAATTGTGTAGCAGCTGGTTCTGTTAAAGTCGACATGACCCAAGTGTTTGGAGAGCTAATCTCGAATGTGGTTTTGAAGTTGGTCGTGGGAAAGCGACTTTTTACCCAGACTAACAAAGATGATGAAGATCACTACACAAAGCAGAATGATCATAAGAAAGAGGAAGAAGAAGGTCAAAAGCTCCACAAGAGTACGATCATAGAATTCTTTACACTGGCAGGGGTTTCGGTCGCATCTGATGTTTTACCATTCCTCGGGTGGCTGGATGTGGATGGACAAAAGAAAAAGATGAAGAGGATAGCGAAAGAGATGGACTTCGTTGCTGATAAATGGCTTGAAGAGCATCGCCAAAAAAAGAGACTTCAAACAGAACTATCATGCCCGGGAGCAGCAGACGGCAATCACGATGCCGAAAATGACTTTATGGGGGTGTTAATATCTATTCTCGACGAAGAAAAAGATGATCTCTTTTTTGATTACACTCGAGACACTGTCATCAAAGCCACATGTCTGGTAAGAATAAATATTAGAAACTTTAAAAATAATACTGATTTCGTTACTTTTTAATTCCGTTACTTTTTAATATACTTGTTTTGTTTTTAAAGAAATTTAAAGAAATTAAGATAATTAATTATTAAAAGTGGCCCTCATGACACTTGTCAATAAAAGAAGTGGAGTGAAATGGTCCCTATGACACTTATCAGTAAAAGAAGTAAAGTGAAATGATACTTATTATCAAAAAAAATTAAGAGAAGTGGTCCCAAAAAATTAAAATTAAAGTAACATTTGACTTTCCCAATTAGGAAATAACTTTCTTTTTTTTTGGAACATTTATTTATAAAAACTAGCATATTAAAACATGAATGGAGGGAATAAAAAAATTTAATTAGTAGTAGTTAGTCCAGCACTATGCTGACAGTATAATTTAACTTAATGAGGATAATTTCTTCCGTTTTGTAGAACATTATTGTAGCTGCTTCAGACACCACATCGGTGTCGTTGACATGGGTGCTCTCGCTACTACTCACCAATCCTAGTGCCTTAATAAAGGCCCAAGATGAGCTAGATACCATAGTCGGCAAGGACCGTAATGTAGAGGAAAATGACATCAGTAACCTCATCTACCTCCACGCAATCATTAAGGAAACACTCCGGTTGTACCCTCCGGGCCCTCTCTCTTTAACACACGAGGCTATCGAAGATTGCAACTTAGGTGGGTATGAAGTAAGAGCAGGCACACGTTTAGTGGTTAACTTGTGGAAACTGCATCGCGACCCTCGGATATGGTCAAACCCAACGGAGTTTAAGCCAGAGAGGTTTCTTCCCAAGCTTGATGGCAGTAAGAGTGCTTGTGGGGAAGCAGAAAATGTGGACTTCAGAGGTCAACATTTTGAGTACACACCTTTTGGATCTGGGCGAAGGAAGTGCCCAGGTATCAACTTTGCTCTCCTATCACTTCACATGACACTTGCTCGCCTACTCCACGCATTTGATTTCGACTATGGTTCAGTTGGAGTGATGGACATGACAGAAGGTTCAGGTTTAACAATGCCCAAAGTAACCCCTCTTGAAGTTTACCTTCACCCACGCCTCCAGGCCACACTTTACCAGAAGTAGCAAGGATATATATATATATATATATATATATATATGGTGTGAATTGGTATCCACAGTGAATGGATTGTGTTGTGTGAGTGATAGTTGTTGCCTCCAGAACTTATTGTGAGGACCGACTGTGTGAGAGTGTTTTTTTTTTTTTCCCTTTCTTTTAGTTCCTATATGTTAAGTGTGTCGTGCTATTATCGATGTATGCGCTATGGAAATATATTTGCATTACTTTATGTGTTCGTTTTTCCTTTTGTATCTTCACAAATGTTTAAATTTTGCCAGAATATGTGGGAGGAAAAGAATTAAGATCACTTGTTGAAGATGAATTTAGTGTTAGGAAATAAGTAGACTTCCTGTGTTGGGCTTTTTTTCACAATGAGTGGGTTTCCTAATCTAGGTGGTATAGAGTTTAGAAAAGAGTTTAGTTTCCTAATAGGAGACTAATACTTGGTGGCCAAGTTTGTGTTCTCTCTATATGACTAGAATTGTAGGTTTTAAGATATCCAACCTAGAAGAGTTGTGCTTAGGATTTTGGTCTCTTTGTTAGGGAGGATCGTGCGTTACCATGAAGGTCAATATCCGTGTGAGAGAAAAACTTGTAGAGAGAGGATTTTGGTGTTTAGGGTCTGAGGCTTTGCCCTAAACCAAGTTTCTAGTTTCCATGTTTCTCCTCTGTTACTTGCAACTGTGAAGACGGTGTAAAAGAGAAGACACAAGGCTGGTTTGACGAATGGTTAGAGAGTTGGTTTATATGGTTTCTTCAATGGTGTTCTCGGGTATGTCTTGTTAACTCTTTGGGTCTTGTCTTGATTGCGGAAAGAGCATGTAATGGTCTTTGATTTAATGTGAAGTTTTTCTGGTGGTGTTGGTCGTGGATGTAGCCTGTAAAGGTGAACCATGTGTATCTTATGTTGTGGTTGTGTGTTTGTTTATCTTTTGTCTCTCTTATTATTTCTCTCATTTTTTGGTTCAAATCACCAATTGCCCTTTGTGATCCTGTGTTCCGCTGCGCTTGGGGTGCCAATTTTACCAATAATTGGTATCAGAGCCATGGATGGGCTGGTGAGATTGAACCTGGAATTGAACGACGGTTTATTGTTCAGGTGGAGAAATATATTTTGAAGATAATGTTTTCAACCGGTGATTACACAAAGATGGATTTATGATGTGATTTACAAATCGGAGGTTCAACTTGGTAGAAGTGTATGTTCTGCATTTGGTTTTCATGATGTAGTATGGGATGCAGAATAAGGATGAATGAGGTGGAATACATATATACTTCTTAAAGGGTGTTAGTATATAAGTTTTAATTTTATAAATCGTTAATTAGGATCATTGAACTTCATGATAATCACACGATAATTATACGCAAGAATAGTTTATACGGAATACCTGGTAGCGATAATCCAACATACGTCGATCATCTTTGAGGTAGCTGTTTATGGGTAAAAATCGTTTCCGCCGTTTTTGGTAAATTCGGCAGGTGAGTGAGAAACTGGTTTAAACCTTAAACAAATGTGCTACACGTGAGCACTTTATAGATTCGAGAGATCAATTTGTACAAGTCCGGCCTAAACCAAGAAATGGCCGTTCCAGACTTGCTTCGGTCACAAAGTGGAGGAGAAGGGTTGATTTGGAGAGGGAAGCAAAGAAAGGTGTTGAGACCAGAATAATTCTTGGAGTGTAGTGTCTCGACTTGTATTAGAAAGTGAAAGCTTAGGAAGCTTGCAAGAGATGAAAGATTTTTGGAGAGCTTGCAAAGTTTCCTTTTCTGAGAGTGTTGTATTTTTCTCCTGACCGAGACTTGTTGTATGGTGGAAATAGGTAAGACCTATTTATACAAGTCGAGATTGAAACGTACCCTGGCCTCATGAAGGAAGAGAGTAAAGGGTAAAATTATGGGAGGAGGTGGTAACCGCAAGGTGTTTATGGGTGAAAACGTTTTCACCATTATTTACTCATTTATTTAACCGCTTTATTCCTATTCACGCTTTCTTAATGTGAGCGTAGTGTATGCTCCAAGCTGTGACCGCAAAATCAAGACCCTGGAAAGCATCCCCCAGTTTGTGTTGATATCTCGAGTATTGGTTTCACCTTGAGTGCAAGTGGCGCTCCTAGGGGCGCGTGTGGCATGTGCCAATGGCATGTGTGGAATGCCTTTGTTGCGGGTTGCACCTCGAGCGCAAGTGGCAGTGCCATAGCTGCTAGTGGCGTGTGTGGCATATGTGGAATGCCTCGGTGGAAGGTTGTACGTTGAGTGCAAGTGGAAGTGCCAGAGCTGCTAGTGGCGTGTGTGGCATGTGTGGAATGCCTTGGTGGTAGGTTGCACGGTTTGCAAGTTAGGCTACTAGCGTGGGTTTTGGCATGTGCCAATGGTATGCGTGGCC
Organism: Papaver bracteatum; assembly: GCA_023529315.1. Classification (NCBI taxonomy): domain Eukaryota; kingdom Viridiplantae; phylum Streptophyta; class Magnoliopsida; order Ranunculales; family Papaveraceae; genus Papaver; species Papaver bracteatum. Next base: position 266,636 of record JAJJWX010000552.1, on the reverse strand, counting down.
ATTAGGACCACGACTTGGTAAGAAAAGCTACCAGCGAGCGTGTTGGCATATGCCAATGGCATGATCGGCCATTAGGGCCACGGCCTGGTAAGAAAAGCTACCAGTGATGCGTGTTGGCATGTGCCAATGTCATGCTTGGCCATTAGGGCCACGACTTGGTAAGAAAAGCTACTAGCGAGCGTGTTGGCATGTGCCAATGGCATGCTCGGCCATTAGGGCCACGACTTGGTAAGAAAAGCTACCAGCGAGCGTGTTGGCATGTGCCAATGGCATGCTCGGCCATTAGGGACACGACCTGGTAAGAAAAGCTACCAGCGAGCGTGTTGGCATGTGCCAATGGCATGCGTGACCAATTTGGCCTAGGTTGTATTGTTTGCAAGCCTAGGTGCGGGCGCTACTTTGGCATGGCGTGGCTAGGGCCAAGGTAAGGGTGTTTGGCTTGGCGTGGCGTGACCAGCGTAGCTAAGGCCAAGGCAGAGTGTGTTTGGCATGACGCGGTTAGCTTAAGATAGGTGTGGATGGCATGATTTTCCATTGGCACGGAGGTGCGGGCTAGCATGGTTGGCATGCTTTGGCGCGTTTGGTGTGACTAGCGTAGCTAGGTCCAAGGCAGAGTGTGTTTGGCATGGCGCAGCTATCTTGATCTAGGGGTGGATGTCTGGATTTTCCATTGGCACGAAGGTGCGGCTAGCATGGTTCGCATGCTTTGGCGTGTTTGGTGTGGATGGCATGATTTTCCATTGGAACGGAGGTGCGGCTAGATTGGGCTAGGTGTGTCTAGCATGGTTTTCCATTGGCACGGAGGTGCGTCTAGCATGGTTGGCATGCTTTGGCGCGTTTGGTGTGACTAGCATAGCTAGGGCCAAGGCAGAGTGTGTTTGGCATGGCGCGGTTAGCTTGAGCTAGGTGTGGCTGGCATGATTTGCCATTAGCACATAGGTGAATTAGGGTTTTGCTCATTTTTACCCTAATTTGAAAAAATACCCCCATCAATTACTGACTACATGTATTAAATGTTCTAATAAATATGTCACCGGTGACATTAGGTTATTCTGGGTTTTACAATTTTACCATTTGTCTAAAAACCACCATCAACAGTAGCGATAATACCTTATGGAGGTCATGGTTTCTCTCTCTTGACCTTAACCATAATAAGTTGGTAATTCCTTGGATACAATAGTGATGGTTACTGTTTCCCTTTCATAGGTAGAGAGAGGACGAAGTTCCTAGGATTTTAGTATTAACGTTAGATATCGACCGTCCATCAAAGAAGAGATATATTAGGAATCTGACTCCTTATATAAACCAAGTTATAAATATTTAGCGATATCCTAGTTATACCAAGATTCTCATATGGGCCTAATAAAGATAATTAATCTCATAAAAAATTATATTACATTCTCCCACTGGTCCATGCGATTATCTAGTAATGGTTAACTATATGATTCATAAGGCGCGCGTAATTGCTAAATATAATATATTAGTTGTTAACGTAATACCTTGATTAAACAAGGTACTCATGCGAGTCATAGCGGTTGCACGTTGTCTTGTTATCAACATGTTCCATTCCATGTACCACAACATGAGTACCTTGCTCAACTAGGCCTTAAATAGGAGTATCATAATGGTCCAGTGATGTCTTTGAGAAAGACGATTTCTGTTAACATTCATCCATTCACATAAATGTATACTAAACATGGATACAGAAATATTTCAGAATAACATTAATAAGAGAGCTCAATAAGTGTCCAAAAGTAAGCACATAAATTAGCTGAGTTCAATAAGTAATTACTCCCACAGACCTGAGATTTTAATCTTTTCTTAAGAGGTCTTAAAAGGTAATTATTCATTAAGTGCATCTCCGAATGCAATTGTGCTTAAGCGATAAATGAACAACTATTTTTTCTGAATTTCCTAATTCACGCATATATACTCAAGGTTCATGTGTTTTGTTCCCTTCGTATACATATCGTGCTTTAATGTTGCGAAGCTAAGACGATAAATTTCAGCAATGTAAAGACAAACCTTAAGTCTCAAAGTATCGCAGTCATAAATATTCAAACTTAATTGTGGGACTAGTATTAATGGATTCTTCCTATATAGAATCCATATATCCACAAAAATTGAAGTCTGAAAACCCAATCAACTCTTGTTGGGTTTGCTAACTAATTATAAGACATAAGTTAAAATAGTATCTCAAAATTCTTGATAGCTTTCCTGTAATTTGTTCTTCGATTCTTTAGGCATTTAGTTAACATATCAACAACTTGTTATAAGTTTCATATCAGAATTAAGAGGTTATGAAGATTAAATTTATATCTTCTATCCAACATGAAATAAATCTGTTAAATATGTTATTATCTCAAAATTCCTTGAATATTCGATATATGCCTTATATGAGAGATTTAGTAATCCATATGATATTACTATCACATGGTAAGCATCATTTTCATATACCATTATGGGAGGCTGCTTAAATTTCATACTTTGATTTTTAAAATTTGTAGACTAGAATTTATCATTAATAAAGGCTATTTTCACATTTAACTAATGCAACTCTTAGGTCATACTGAGCTATTAATAATACTATGATAATTATGAATAAGTATTTCTTTGACACGAGAGAAATACTTATTTATAATCAATGCATCATTTCAGAGTAAAATATTTGGAAACAAGTCTTGCTTTATACCGTTTAAAATTGCTATTACAGTCGTATTAGGTCAGAAAGACCCACTTTCATACAACTGATTTGTGTCTTTCGAGCAATTAAACAATATCCGAGACTTGAATTTCAACCAATGATTTTTGCTCACATATCCATTCCACATAATATTTGTGAACCTAAAAACCGAGTCAGAAAGACCCACTTTAATCCAAATGGTATTCTTCAACCAATTACACATAATATTTGTGAACCTAAAAACCGAGTCTTTTCCATTCCATATCAAAATATAATTAATTCTTGAAATAAAATCATTGAAGCAACATGAATAAATTTCTTTCAATCTCTGTTAAGACCTTCTTAATGCTGGTTCATGTTGTTATAAAAAAAAATCTGTATTGGCAGTAGTTATATTATGGAGTATTGGATCAGTTTTTTGTGGTCTTTCATTATCTAACATTTTGATAATGAGAAGATTCACAATATCTGTAGAAATGTTAAATAAGGGGGATCATTATCACGATTTCTTGAACAAATATATCCACGCACTCCCACTCATTATGCCATCATTAACGAATTTATATTTTCGGTTTCAATAAGTCTCATACTACGGTTAGAGCGTTAAAGAATACCATTTGGATTATTTAAGAAAACCAATAAACCAATAATAGTTTCCAAATCCAATTTTCATTCTTTGGAATGTAATCCCTCACCTCCAACTGAACAACCATAACTTAACGGTGATTTAAACTAGGTTTCCAGTCATTCTAGTCCAAAGTGTGTCTTTGAAACTGCTTTACTCGGAAAGCTATTTAAATTACACAGTTGTTGAAACAACATACATTCACTGATATATGTGGTCATTATGCATAACTCATCATGCTTCTAATCATTTTCATAAAAGTATGATTTTGCCTTTTGTTGTTATACACCATTATGCCAAGGATAAGTTGGCCTTGTGTATTGAGAAACAAATCCAAACTTTTGGAGATACTACGTAAAAGATTTAGGATATTATCCTATTTTGTCATACCTTTCAAAATATTCACCACCTTTATCATACTTTATGATTTTCACTTTCTCCATAATTGCCTCTCAATTTCAATAATGAATATTCGAGAAACCATCCACGGATTGAGATTCATAATGCAATTGATAGATGTACACAATAACGTGAAAAATCATCAGGTGATAAACAATCTTATCTTCCAAAAAATAGACCATTAAAAGTCTACAAAATAATCATAATCAACAATTAATAAGAACAAAAGATGAAATTTATAATAGAGATAAATGACAATTAAGCTTACAATAGTTTCATACCTTCAATAAGATTCTCCTGTGGGTAAAACCTTATCAAGGAACAATGTGAGACATGAAAAACATTAGTACATATTTTACCTTTTCACACACACAACATTATGTTTGTTTAATACCATAACTAGAGTCAACCGTGGGTGAATCTCGTCCTAACATGTATTAACAAACTCAAATAATTCTAATGTTTAACCTAATACATCTGAATAATAGTCACTTGTGGGTAGCTATTATTTTACATGTGTATGAAACATTTAGATAACCTTAATGCTTGTCTAAACGTGTGAACCAAAACTACTTGTGAGCAGTATTGTTCTAATCGTTAAATCAAACTAAAAGGACTCAAAATATACAACACTTACAAGATAAGAGTTTATTATCACCGTGGTGATAACTAAACAATCCAGCAAACATGTACAAATGCAAATGTCACACTAACTTTTCTTGTGACATCGCGTGGTCCCATTCAATGATATGTACATACTTGATCTGATCATAAAATTAGTCGATTATAAACAATTATGAGTAACCCTGAAATATCAACTCACTTTAATTGAAAATTATCCAAACATATTGAACTTTAAACCAGAATTGAGCATTAAGCAAGTTTATAATTATAATTCAATAATGAAATTTCGTTAAAGGAAATTCTTTGATGCATCACTCATTTAAATCTAATACAAGCTTAAAGATCATGATAAATAACAGATATATGATGAATTAATATAATCAATGAATATCATTTTCACAAATATGGAAAAATTAATAAAAATAAATAAAACCTCAATTTTCATAGAGGATGCAATAAGTTTTGGCCAACATAAAAAAATATTCATGAAAATATCAAAAAACGTAATAGGTTACTCAACTCAATAATTAATTAATTTATGTAATTTTTTCTTCTATGCACTTTTAAGAAATAAAGTAAAATCATGTGCCGATTGTTTAATTACCATAATGTATGATCAGATATTGTACACTTCATTTTATCTTAAACATGTGAACTCCAATTACCTGTGGGTAATTTTTTCTCTAATACCTTTAAGCAAAACAATATTATAAGCACTTGACATAATAGACTTTGACTGGAAAAATTATTTGACATCACTGTGGTGATAGCCAAACAACTCAAAAATAATGCCATAATAACTACTAAGCCTTGCCTTTACGGCATGGCATATTTGTGCTTACAATAAAATTATTATTATTGCTAAGATAAAACACTCTAGTATCATTGTGATGATAACTAAAGAATTATGACCTAAGAATCTTAAGCACAATAATTTTATACGTACAATTGAAATTATCATCAACATTGGGAGAAAAGTGAAACATAATGACACAAGACACCCTCAAGATTCAAATTAACTCATATCCATAATGTATGATCAACAATCATATCAGTCAGTGTTTTCTTAAATACATGAACTCCAATTTCCTATGGGTAAATTCTGTTCTAATATATTTAAGAAAATCAATATTACAAGCATTTGAGAAGAAAAAAAATGTGATCATGGCCAAATGTGATTTGACATCATTGTGGTGATAGCCAATCAATTAAAATAATGCCATTATCACATGATGTCAATGACTGCAAAACCTACACTTTACGGTTTGCAAATTCATACTTATAATAACATAATGATTATACTGAGATATAACACTCTAGTATCACTGTGGTGATAACTAAAGAGTCCCATAATAATTTTAAGTATAATCCCATAAAATTCAAAGAAAAAACGATAATGTGAGAGAAACTATACCATAACACACAAGCACACAAACCATATCATAATGCACACACAAATTTAATGGTGTCAAAGAATGGTTTTGATCATAAAATATATAATGAAACTCGATAAAAATCGTTTTAGTGTTTCGATAAAGCGGAAGCGTAAGTTAGGTCAGAAAGACCTGTTTTGGGCTTTTTTACATATATTAGGTTTTTAGGTTCAGAAAGACCTGTTTTGGGCTTTTTTACATATTCAGTGGGTTTCCTAATATAGGTGGTATAGAGTTTAGGAAAGATTTTAGTTTCCTAATAGGAGACTAATACTTGGTATCCAAGTTTGTGTTCTCTGTATATATGACTAGAATTATAGGTTTCAAGATATCCAACCTAGAAGAGTGGTAAATCCTTGTTCTTAGGATCTTGGTCTCTTTGTTAGGGAGGATCGTGAGCTACCGTAAAGGTCAATATCGGTGTGAGAGAAAAAATTGTAGAGAGAGGATTTTGGTGTTATGGTGTTTAAGGTTTGGGGGATTTACCCTAAACCAAGTTTCTCGTTTCCATATTTCTCCTATGTTACTTGCAACTGTGAAGATGGTGTAAAATAGAAGACACGAGGCTGGTTTGACGAATGGTTAGAGAGTTGGTTATATGGTTTCTTCAATGGTGTTCTCGGGTATGTCTTGTTAACTCTTTGGGTCTTGTCTTGGTTGCGGAAAGAGCATGTAATGGTCTTTGATTTAATGGAAGTTTTTCTGGTGATGTTGGTCGTGGATGTAGCCTGTAAAGGTGAACCACATGTATCTTGCGTTGTGGTTGTGTGTTTGTTTATGTTTTGTCTCTCTTATTATTTCTCTCATGTTTTGGTTCAAATCACCAATTTCCCTTTGTGATCCCGTGTTCCGCTGCGCTTGGGGTGCCAATTTTCCCCACATTTAAGTTATCGTCTGTAATAAACTTTCGAGAGCTTGAAACTGAAAATATTCATTGATAATCCAATTATAAGAGTTGAAATCATTTATCTCACTATTGGTAATCCTACTGACTTCAAAACCCACCTCGATGTTAAGAGATTTATTTCCATAAATGAAGGGTTTACCTTGGTAGTCCAGAAACTTTGACTTTGCATTGTATTTCTGAACTTTATTTGAAGCACTAGCTCCATCGACTATAGAGAGAATGGATTTGAGACTAGATCCATGCATGACTACTTCGTCACATGGCACCGGTGTTAATTCACCAACTAAACTGGAGTCCCCCGAAGATGCTTCCCAATTATCATCAACTTCTTCCTCCATTGTCTTTGATTTTGGTGTTTGAGGAATGAATTGATTAGTAACAAAAGAATTAGATCTATCAACACCATCAACCTCGTCCGTAAGATGTGTTTCATCTTTATTGTGATTGTGCAAAATCATAGAAGTTTGCTCAATCAGTATCTCCAATATCTTCAATAGAAGGTCTATGCTAGTATGTGTTGTTTTCTGAGCTTCACGAAGAGTCTTCAATTGATTATCAACGCCATTTTTCATCGTCTTCATATCAATCTTAACAGATTTGAGCGACTTCACCTCATCACCCAATTCCTTCAATTCCAAACTTAATTCTTTTTAAATCCTTCAATTTTTTTTTAATACAGTACCATCATCCATAATCTCCATAGGGAAAGGCTGTCCCCGATACCACAAACTAGATAACCGCGCACGATGGAGGCCGACCGGAAAAGAAAAATAGAAAAACATGACAACACAAGTAATAGTGCAATACTACACATGGAAACATAAAGAGACACAAAATATTGTTAGAAAAAATCAATGTTTTGTTTTAATCAAAAAAAATGCATGGACCATGTTTTGATCCCAAGACCTATTGCTCCCTAGATGTTTTTTCATGTGAATGAATAAAACATTAGTCCCATATAGACTAAAACACTAAGAGTTTTAGACTTAAATAGCATTGGTTTAGCCTTAAGGGTATGGCCCTTTGGGTCTTTAGACCTTTGTGTATGGGGAAAGCCCTAGACTATGGCAAGGTTGCCTAAACCTTATTGCATTTCTTATTGCCTTTCCCGTTCGCGCGGTGCTTCGCACAGAAGCACGCTCGCTCGGATCGGCTCGGGCGAGGGCGAGGGGTGGGGGTGGGGGTGTATCCGACCCATCCTTTCTTTTTGCTGAAATTTACCACACGCTTCTCCCACACATGTAAAGAATTTTATTCTTTGCCTTCTCGGTTTTGGATATCCGACAGCCACTAGAAGCATCTTTAGATATCCGACACACGGTTAATTCTCACGCGTGAATTCTCTTAACTGTTTTCATCGTAAAGAATCTTTAATCTCACGCGTGTGGACACCTGTGCACAGAGATTTCTCGTCGAGAAGAATCTTACCCGACAGATGCGTTTTTTACTGTTATTTTAACGGATGCTTTTTGCTTTTACTCGTCCGACAAATTGAACGCGTGATTTACGGATCTGTGTCTCAAACGTTCGAATTCTTACCTATAAATACGAGTTAAGGCTTTCAGTTTAAAAAACATACCATTCAGAACTCTTATCTTCTGAATTTCTCCTTCTTCTCTAATTATTTTCAGAAACTTAAGTTCTTATTAATATTTGTCTTAAAACTCAGAAAACATTCAGTTCTTTTCTGAAACAAGTTGTAGTTTACGAAACATAATTTTGTATAACTACTTCTTGATTTACAGAATTTTAGTTCACAGAAATATAGTTTACAGAAACATAAAATTGTTTTTACATTACTCGAAACAATTTGTATTTTCAATTTGTGTTTTTGTTTTTACTTTTGCTGCCAAGTTCTAAGGGTTCTCTCTGTGTATGCTACACATAGAGGAGAACTAACAATAGTTGTATCCTGGAGGTAATTTGTTAATTGCTATAGCATCTCAGAGGAGTAGCAGGCAATATTACCTTTAGCTCAGCGTATCTCATACATGCCTCTACTAAGTTTATTGAGTTGTTTGTTACTACTATCAGTGTAATCTAAGTATTATTTCCCATTTGCATTCGATTATTGTAATTAATTCCAACAATCTAAAGGTAATATTTTCCTTATTTTAATATTGTAATACTGTAATATTCTTTGTTGTAAGAACATGGGAAAGAATACTGTAGAAAAACCACCAAAGTTCAGTGGTAAGGACTTTAAGAGATGGCAGTCTAAAATGCTATTCTTCCTAAACGACCAAAGGTTAGATGGATATGCTTTAGAAAAACCCTCGAGAAAACTTAATCGCCGTGGTAATGAAGATAAATTGGACAGGTGGAATAGGAAGAATTATTTGTGCAAGAATCATATTCTTAACTGTCTTGATGACTCCTTGTATGACTTCTATAATGCAAAAGAAGATTTTAATGCTTTTGATTTATGGGAAGCTCTAGAAGAAAAATATCATGCTGAAGCTGCTGGAAGTAAGAAGTTCTTGATGGCTAAGTTCTTAGAATACAACATGACTGACGAAAAGCCTGTGGTAGAACAGTTCTTCGAACTTCAACTCCTCATCAGCGAGATTCTTGCTGAAGGCATGACTTTTAATGAAGCTCTACAAGTATCGGCTGTGATTGAAAAGCTTCCACCCTCATGGAGCGAATATAAGAGGAGGATGCGACACAATACTCGTGAAATCACCATGGTGGAGCTTGGAAAAAAGATCCAGGTTGAGGAGCTTATGTGCAGCAAGGACAAGAGCATGATGCTGAGCAAAAACATGTCCAACAAAGCTCATGTTTTGGACGATAAAGCTGCTTCAAAGAAAATTCTGGAGAATCCAACAAAATGGGTAATAGACGTAACAGACGTCGAAAACCCAGAGGTAACAATTTTAAGCCTAGAGGTGGTGTCACTAAGCACACCATCAAAGGCGACTGTTTTAATTGTGGTAAACCTGGACATATGGCTAAAGACTGTAAGGCCCCTAAAAGGATCAAATATGATCCAAAACAGAAAAAATAAGGCAAACATAGTAGAGGACTCTGGATATTTCACTGGCATGGTGTCTGAAGTCGACCTTGTCTCTAGTATGACTAATGTGAGAGACTGGTGGCTTGATTCTGGAGCCACCAAGCATGTCTGTAAATTCAGAAATGCTTTCTCCTCCTATGCCATAGTAGGATATGATGAGAAACTGTTCATGGGAAACTCTTCCACCGCGAAAGTGGTGGGGAAAGGCAAGGTCGAACTGAAGCTAACTTCAGGAAAAAATCTCGCATTGAATGACGTATTCTACGTCCCAGACATATGCAAAAATCTTATCTCAGAAACCATCCTGCTAGGAAAAGGTTTTAAAATTGTTGATGAGTCCAATACTGTTGTGATTTCTAAGCATGGTGAATTCGTAGGAAAAGGTTATGTTACCGATAACATGATTAAGCTTAGTGTATCTGATTTGAAATTGAATGTTAATGCATCTTCTTCTGTTTATGTTTGTGACTCCTCACATGTTTGGCATGATAGACTTGGGCATGTTAATTTCAAATCGCTAGAAAGACTTGCTAATTTAGGTTGCATACCAAAAATAAACTTTGATAAAAAACAAAGATGTGAAATCTGTGTTGAATCTAAATATGCAAGAAAACCATTTAATAAAAGTGTTGAACGTAGAACAGTTCCTTTGGAATTAATACACTCGGATTTAGGAGACTTGAAATCAACACCAACAAGAGGTGGTAGAAAATGGTATATCACTTTCATAGATGATTACTCACGATCTTTGTCAGGTTCATCTTCTTAGAAGTAAAGATGAGGCCTTAGAGGCTTTCAAGTTTTATAAACTTGAAGTAGAAAACCAAAAAGGAGTTAAAATTAAAACTCTTAGGTCGGACCGTGGCGGTGAGTATGTGATACCCATAGGTGAGTTTTGTAAACATAATGGAATCATTCATGAAACAACTGCACCATATTCACCGAATCGAATGGTGTAGCTGAAAGAAAAAATAGAACACTCATAGATATGGTAAATGCTATGTTGACAAGTTCAGGGTTATCTTCGAACTTGTGGGGGGAAGCTATCCTCTCTGCTTGCTATATTTTGAACCGAGTTCCATTTAAAAAATCTGATAAAACTCCTTATGAATTGTGGAATGGTAAACAACCTTCTTATGCATACTTTAAAGTGTGGGGGTGTTTGGCCAAGGTGGCCATTCCTCTTCCCAAGAAAACTAAAATAGGACCTAAAACAGTCGATTGTGTTTTCTTAGGGTATCCTGAGCATACAATTGCATACAGGTTCATGGTCATCGATTCGACCATAATAACATTGGTCAGAACACCATATTGGAATCTAGAGATGCTGTGTTTTATGAACACATATTTCCTTTAAGGTCTGGACCTCGTAAAAGGGTCCATGATGACCTCCCGGATGTTCCATCGACTAGTCAAACTCCAACTTTGGAGTATGAGACTGAACCAAGAAGAAGTAAGAGGGTTAGAACTGAAACAAGTTTTGGCCCAGATTTTTTGACTCTTACGGTAGAGTCTGAACCCCAAACCTACAAGGAAGCTATGACTTCTCCAGAAGCTCCTTTCTGGGAAGAAGCTTCATTAAATGAATGGGAGTCCATTCAAAGAAACGAAACTTGGGAGCTTGTAGACTTTCCTCCTGGAAGTAAATCCATAGGTTGCAAATGGGTGTTCAAAAGGAAACTTAGAACAGATGGAACTATAGATAAATATAAAGCTAGGTTGGTAGCTAAAGGCTATAGACAACAGGAAGGAGTAGATTTCTTTGATACCTATTCACCAGTCTCTAGAATCAGCTCGATTAGAATGTTGATTGCTATTGCTTCAATTTATGATTTGCATATACATCAGATGGATGTTAAAACTGCTTTTCTATATGGTGAATTGAATGAAGAAATTTATATGGATCAACCTGAAGGATTTATAGTAAAAGGTTATGAAAACAAAGTATGCAAGTTAAACAAATCTCTTTATGGTTTAAAACAAGAACCTAAACAGTGGCATGAAAAATTTGATCATGTTATGATAATTAATGGCTTCAAGGTTAATGAATCTGATAAATGTATTTACATTAAATCTGTGGATGATTCTCATGTTATTGTATGCCTATATGTTGATGATATGCTCATATTAGGCAGTAACCTTGATATTATTAATACCATTAAAAGCATGCTTAGAGATAATTTTGACATGAAAGACTTAGGCCCTACTGATGTAATCTTAGGGATGAAAATCAGTAAGATGTCTGATGGATATAGTCTTAGTCAATCTCATTATGTTGAAACCGTACTAAAGAGATTTAATTATGAAAATGCTAAAGCTGCATCTACTCCTTTTGATCCCACTTGTAAATTGAAAAAGAACAAGGGTAAGGGTATTGATCAACTTGAGTATTCTCGCATTATTGGTAGTCTTATGTATTTGATGAACTGTACAAGACCTGATATTGCTTACTCTGTGAGTAGATTTAGCAGGTATACTTGCAACCTAGGGCAGGATCACTGGAATGCAATCTTCAGAGTTTTACGTTACCTGAGAGGGACCTCAAACTATTGCTTAAGTTTTGGGAAGTATCCTGCTGTACTGGAAGGGTATTGTGATGCCAACTGGATATCAGACTCAGAAGAGTGCAAATCTACTAGTGGGTACATCTTCTTGCTTGGAGGTGCGTCTGTCTCATGGAAGTCTACCAAACAGACATGTATAGCTAAATCCACTATGGAGTCTGAGTTTATAGCCTTGGAAAAAGCTTGGAGAGGAAGTCAATGGATGCGATGTTTCCTGGGAGGAATTCCACTCTGGCCCAAGCCTGTGTCTTCAATCGCCATCCACTGTGATAGTAAAGCTGCACTTGGTTGCGCAAAGAACAATGTATACAACGGAAAGTCTATACATATACGTAGAAGACACAAGACGGTGAAACAACTACTCTCTGCTGGTATTATCTCGATAGACTTTGTAAAATCCAAAGATAATCTTGCAGATCCTTTGACGAAAGGTTTACCGAGAGAGGAAGTTAAATCCACATCGAGGGGGATGGGACTTAAGCTCATAGAATAAATCACCATGAAGGATACTCAACCTTGTGATTGGATTTCCAAGATCAAGGTTCAATGAGACAACTAATTTATGGTGATATTGGTAAAGCACTATCTTTGTCCCTCCCTATGGTGTAATCATGTGATAGTGCAGCCTGCATATTTACAGGATGATCTTTTGAGATCTTAATGGGTTCCATGGATTTGATTAAAGCGGGGTGTGGCAGGACACTCTTTATGGACCCACCTTTGTGGATGTTGGAAGTGTGGCCGCTTCCTATGAGAATTTGAGCTGATTCTCTAGAGACATTCATTAAGTTCGGGATTTTAGCCCACGGCCAAAATGGGCACAACCGCAAGAGCTTGGCAGCTATTTTCTTCGGTTGAGGCATCAAGTGTGGCTGTTATTTCTGAATTTCATTCATTGTTGGCGGTTCAAGACATTGCGTTCACCGTATCAACAAGCAGTTCAGGTAACCTCTCACTAAGTTAAGGTTCAATCTTTGGGACACCTTAGCCTATTTTGTTGCCTTATGTTTTATCGTGTTTTTTCGACATGTTTTATTATTCATGTGGGGGATTGTTAGAAAAAATCAATGTTTTGTTTTAATCAAAAAAAATGCATGGACCATGTTTTGATCCCAACACCTATTGCTCCCTAGATGTTTTTTCATGTGAATGAATAAAACATTAGTCCCATATAGACTAAAACACTAAGAGTTTTAGACTTAAATAGCATTGGTTTAGCCTTAAGGGTATGGCCCTTTGGGTCTTTAGACCTTTGTGTATGGGGAAAGCCCTAGACTATGGCAAGGTTGCCTAAACCTTATTGCATTTCTTATTGCCTTTCCCGTTCGCGCGGTGCTTCGCACAGAAGCACGCACGCTCGCTCGGCTCGGCTCGGCGAGGGCGAGGGCGTGGGAGTGGGAGTGGGTGTGGGTGTGGGTGTATCCGACCCATCCTTTCTTTTTGATGAAATTTACCACACGCTTCTCCCACACATGTAAAGAATTTTATTCTTTTCCTTCTCGGTTTTGGATATCCGACAGCCACTAGAAGCATCTTTAGATATCCGACACACGGTTAATTCTCACGCGTGAATTCTCTTAACTGTTTTCATCGTAAAGAATCTTTAATCTCACGCGTGTGGACATCTCACGCGTGTGGACACCTGTGCATAGAGATTTCTCGTCGAGAAGAATCTTACCCGACAGATGCGTTTTTTACTGTTATTTTAACGGATGCTTTTTGCTTTTACTCGTCCGACAAATTGAACGCGTGATTTACGGATCTGTGTCTCAAACGTTCGAATTCTTACCTATAAATACGAGTTAAGGCTTTCGTTTAAAAAACATACCATTCGAACTCTTATCTTCCTGAATTTCTCCTTCTTCTCTAATTATTTTCAGAAACTTAAGTTCTTATTAATATTTGTCTTAAAACTCAGAAAACGTTCAGTTCTTTTCTGAAACAAGTTGTAGTTTACAGAAACATAATTTTGTATAACTACTTCTTGATTTACAGAATTTTAGTTCACAGAAATATAGTTTACAGAAACATAAAATTGTTTTTACATTACTCAGAAATAATTTGTATTTTCAATTTGTGTTTTTGTTTTTACTTTTGCTGCCAAGTTATAAGGGTTCTCTCTGTGTATGCTACACATAGAGGAGAACTAACAGTAGTTGTATCCTGGAGGTAATTTGTTAATTGCTATAGCATCTCAGAGGAGTAGCAGGAAATATTACCTTTAGCTCAGCGTATCTCATACGTGCCTCTACTAAGTTTATTGAGTTGTTTGTTACTACTATCAGTGTAATCTAAGTATTATTTCCCATTTGCATTCGATTATTGTAATTAATTCCAACAAATATAAAATACCATAAGAAATGGCTCGCGCGATGAACTGGTACGAATACGAACCTTGAAAGCGTGCATGGCCTATCAATTTACCTATGTTATATCACAACATTTTTCATCTTTAAAATTTTGACCCTGCCAAACAGTCAATTCGATGTCCACGTTTGTAGACAAATGCATGCATGCATGAGACACACGTCATGTGTAAATCTGACAAAAAAAAGAAGGGTCATATAGTAATTAAGTGAATTATATTTACAGGATTAACAAAACATGAACCTAGCCATTTAATCTCTTCAAGTCGCCTTTTTCTCTCATTCTCAATTTTTGTCTCTTCTGTTTCAGTTTTGTTCGACAGGAGCATTACCACTCCTTTAGAGTTTATAGAAAAGTGGTTAAATACCTTTGGTGTTGAATATCATAATGGGAGTTAGAGGAATTCAAGGTTGGTTGAAGCAGTACTGCATAATTACTTTTGGGAGTAAGTTACAAACATACAACATCAAGGTTGACAACGATGTAGGGATTTAAATCAAAAATAAATAAATTGAGATACTGTTGAAATCGGTTAAATTTTGATGATTTTATGGATAATGGACGGGTTTTTCATGTTAACAGGTTGGGTTTTCGCGTGAAAAGGAAGATCTCGTTGTTTTATGTCTATCTCGGTTACTAAGTCATAGCGAGTCAGTTCAAACAGAAAAGGTTGGTTGATGTTGATACGGAGGCGTTTTCAACTACTCGTTTATGTTTGCGAGGGAAATTGTAAAGACCCTCAAGCTCGTCAATGCTATTAGACTAGTCAAGAGACGACTTAGCAACTAATTACTCGATTAGTGTAACTCGAACGTTAATTAATAGAAATTAAACTAACAACAATTTATGTTCGAAACTAGTTCCGTTGAATAGGTATCGAAATATTACGCGGAATGGACTACTTGAGCGTGTCATTCGGACACTGAACGAAGAAGATGTCACTGGATGAGTATGAAGGAAAGATTAATCATTTTATAGACAAACCGACTTGGCAGCCCTTATCAAGAGTGTGGGTGCCTTAATAAATCCGGTCGACCTTATCTTTACCAAATCGAAAGAGAAATTCATTTTCTCCTCTTTTTTATCTTTCTTCTTCTTCTTCGTTCTTCTTCATTCTTCTTTTTCTTTTTTTCTTTCTCTTTCTTTCTTCTGTTCTTCTTCTCTGCGAGTTTGAGAGGAATCAAGTGGAAGTTCTGTGATCGGTAGAAGGTGGAGAAGATCATGGGATAGTTTATGGTGGTGATGTGGTTGTCTGTAGTTAATTTTTATCCAAGAGAAGAGGTGAATTAGAGAATGAAGAACTAGGGTTTCTGGAGATGGAATCGATTGAGGATTTATGTATTATTAAAGATGAAATTTAGTGTTATGATTGATAAAGAATCATGGGTAGTTGTTTAATTGAAGTTCTGAATTTGATTCAGTGAAGGATTGGTGAATTAGGGTTTATAATAATTTCTAAAGAGATTAGGAAGATGAAATTGAAGAACGGGTTTTGAAGTTTATGAGGTGAATAAGAAGTAATGATGTTAATTTGAAGATTTGTTTACAGAGAAGATCGATTTAGAGATTTGCAGAATTAGGGTTCTGTTCTAGGGTTTTCTCTTGAGTTGATTTAAGGAAGATGGAGTTCATATCATAATGAAGGGGTATGAATCGAATTAGAAGAATTATTGTAAGACAACTTAACTGGTTGAGCTGGTGATTTAAGTTAAGAAGGAGATGTAGATGAATTGAGAAATCACAGATGCAAAAAATGAACTATGGTGGTGTATTGAGATGGTTTATTGAATTGAGACAAGTAAAGAAGAATTCGGTCTCAAATGCTTGATTAAATCCATTCTGAGGTAATTGTGTTGCTTAATTAATTAGGAAGAATTATTCATGTTCATTATTGAGATTATGTGAATGATTATGAAGTTAAGAATTATATTGATATAAAAATGGAGTTTTGTTGATTGGGGTTTAGGTTTATTTTGATCTACAGGGTTGGTAATTATTAAGGATGAAACACAAACTGAGTTTTAGAAGTGGTATTGACATTAGTTATACGGAACTGTGTTGGTTGTAGTGAGATGGACAAGGAAATGGTAATGGTGATAGCTTTAGTATGGCTGTTGGGTTGTTGTATAGTGACTGAGAAGATGTTGATGAAGAATTCACTTGTTCTGTATGTATTTTGAATGATCTAGTGATGTGGGAATGGATAAGTTAAACTACATTTGGTGATTATGTTGTTGTGGTTAGGTTGTGGTGGAGTTATCTGTGTAGGTGGAGTTGATAACAAGAGATTGGTGTTGGTGTTTTTGTTTGTGTGGCATTGGTGATGCTAAGGCAGAGGTTGTGTTTCTGTATGTGATTGAAACGAGAGAACTAATGATATTGTTGTGAAGCTGTTGTGTAGTTAAGTTGAGAATGCAGCTTATGAGGGAAAATCAAGATGATGGTCTTGTTAGTTAGAGATGAGTTCTTGGATGTAGTTGTATGGCTTGATGGCAGTCTCTATGAATACTTGTAACTGCTATTGCAGGTAAGCCGAGTTTATGGTTGTGAATTAGTTATGAAGTTACATAACTTAAATGTATATTCGTAATGATTCATATGAAGTAGTGTTTGTGTTTAATCTGATAGAATTGAGGAAATGGAGAAGAATGGTGATTGTAGAATTGTGAATAGTGATTGCCATGAAAGCTTGGAACTGGTGAACTGCAGGTAGCCTATAGTTGTGTTTGTAATTGAATTGTTGATTTCTATTTTAATGAATGATATGTATAGTAATTGTATGAACCTCTGTTCTTGAGATTTGGGCTGTTAGTCATCACATCTGACTAATTGTTTAGATGATTCAGTTAATCTGACTGAGTTAACCCTATTCTGAATCAGTCTAGTTGACTGAGTTGAACCAATTGACCGATTTAGACCTTGCCCACTTGACTAATCTGACTATTGACCGGACGTTGACGTTGACCTATTGACTGCTAGTTGACATTGACCGTCACTTTGACCGTTAGTGATTGTTAGTTGACTCAGATGGACTGGGCCTTAGATTAAGGGTCCAGTTTAGTGGACTTGGGCTTAGACCTAGTATTCATATTTTGAATGTTTGGACCCTTATGGTCTGAATTAACCTTTGGCTTCTTCTACAAATTTGTAGATGTTCATAAGGATTAGCTATTGGACTATAGAACCAACCTAATTTAATTTAGTAAACCTTAGCTATGCTAAAGATGTAGAATGATAAATAAATGGACTTAGAACCATTAGTTAGACGTGTATGAGCCTTTTGGTTAAACTCTTAGAATGCTTCTTTGATTAACAGTTAGTATTAACAACGACTGATTCAAAGGACGAACCAGTGGATTGTGGATCTCGAGGTAGGCGTGGCTTGTCTTCAAAAGAGGTGGGAATGCATTCGAATTTTTTGCAATCATTACTGTTATTTTTATAAAAGTTTATGCTTAACAAACTCATGCATTTTCTGTTCGTGCATTCCATGCTTTGTTTAAAATGCATTATGATAATCCTGTTGATTCTGTGAATCTTTCCACGATTTGGAAAGGACTTGTAATGTTTTGTTGTCAATATGAATTGTTATGGGAAATGAGATTTTCCACTTGTGGTATATATGATACGCTCCTTCATATTTATACCTACTTTAATTCAGTTTTTATTGTTTAGAGTTGGTCACCATGGTCTTGGTGGCATCCATAGCTATTGAGTGTGGTTAGAACTAATATTATTACATTGTTTGAAAGAAGGAGTTTGTTCCATATACATGTATGATTATTTCAGTGACTTAGTCACTGTTTAATAATTTGAAAAGACATGTAATGTTTTCCAACTCTTGCTTATGATTACTTAGAAGTTAAATGTTAATTATTCCCACTTCAGTTTCTGTGACAGATCAGAGTTGCGCAGCGAAAGCTTCAATGGTAGAGTTCGCTAGTTGATTAACTTCTGTTATGTTTATTTTGTTGTATATTCTATTTGTAAATCAAATGAATATTTTATATGTATCATTGGAGAGGATTTCTTGTATATATATTTCTGAGCGGGTTAGCTTTGGGTTAAATTTTTGTAGCAGATTTATTAATTGAAAGTTTAAGTATTTAATTTGGATTTTTAGTGCCTCTTATTTAGTTAATGTCTTGGATTAGTCAGCTGCTAGCTTAGGGGGCGCTACAGAAATCACTTACAGTTTTTCAGGTAAAACTTTGACGAAAGTGTGTGTTGTGGGATAAGTTACAGATGTTTTATTTATGGAAAGGCTTGACTTCGGAACTTTACTTATAGCATAGACTCCAGGATTTTTGGATGTATTTATATAAGTCTTTGGTTGAGCATGCTAATGAGTTTTTTAATATTTGTATTGATCTATCAAATATCCGTGATACTATCTCGGATAGGGAAGAATTTACGATATCACAATGTTCTTTACCTCTGTCGTATGATACTTTGGTGGATTAACTGTTGAGTAGGAAAACCGAAGAAGATAAAGAAAAAAAAGTGATAATAAATTGATTTTCGAAGGTGTGGATTCGGATTTACAAGACATAGCTTTAAGAAGACAAGAGTTTGAAGATAAAGTAAATGCAGAGGGCTTGTTTGCTCGTATAAGTTAAAATGGTAATAACAAATCGAATTTGAATAATCACTTCAATTACAAATGAAACGATATTGATTGTTATTATTATCATATGCCTAGTCATATAAGGGTTGATTGTCCTACGCATAAAGCAATTAATGAGCAATATTATCAGAATATGATTGTTAGAGAACTGCTCGGTCGAACTCGCATGCGTTGCTATCTCAAGCATGTTTGTAAATATTAATGATGAAAACTATAAATTCTTGATTTCTAGTCTACTATAGCTAAGGTCTCAGACTAGGATAGAAAATGTAGTTGAGCTCAAGAACTCCATGGAAATTATCATAAAAGACGAAGGACTACTCAAGGAACCAGTGGATCTTCATTGACTAAAAGGTATGTGGAGACTTGAACTTATCTATCACTCAAAAGTCTATCTACTATATTTCGTATTTCCATTAAGGGTTGATTGTCCTATCTTGAGACAAAAGTAGTATTACCATATTTCGAGCTGAGTATATCTCGCTTAGATATTTCTCGAAATATGTGTTGGCAAAGCTTTTGCTTTAGCCAAGTCCATCTTTACTTAGTGACGAAAGTCATGTTATGTTTCAATCACTTTGAAAATCGCTCTGACGAAAAATAGTTTGTGAATAACAACTATATAACGCCCTCTGAGAATATTTCAATGATTGAAATGAGAGTTTAGACAATATAACCATTGGAGGATATAAGCATTGTTGTGGAACCACATATATGTATAAGTCCTTATTGCTTGAACCAAAGTTTGCGAACTTTGTTGATCAAGTGAAACTGGAAGTGCGTGAGCTTTAGTCCGAGAACTCAGTCTGCAAACATGCGAAAGTTCTCGACCCGAGAATTTCTGCTGGAGTTTGTGAACTCCTTCCAGGAACTTAAGTCCGCGAACTTGAGTAGGTTATGTCTAAAACCGATGTTTATGAACTGATCTTAATAAACTAAGGAATGCTATTGCAAATCGTGGATTTATAGTTCATGAATCGATTCGAGTGAATCACATTGTTTTTGCTTCAATTGTGTCTTGTGTAGTACATAAAGATCTAAGCAATTGAACAACTCTCTAACTAGTTCATTTGAGTCATTTGGACTAGTTATGGTGAAGAAGAATATGGTTTATATGAAAGTGTTGATGGTGGTTTTTAGTTTAGGGTTAAAATCGTAAAACGCTAAACCCTAGCAGACATTTAAAACAAGCATTTACTAGGCGCATTTAATAAAAGCTTTTAATATGTCTTTAATAACTACCGGGGTATATTTTTCAAATTAGGGTTACGACAAACCAAACCCTAATTCCCCCGTGTGCCGATGGCAAATCATGCCAGCCACACCTAGCCCAAGCTAGCCGCGCCATGCTAATCGCACCGTGCCATGGACCTAGCTATGCTAGCCACATCTTGTGTGCCAATGGAAAATCATGCCAGCCACACCCGAACCGCGCCAAAGCATACCAACCATGCTAGCCGCACCCTTGTGCCGATGGCAAATCATGCCAGACACACCTAGCCCAAGCTAGCCGAGACATGCCAATCGCACCGTGCCATGGCCCTAGTTATGCTAGCCACATCTCGTGTGCCAATGACAAATCATGCCAGCCACACCCGAACCGCGCAAAAGCATGCCAACCATGCTCTCCGCACCCTTGTACCGATGGCAAATCATGCCAGCCATACCTAACCCAAGCTAGCCGCGCCATGCCAATCGCACCGTGCCATGTTCCTAGCTATGCTAGACACATCTCGTGTAACAATGGAAAATCATGCCATCCACACCGAACCGCGCCAAAGCATGCCAACCATGCTAGCCGCACCCTTGTGTCGATGGAAAATTATGACATCCACACCTAGCCCAAGCTAGCCGCGCCATGCCATGGCCCTAGCTATGCTAGCCACATCTCGTGTGCCAATGGAAAATCATGCCAGCCAAACCCAACAGCGCCAAAGCATGCCAACCATGCTAGACGCACCCTTGTGCCAACGACAAATCATTGCAGACACACCTAGCCCAAGCTAGACGCGCCATGCCAATCACACCATGCCATGGCCCTAGCTATGCTAGCCACATCTCGTGTGCCAATGGAAAATCATGCTAGCGACACCCAAACGTGCCAAAGCATGCCAACCATACTGGCCGCACCCTTGTGCCAATGGAAAATCATGCCAGCCACACCTAGCCCAAGCTAGCCGCGCCATGCCAATCGCACCATGCCATGGACCTAGATATGCTAGCCGCTCCACGACTACTAAAGTGAATCCAGGCGACAATCCACGGTTTCCCTTCAATCCCATGAGAAAATCCTGGCCGTCTAAAGTCCCCTCACGACTTTAGGCCCGAAACCCTAACTTGGTCGCGCGCCTAGTCCAAGTTAGCCGCGCCATGCCAAGCCATGGCCCCTCATGCCGAGCCACCATGCTGGCCTTCCTCATGCGGCTACTAAAGTGAATCTAGGCGACAATCCACGGTTGCCCTTCAATCCCAGGAGCAAATCCTGGCCGTTTAAAGTCCCTCCACGACTTTAGGCCCGAAACCTTAACTTTGTCACGCGCCTAGACCAAGTTAGTTGCGCCATGCAAAACCATGGCCCCTCATGCCGCGCCACCATGCTGGCCTTCCTCATGCGGCTACTAAAGTGAATCCAGATGACAATCCACGGTTTCCCTTCAATCCTAGGAGCAAATCCTGGCCGTCTAAAGTCCCTTCACGACTTTAGGCCTGAAACCTTAACTTGGTCATGCGCCTAGTCCAAGATATCCGTGCCATGCCAAACCATGGACCCTCATGCCGAGCCACCATGCTGGCCTTCCTCTTGCGGCTACTAAAGTGAAGCCAGAAGACAATCCACGGTTTCCCTTCAATCCCAGGAGTAAATCCTGGCTGTCTAAAGTCCACTCACGACTTTAGACCAAAAACCCTAGCTTGGTCACGCACCTAGCCAAGATAGCCGTGCCATTCCAAACCATGGACCCTCATGCCGTGCTACCATGCAGGCCTTCCTCATGCGGCTAATAAAGTGAAGTCAGGAGATAATCCATGGTTGCCCTTCAATCCCAGGAGCAAATCCTGGCCGTTTAAAGTCCCCTCACAACTTTAGGCCCAAAACCCTAATTTGGTCACGCACCTAGCCCAAACTAGTAATCCCATGCGCCCATGGCTACCCCTTGGCCCCACATGCCAAGCCAAGCCAAACCTATCCAAGCTAGCCGCGCCATGCCCTGGCCCCTAGCAGTGCTAGTCACGCCACGGTTAGCCAAGCGCCCTTGCCTTGGCCCTAGCCATGCCATACGACCATGGTAAACCCTTGGCTCCTCATGCCAAGTCCAAACACACCCTAACCGCGCCACCCTATTGGACCTCACTACACGGCTACCAAAATGAGGGAGTGAAACGATCAACGGTTGCCCCTCCTCTCAATATGCAAAATCTCGACCGTCGAAGGTCACCTGGCTAGAAAGTTCCCCAATCTCGACTTGCCAAGCCAAACAACGTTTTACATGTTTTCCAAAAATTGGAAACATCAACACAAACCGGGGGGTTCTCTTTGGGTATTGGTTTGGTGGTCTACAGCGTGCGGCGTACACTACCCCCCTCATAAGGAAGTGTCATAAGGGTGAGGCACCTAGTAAATACATGAGTTATGTGGGAAACGTTCATGGGATATAAAGGTGTGTGTTAACAAACTTTATGGAACATCAATTCCATAATGTTAACAGTTTCATGAAAACCAATTTCATATGTTAACCACTTTATGGGACATCAAGTCCATGCATACGGTTACCACCTCCTCACATTTACTTCCCCACTCCTTAAAGAGACCAGGGTACGTTTCTACCTTGACTTGTATAAATAAGTCTTACCTATTTTCATTTGACCAACAAGTTCATTCAGACAAGACAACACTCAGAATATTTACCTGCTAGATCCCCTCGTGAGCTTTCCTACTTTTATGAAAACAAGTTGTAGAAACCCAATTGCTCTTCCTGAATAAACTATTCTGGTCTCACACTCTCCTTGCTTCCCTCCCCAAAACCAACCCATTCTCCCCCTATTTGTGACCGAAGCAAGTCTGGAACGACCATTTATTATTTTAGGCCGGACTTTTACAGATTGATCTCTCGAACTTAAAGTACTCCCTTGCAGTACATTTGTTTAGGGTTTAAATAATTTCTCACCTTCACATCCGCAATTACCAAAACTGGTAGAAACTATTTTCACCTATAAATAATTGGCGACCACAGCGGGAGGATTGATCTATCGGTTACAATGTCAATTTTCGATCGATCTCGTTCCCCGACCCAGACGTCAATATGGTAGGAGAAGGAGACTCACCCCGACTCAGTCACTCGAATACTCGATTATCAGTCATAACCCGACAAGGGATGGTTGGGGACTCTCCAAGGGTTAAAAGCAAAACGATCCGCGCGCCCAGGGATTGATGGCTCGGTCATTAGACAACTCAGCAATAATTTGGAACACTGGGGACTTCCCTTGGCCATGTTTTTTCGAATAAACTTGGTCCTACGCCCGGAAAGTTTATTTTTCATCATAATACCTTAGAAACCGAGTAAGTCTTGTTTTTACAAAAATATGTGGTTTTCTATTTCAAGTTTTCAAGACAAGATACATAGTTTACCCCATGTCACCTACCAACATACGGTTCTAAGGTTTCGCCTGGGATGTCTGTGTCACTTTCAATCATAACCAAAACAATCAATTCCTAAACAATTCATTCCAAAAAGAATAACCCAAAACCATCAAGGTAGTATTTGTCTATTAACCCGAGAAAACTAGAAAATCAAGAACCAAAAACCAGGCGTCTCATTTACCTTTCCAAAAAAAAAAACCTAAAGGTAAGAGGTCCAAAAGACAGATATATATTCAAGGAAAGTCTCCCAACAACGGCTTGCTCCTCTTGGCGAAGGCCTCCTTTGTGCTCTGGAGATCCGCCCTTTTCAATTTCAATTGCCGACACAAATTCTTGAATTCCGCTTCCTGCTCCTTCACCATGTCCGCGGATGGACCTTCGACTGTTTCGACCAGCAGCCTTTCAACATCAGAGAGACCTTCAACGAACCAGGGAATGTTGAATTCGAAGCTCGTGCACATGTCACGATGGAACTTCCAGCTCGCGATTACATCCTCAGAAACTGTATAACCAGTCACGTTGCACATCTCATAAATCGAAGACAAGGCCTCCTCTACACGCTTAACCAACGAATGTCGACTAGTGATCTTATTAGTCGTGGCAATGTGACCATAGCTTTCCAAAATATTGGTATACAGTGTCGCATGTTTAGCGGGCACGCTAAATCCACCAATCAACACATGACCCGGTAAAGGGACCAGATACGTAGGATTGAAGGTGTCACCCGCAAATGAATCAACAACTAGAAGGAGATACCTAACTTCAATTTCACCCCCCGAAGTGCCCTCCTCTACCTGAGTCACGGCGGTGCCCTCGGGACGATGAATCTCCATGTCCAAATCGCTAGATGGTACAGTTTCCGCGGTAGGAAGTACAATTACATCTTTACTCTGGTGGTCTTCCACTTCAAGGTCATCCCCAGGAACTGTTTCCTCCTAAAAAAATCAAGATTTAGTTTCACTGCCAAAAAAAAAAGGTGAAAGAAGGAAATGTGGAGAAGACTCACTGATTCACTTTCAGACTGACTAGAGGAAGACTCAACACTGCTGTCAGAAGAACCACTCTCACCATCACCAGACTCATAACTTTCATCCTTCTCGGATTCTTTATCAATATGGATAGGCTCGACAACACCACTCCCTGTCTCGAAAAATGATGCTTTCTGACTGCTCGCGAGTTTGGCAAAGGCGTTCATACTACCGAAACCCTGGACGGAATACAAGGACGTATTTTCAGAAAAGGAACAAAGATATAAACTTTCCAACCTAAATTCAAGAGGAGAGCTGCACGTACCCGCATATTGGATGAACTAAAAGTCGGTAAATCTGTGGAGTCTGACCGGAAACCTCCTGCATGATTTTCAGACCTTCGCTCCTTCACTTGGGGACTGTTCACTTCTGGACCGACATAATTTCTTTTAATTGAAGAAGTATCCCTCAGCAATGGATGCTTTGCTAAAACCTCGATGGAAGGTCTACCACGGGTATTCTCCACCACAGACTTCACAAATTCCTGGATGACAAGGATTTCGTCCTGCCAAAATGTGTTATATTTGGAGGTCGTTGATGGATTCCGTTCCGCGAGAAAAGGCATACTTTTACCCGACACAAGAGCACTAGCATCGAGAACAGTCGACAACGGAATTTATTGAACACCCGGCTGACGAACAAGTGGGACCCCTTGGTCAAAACCCATATGTCGAGCAGCCATATCAACGTTATAGGAAATCGCCTCGTAAGCTCCTCGGAAAAACGATGGCACGTGACCAGGCATGCAGCTAAGCATGAATACCATCTCTCCAACGCTCAGGGCCTCACCATCAGAAGACAAAGACATGTTCGAAGCGGGAGCAAAGGTACTAACCTGAGTTATGGATGCATGCACCGGGGCCCATGGACGAAAATTAACTTCATAGGTATTGTCAAGAAACCTAATCAGTTTCGGACCAGTCTTTCGACGCATGTTCGACCAACGCAGTATTCTTGAGCCATCCCAAGACTCGGGAAGTATGGCCAACAGTTTCGGGGCATACTTCTCGAAATTCTCCCACAACCATGCCTGGAGAAAAGCGGCATGAACATACGAATCCACCTTCATATGACCATTTGAGGCACGCATGTCCGAAACCAGCTGGTCCAGGTGTGCATACAGGGAACCAAGAAACAAACCACCGAGGGGAAGAACGTCACCTTTTGCTAATTTTATGGCAAACTTGATAAGTCCATGTCTTATCTCTTTCTTGCCCGAGCCGTCATCAAAAATATCTCTGGATAACCAAAGATCCAAGAACGCCGCAACATGAAGCGTACTATTCTTCTGGTTTGGATCTAACGCGTCAGGAAACCATTGGCACACCCACCAGTCATAGAAGCACTTCGTCTCATTATCTTTCGGAACGAACCCCTTTGATTTCGCAACTAGAGCGGCATGCATTTATTCTTCATCAGCGGACAACTTGACATCAAGGTTTCAACTATGGGAAGGTTCAGCAGTACAACCACGCTTTCCAAAGAAATGGTCATTTAACCCCACCTACATACGGACGTATGGGTGTCCGGACACCATCTGGAAACAAAAGCAACCAACCCTGAAATGTATTTCCTAATCTGAAGCACTGCAGAAGCCGCAACAACACTGACAATCTGCGTCCTAGTTAAATTGGTCTTTACAGGTTCCTGGTCCATCATAAATCGTGTCCATTTCTCAAAGGAACGCAACGGACTTGCAGGGATTTTAAAATCGATATAAGAAGCATGATATTCTTTCATCTGAAGGCAAAATCTTATTTCGCCTCCTGGCCGAACCGATCGATCCTCCCCTTCTCCTTCTGATCCAGTCAGAAGAATCAACACATAGCTGGGATGGTTTCTCCTAACCGTGGACGATGTGGTGAAGAATTCATCATCTACGTTTGGTTTGGAGTTGCAAACGTCTCTCGGTACAACAGAACTCTCCTCAAGTGACATCATAACGAAGATTTTATCAAACAACTACAATGGAGCAATGAGAAGGGATATTATTACAGAAGGTGCACGAAAATTATTTTCACCCAAGATGCAAGCCAGTTTATTTCAAGGCCGTACCCAACGACATATAATTCTTATCCAACCAAGGAGGAATGATTCACCAAGGGAACCATACACACGGCCACGCCAAAACAAGGAGCAAACCCTAAAAAGCTAGGTTTTCATGAGAAGACATGGCAATTACTATCACATGCCTACCTTGCACAGTGAGTAGGGGCGGTCAACATTACTATGGTATTCATGCCTAAGTGCTACGACAAGCTAGGGAAAAATACCTAAGATTCACGCTAACATTTCTACAAGGTCATGAAAAGGTACGCCTGCAACTAGGGTTTTCACCAACACAAAAAACAAAAAACGAAAGAAAAGAAAGTCAAAGGGAAGTACAGGGAGGCAAGCCTAGTCCGCTCGTACGCTTCACCGCTACCAAGCAACAAAAGAAGAAATAATGAAGGCGTGAATCAAAGGGAGAGGCCGACCCTCCTTTTATACATGGTACGTGGGAGTTTGACCAAAGAAAAGATTTCCTATTTAGAGCCAAGAAGGGAAAAGAGGAAACCGGCCCCACAAAGATCAATCCCCATGCCCAGGACTGCCCACACCATTGCCGTGCCCCCCTGCTAAATCCGCACCGTGCCAGAACGCGCCTCGCCTTGCCATGGTCCAAACCGCGCCTCACCTTGCCACGGCCCTCACTCAATCACCACGGCTCCACCGCGCCTAGCTTCCCCTGACGTGTTCCACCAATCCATTTCCGCGGCCAAGACCACTCCACCTCTTGGCCCTCCCAGATCCAAGACATATCTCCATTTCCGCGCCACCCACCACGCCTAGCCTCCCCTGCAAGATCCAACATGCCATTGCCGTGGTCGAAGCCATGCCACCTCTTGGCCCTTTCGGTCCAAGCCATCCACCTTCTCCTCCCTCCAAGACAGCGCCCCCTTTCTGTGACTACCAACATGGAAAGACAAAACTCTCTCTACCACTTAAAAGGATAGTCGTACTCTCCTGACCATCTTTGCAATGATTTACGTTGTCCGTCACCATCATATGCTTACCATGCAACAAGGCACCTGTTCCAAGCTAAGCAGGGGGCTTAATGTTGATGGTGGTTTTTAGTTTAGGGTTAAAATCGTAAAACGCTAAACCCTATCATACATTTAAAATAAGCATTTACTAGGCGCATTTAATAAAAGCTTTTAATATGTCTTTAATAACTACCGGGGTATAATTTTAAAATTAGGGTTACGACAAACCAAACCCTAATTCCCCCGTGTGCCGATGGAAGATCATGCCAGCTACACCTAGACCAAGCTAGCCGCGCCATGCCAATCGCACCGTGCCATGGCCCTAGCTATGCTAGCCACATCTCGTGTGCCTATGACAAATCATGCCAGCCACACCTGAACCGCGCCAAAGCATGCCAACCATGCACGCCGCACCCTTGTGCCGATAGAAAATCATGCCAGCCACACCTAGCCCAAGCTAGCCGCGCCATGCCAATCGCACTGTTCCATGTCCCTAACTATGCTAGCCAAATCTTGTGTACCAATGGAAAATCATGCCAGCCACTCCTGAACCGCGCCAAAGCATGCCAACCATGCTAGCCGCACCCTTGTGACGATGGAAAATCATGCCTGCCACACCTAGCCCAAGCTAGCCATGACATGCCAGTCGCGCCGTGCCATGGCCCTAGCTATGCTAGCCACATCTCGTGTGCCAATGGAAAATCATGCCAGCTACACCCTAACCGCGCCAAAGCATGCCAACCATGCTAGCCGCACCCTTGTGCCGATGGAAAATCATGTCAGCCACACCAAGACCAAGATAACCGCGCCATGCTAATCGCACCAGGCCATGGCCCTAGCAATGCTAGCCACATCTCGTGTGCCAATGGAAAATCATGCCATCCACACCCAACAGCGCCAAAGCATGCCAACCATGCTAGTCGCACCCTTGTGCCAACGGAAAATAATTCCAGCCACAGCTAGCCCAAGCTAGCCGCGCCATGCCATGGCCCTAGCTATCCTAGCCACATTTCGTGTGTCAATGGCAAATCATGCCAGCCACACCCAACTGCGCCAAAACATGCCAACCATGCTGGCTACACCCTTTATGCTAATGGCAAATCATGTCAGCGACACGTATCCCAAACTAGCCGCGTCATGCCAATCTCATCATGTCATGGCCCTAGCTATGCTAGCCGCGCCACCCTGCTGGACTTCTCCTCACGACTGCTAAAGTGAATCCAGGCGACAATCCACGGTTTCCCTTCAATCCTAGGAGGAAACTCTGGCCGTATAAAGTCCCCTCACGACTTTAGTCCCGAAACCCTAACATGGTCACGCGCCTAGTCCAAGTTAGCCGCGCCATGCCAATCCATGGCCCCTCATGCCGCGCCACAATGATGGCCTTCCTCATACGACTACTATAGGGAAGCCAGGCGACAATGCACGGTTGCCCTTCAATCCCAGGCGCAAATCCTGGCCGTCTAAAGTCCCGTCACAACTTTAGGCCTAAAACCCTAACTTGGTCAAGAGCCTAGTCCAAATTAGCTGCGCCATGCCAAACCATGGCCCCTCATGCCGCGCCACCATGATGGCCTTCCTCTTGTGGCTACTAAAGTGAATCTAGGCGATAATCCATGGTTTCCCTTCAATCCCAAGAGCAAATCTTGGCCGTCTAAAGTCCCCTCACGACTTTAGGCACAAAACCCTAGCTTGGTCACGCACCTAGACAAGCTAGTCGCGCCATGCCAAACCATGGCCCCTCATTCTGCACCACCATGCTGGCCTTCCTCATGCGTCTACTAAAGTGAAGCCAGGCGACAATCCACGGTTGCCCTTCAATCCAAGGAGCATATCCTGGTCGTCTAAAGTCCCCTCACAATTTTAGGCCCAAAACCCTAACTTGGTCATGCACCTAGTCCAAACTAGTCATGCCATGCGCCCATGGCTACCCCTTGGCCCCACATGCCAAGACAAGCCAAACCTTGCCAAGCTATCCGAGCCATGCCATGGCCCTAGCCGTGCTAGTCACGCCACGGTTATCCAAGCGCCCTTGCCTTGGCCCTAACCATGCCATACGACCATGGCAAACCCTTGGATCCTCATGCCAAGTCCAAACACACCCTAGCCGTCCCACCCTATTGGACCTCACTACACTGATACCAAAACGAGGCCGTGCAACGATCAACGGTTGCCCCTCCTCTCAAGATGCAACATCTTGACCGTCGAAGGTTACCTGGTTAGCAGGTTCCCCAAGCTCTACTTTCCAAGCCACAACAACGTTTTACATGTTTTCCAAAACATTCAAGACATCAACACAAACAGGGGGATTCTCTTTGGGTATTGGTTTGGTGGTCTACAATGTGCGGGGTACACTACGCCCCTCATAAGAAAGTGTCATAAGGATGATGCACCTAGTAAATACAGGAGTTATGTGGGAAACGTTCATGGGACATAAAGGTGTGAGTTAATAAACTTTATGGAACATCAATTCCATAACGTTATCAGTTTCATGAAAACCAATTTCATACGTTAACCACTTTATGGGACATCAATTCTATGCATACGGTTACCACCTCCTCACATTTACTTCCCCACTCCTTAAAGATACCAGGGTACGTTTCTACCTTGACTTTTATAAATAGGTCTTACCTATTTCCATTTGAACAACAAGTTCATTCAGACAAGACAACACTCAGAATATTTACCTGCTAGCTCCCCTCGTGAGCTTTCCTACTTTTATGAAAACAAGTTGTAGAAACCCAATTGATCTTCTAGAATAAACTATTCTGGTCTCACACTCTCCTTGCTTCCGTCCCCAAAACCAACCCATTCTCCTCCTATTTGAGACCGAAGCAAGTCTGGAACGGACATTTCTTGGTTTAGGTCGGAATTGTACAGATTGATCTCTCGAACTTAAATTACTCCCTTGCAGTACATTTGTTTATGGTTTAAACAGTTTCTCACCTTCACACCCGCAATTACCAAAACCGGTAGAAACTATTTTCACCTATAAACGATTGGCTACCACAGCGGGAGGATTGATCTAGCGTTTACAATGTCAATTTTAAATCGATCTCGTTCCCCGACCCAGACATCAATATGGTAGGGGAAGGAGACTCACCCCGACTCAGTCACGCAACGACTCGATTATCAGTCATAACCCGACAAGGGACGGCTTGGGACTCCCCAGGGGTTAAAAGCAAAATGATCCGCCAGGGATTGATGGCTCGGTCATTAGACAACTCAGCAACAATTTGGAACACTGGGGACTTCCCTTGGCCATGTTTTTTCGAATAAACTTGGTCCTACGCCCAAAAAGTTTATTTTTCATCAGAAGACCTGAGAAACCGAGTAAGTCTTGTTCTGACAAAAATACGTGGTTTTCTATTTCAAGTTTTCAAGACAAGATACATAGTTTACCCCATGTCACCTACCAACACATGATTCTATGGTTTTGCCTGGGATGTCTGTGTCACTTTCAATCATAACCAAAACAATCAATTCATAAACAATTCATTCCAAAAAGAATAACCCAAACCGTCAAGGTAGTATTTGTCTATTAACCCGAGAAAACCATAAAATCAAGAACCAAAAACCAGGGGTATCATTTGCCTTTCAAAAAAAACCATGGCCCCTCATGCAGCGCCACCATGCTGGTCTTCCTCATGCGGCTACTAAAGTGAAGCCAGGAGACAATCCACGGTTTCCCTTCAATCCCAGGAGCAAATCCTGGCCGTCTAAAGTCCCCTCACGACTTTAGGCCCGAAACCCTAACTTGGTCACGCGCCTAGTCCAAGCTAGCCGCGCCATGCCAAACCATGTCCTTTCATGCCGCGCCACCATGCTGGACTTCCTCATGCGGCTACTAAAGTGAAGGCAGGAGACAATCCACGGTTTCCCTTCAATCCCAAGATCAAATCCTGTCCGTCTAAAGTCCCATCACGACTTTAGGCCCAAAACCGTATCTTGGTCACGCACCTAGAAAAGCTAGATGCGCCATGCTAAACCATGGCCCCTCATGCCGCGCCACCATGCTGGCCTTCCTCATGCGGCTAAAAAAGTGAAGCCAGGAGACAATCCACGGCTGCCATTCAATCCCAGGAGCAAATCCTGGCCGTCTAAAGTCCCCTCACGACTAGTCCAAACTTGTCACGCTATGTGCCCATGGCTACCCCTTGGCCCCACATGCCAAGCCAAATCAAACCTATCCAAGATAGTCGCGCCATGCCCTGTCCCTAGCCATGCTAGTGACACCACGGTTA
The DNA here is from genome assembly GCA_023529315.1 of Papaver bracteatum. Classification (NCBI taxonomy): domain Eukaryota; kingdom Viridiplantae; phylum Streptophyta; class Magnoliopsida; order Ranunculales; family Papaveraceae; genus Papaver; species Papaver bracteatum. The sequence continues at coordinate 234,454 of JAJJWX010000552.1, read as the reverse complement.
GCCAAGCGCCCTTTCCTTGGCACTAACCATGCCATACGACCATGGAAAACCCTTGGCTCCTCATGCAAAGTCCATACACATCCTATTCGTGCTACCCCATTGGACCTCACTACACGGTTACCAAAATGAGGGCGTGCAATGATCAACGGTTTCCCCTCATCTCAAGATGCAACATCTCGACCGTCGAAAGTCACTTGGCTAACAAGTTCCCGAAGCTCGACTTGCCAAGCCACAACAACGTTTTACATGTTTTCAAAAACATTCGAGACATTAACACAAACATGGGGATTCTCTTTGGGTATTGGTTTGGTGGTCTACAGCGTGCGGCGTACACTACGTCCCTCATAAGGAAGTGTCATAAGGGTGAGGCGCCTAGTAAATACAGGAGTTATGTGGGAAACGTTCATGGGACATAAAGGTGTGAGTTAACAAACTTTATGGAACATAAATTCCATGACGTTAATAGTTTTATGAAAACCAATTTCATACGTTAACCACTTTATGGGACATCAAGTCCATGCATACGGTTACCACCTCCTCACATTTACTTCCCCACTCCTTAAAAATACTAGGGTACGTTTGTACCTTGACTTGTATAAATAGGTCTTACCTATTTCCATTTGAACAACAAGTTCATTCGGACAAGACAACACTCAGAATATTTACCTGCTATCTCCCCTCGTGAGCTTTCCTACTTTTATGAAAATAAGTTTTAGAAACCCAATTGCTCTTCCAGAATAAACTATTCTGGTCTCACTCTCTCCTTGCTTCCCTCCCCAAAACCGACCCATTCTCTTCCTCTTTGTGACTAAAGAAAGTCTGGAACGGCCATTTCTTGGTTTAGGCCGGACTTGTACAGATTGATCTCACGAACTTAAAGTACTCCCTTGCAGTATATTTGTTTAGGGTTTAAACAATTTCTCACCTTCACACCCGCAATTACCAAAATCGGTAGAAACTATTTTCACCTATAAACAAAAAGTTATCATATGGCTAACCATTTGGTTAACTATTTTCACAAGCCTACAAATGTGTATTTCATGTGTGTGTAACAAGCTATGTTTTCGATCTAACGGTTGATAAATATTATCTTGAATCTAATCAGGTTTTCATCAAACGGTGAATATTGAATGCTTTGTTACTAAGCTAACATTGATTGCAAACCCTGATTTGAAAGACTATATAAGGGAGAACTCTAGCAACTGGAAAAACCTAATCCCCACACATTCTGTGTGATACTAGTTTGCTAAGCTAGAGTCAATTCTCATTTAACCTTTGGTTTTCTTCTTCTAAAACCTGGTTAATGACTTAAATACTTCATCAGGATTGTAAAGCTAGACTGATATATACTACTTTTCTTGTATTTGTGTGATCTGATCTTGCTGTTTCTATCGTCTGAGTACAATTGTAATAAATGGATTGAGATTTCTATCTCCGATAGGAAAGATATAAAAGTAGTCACAAACTCTTCGTCTCATCGTTTGTGATTCCACAATATATTTTTTCGCTGCGTTGATTAAGACTATTATGAGGTGATTGATAAAGCTGAGTTGTTCTTCGGGAATATAAGTTTGGTTTTATCAATTGGTTCTTGTTCACCTTGATTTATCAAAAGATGGAACAAAAAATTGTAGGTATATTCGTGGGAGACGGATTTATCTATTACTGTAGACTTTTCTGTGTGATACAGATTTGTTTATTAAAGTCTACTACTTTGGGTCGTAGCAACTCTTGGTTGTGGATGAGATCAGCTAAGGGAATCAAGTGCGTAGTATCTTGCTGGGATCAGAGGCGTATGAGCATAAATGTACCTTGGATCAGTGTGAGATTGATTAGGGTTCAACTACAATCCGTACCGAAGTTAGCTTTGAGTAGGCTAGTGTCTGTAGCGGCTTAATACAGTGTATGTTTAATTTGGACTAGGTCCCGGGGTTTTTTTTGCATTTGCGGATTCCTCGTTAACAAAATTATGGTGTCTGTCTTATTTCTATTCCGCATTATATTTTGTTAAATAATTAAAATAATACAGGTTGCGTGTTGTTCAATCGATTAGAATATCCAACCTTATTGGTTATTAATTTAAATCGATTGACACTTGGATATTGGTCTTTGGTACCATCCAAGTTATCTCTCTTTTATTGGACTCGATAGATTGAGATAATAACTCATTGAGTATTTTCTATTGGTTGAGTCTTGTTGATTCTCTAGAAAAACAACTTGGAGTTGTCCATACAGATTGCTAATCGAAATATTGGGTGAGGTTGTTAGACCCCCGCTTTTTCAGAGACTCATTCATCAGATCTGAACATAATTCGTGTCGAAAAAGAGAAAGAAAGTGCATCTCTTACTCTAACCCATGAACAATGCAAATCCTTGGAAAAGGAAAACTCTATCTTAAGGAGAAAATCCTTTGTACAAACTAACTCTCATGATGTTCTGTACAAGACAAAACTGTTTATGGGTGAAAACTATTCCTGCCGATTTTGGTAATTTGGGGTGTGTGGATGAGAAATGAATCTAAACCTTAAACAAATGCACTGCATGGTGAGTGCTTGTAGATTCGAGAGATCAATCCGTGCAAGTCCGGCCTAAACCAAGAAATGGTCATTCCAGACTTGTTTCGGTCACAAAGTGAAGTAGATGGGGTTGATCTTACGGAGGGAAGCGAAGAAGGTGTTGAGACTATGAAGGTGTTGGCTATGTATGACTTGTATCAGAAAGATGAATTGGCTTACAGAATGTGAGCTATCAGTTCCGGTTTTTGAATATAATTGTATCAACACTTGCCTCTGTTATATCGTCTTTGTTGATGATGGAATTCTATTCAGGGCTAAAATTGTAAAAGACAAATTCTAAGATGACGTCCTGCAAGGGATAAAGCCTTCATACGGTGAATATTCTCACCATATTAATTCATTGGAGGATGTAGCAACCATCCCGATTTTCTGTAGGTTTGCAGCATTACAATTAATTCCCTACTCAAAGCCTTGTGTTCGACATGCAAACGCCCGTAGGCTACCTGACGGCGGGTTATATTAAACATGTTGAACGCATGCAGGACTACCCATGTTAGTCTCACCTGCTGAAAACAAACTCAAAAATATATCTCATCTGTCCAACTCAGCAGACATGGTTGGACGGCCTAGATCACGCGCAGGACCGAGTAGCACGCACGCACATGCTCACCGCCAGTCTACCTTCCTTATGGTGAAAACGGCTTCACCATAGGAGCCATGGGTGTCGAGATGCGCTAGCATGAAGCTGCGGCTCACAAACCCTAAAATTAGGGTTTTCTTACAGGTTGCGACCAAGCAACTTTGGGCATGCGCGCACTAACGATTTCGAAGCACAACTGCTGGCCGATGATGCCTGTGTACTCACCATGGGACCGGCTACACGACCAGACAATCGGCCACGGTCGGTTACAAACCAACCATCTCGAAATTTGTGCCCAAAGGCAGCATGCGAGATCCCTTCTAATCTCGGCCATCCGTCATCGCAGGCTAGAACGGGCGACCCAGATTGCTCCGATTGACTTCCAGCTGGCGTGGACGTGTAAAGTAGCGTCCCACCTACATGCAGGGACAATCGTCCACTCCACGCACGCTTCCCAAGGCATATAACCGTTAGGGTGAAAGAGGAAGCTCGCAAGCCTTCCAAACCCTATTCCAACAGTTATTCCTCCATCAATCTCGTCCGTCCAAGTTCGCATTCTTGGATGAATAGCCTAGGAAGGGAGTTAGGTGGCAAACAAGGTATCACCGTGATCACCATCCTCTACACTTCCCCGTGGCATAACCGGCCAAGGTGGGTCCCACTCATGCGACCTCCGAACAACGCCTGAACATAGCTAGTTGAGTCACTTCAACTTGCAATCATTTCATCAAGGTTGTGTAGGCTTCAAATATGTTAAGCATATTTAATGCACCGCATGCATACAATATGCGCCTACAAACAACTTGATTATTTTACCTAGCACCGTTTGCTACCTTATGTGGGTCCCACAATTCACTCGAGACGTTAATCACGTCACAACTGGGGGATACAAACTGGGGTATTGGTCAGGCGGTTTACAGCGTGCAGGGTGCAACACGCCATCACAAGATCGTGTCAGGGAAACATGGGCGGTTAGCGATGATAGGAGAAGTGGGCAAGCAACCGTGTGACACTAACACACAACTCCACTTCCTCCATCACTCCACTTCCTCCACTTTCCCACGAGAGACGTGATGAAGGCTTATCGACTTGTATAAATAGGTTCTCCTCCCTATTTCCAACAACACAGAAAAACCGAGTGTTAATACCATCGTATTCAACACCCAGAGCCTACCTGCAACATTTGCTAGCCTGCCTACAACATTTGCTAGCCTGTCTGCAACATTTTCTAGCCTGCTCAACCTTCTGTTAACAAGTCATCAAATAGCCTTCACCTTCATACTCTCAACACCTTCTTCGCTTCCCTCCCTAAGATCAACCTCACATCCTTCACCTGTGACCGAAACAAATCTTGAACGGCCGTGTCTTCGGTTTAGGCCAGAATTGTACAGATTATCTCTCGAATCAAAAGTGCTCATCGTGCATCACATTTGTTGAAGGTTTAAATTCACTTCTCATCCACACACACCCAAAATTACCTAAACCTGCAGAAGTAGTTTTCTCCCACAAACAATTGGCGACCACAGTGGGAGTTTAATCTATCGGTTGTGAAGTCGATCTCTTCAATACCATTTCAATTTTCAAGAATGGTGGATCTTAGATCTGGATCAGCAACCAATCCCGAGGGAGGTAGCGCCAATAGAACTTCTAGCGCTGATATCCCAATTACTGGTGTCACTATGCAACCCGCCAGTACAACCAACGTGTCCCGTGGAGTTGCGTCTTCTACCATCAGTACCAGCGAAGCAGGAGCGGACATTCCAGTAGGTGTGACACCTCCCATTACAAGAGCTAGAGCGGATGCAAATCCAGGCATTTCCTCAAGCATGACACCACCGTCCGTCACCAAAACGACTGCTACTCCCCCTTCAGGACGAGGATCTGGAGGACCCAAAGGAGGACAACCTCCTATCACCATAGTGGACTTGATGGAGAGACAAGAAACCCTCGCTAAAGCTCAGGCAGACATGGCAACCACTCAGAAGGAGGTACTCACCTTCCTTAAAACATTAACCGATCGATTACCGCAAGAGTCGAGACATCCCCAAGGGCCAACAAGAAATACGTTCAAAGACACCGAGCAGTGCCTCGATACGCAAGCCTACCTGAACGAAGAGTCTTATGCTGCTGACCACGCAAGAGAAAGGGACCAGGAGCGTCTCAGGGAAATGAGTCGATCATCCAACTTTATTACACGTGAAGATCTGGAGAGACTCCTCCAAAATCGTGGAAAAGAAAATACGATGGACGCGCATCGACACCAGCCTCCATATCCACAAGACGTGCAGCGGATTCCTCTTCCCAGGGGATACACCTCCCCTCAATTCACCCTTTACGATGGTACCGGTAATGCTCGTGAACACGTCTCTCGATTTTTAGAATCCTTAGGAGAACACAAATACAATCACGTTCTCCTCCTCAAGGAATTCTCCAAATCACTTACGGGGAGAGCCTATACGTGGTACAACAACATCGCACACGACAGCATATCCAATTGGAGTGAGATGGTCAGCGCATTTTACAAGAAGTACTTCTTTTTATCTGAGCAAGTTACTTTCTCAGACCTGGGGAGAATCTCCCAACGGAATAACGAACATCCAAATGATTTTGTCAAAAGTTTCAGAACACAAGCGTTGGACTGCCATGAACCAAATGTCACAGAACGACATATGATGGAATTATGCATCAATGGAATGATACCCATATATCGCGCCCTGTTGGAAAACTTGGGATTCCAGACGTTCTTAGAGCTCCATGAAGCAGCCAAACGTTCAGCCACTACCGCCCCAGCATTATTGGAAAGAACCAGGATCGTTCGGAGCGACGATTCACGAGATAATCGGGGAAACAGACGCCTCATCAACAAGCAGTATAATACTAGACCTTCTGTCAGTGTATTAAGTGAAGGCGGAAATAGAAAAGCTCCAGCGGCGGCAGAATAACTACCCAAGCGTGCGGCTCAAACGCATAAAGTTTCGCCTTGAAAGGGAACAGGCAAAGATCATGCGCAGAGCACCGAAGACACATGCTTCCCATTTCCGATAAATGAAGTAATGGAACTCTTGGAGGCATGGATTCAGGATGATGCTATCAAAATACCTCCTATCAGATGTCCACCAACTGAGAAAGACATGGCAGACCCTAAGTACTGCCGTTATCATAGGTTTGTCCACCACCAAACTAAGGATTGAAACAAGTTGAAAGAAATCTTCAGGGGAAATATAGCAGCAGGAGAGCTTCAATTGGGAAATTAAGGAGTTCACAGAGACCCTCTTCCTTTCCGAAGTTGCATGATCTCTGGAGACACTGTGCGCAAGACTGCACAATCCATGATGGAACACCTGTGTGAAATCTTGTACCTTTCAAAGGTACAATGTCAAGATATATTCATGGCCCTCAACCGTATTGTGTCAGGCAGGCGCTTGTACCCAGAAAAAGAAGTCGTTCCAGCATCTCAAGCCTCCTTGGAAGATAGCGCCAACAAAGGAAACTGGGGACTTTTGACCGTCGCCCATTTTAAATATGTCAAGTTCGATAGCACATTAATCGATACAGCTTATGAATTCAACATCATTACTATCAAGACCCTGGAAGCTGCGAAAATCTCAAAGCAGGAGGCTACCCGTGGTCCGACTGTGATCAAGAGCCCAGCAGGAGAGTTTGTGGATGTCTACGGATACATTGACCTTGATTTCAAGATCGGTAACACTCCAACACAAGCCAGATTCCATATAATTAAGGAACATCCGGATTACGACATGATTCTGGGGCGCCCGTGGGTACACAAGGCGCATTCCTTACCAATCTCAGTACCTTGAAGAATCTCCAACAAGCCAGCTCCGATGATTTCCAACAAACCTTGGAGACTCGAAGACTGCCTGTTGCCTCCATACCAACAACTCACAAGCATAACGCAACTCCCTGGTGAAAGCCCTTCGTCATACGTCAAGAGATTCCGAGCCCAAGTAAGTCTCATTGAGAAACCCTCTTTGCAAGTAGTAGATGATTGTCCTGTTGGACCACATGGGACTGTTTCACCTGACAGGCGGGCCACCATCAAGAGATGTGAATGGAGTGCTGGCCCCTTTAAGCGCTTCACTAAAAGTTTGGAAGCAGTCAAGAACGACACGTGTCAGAAGAAAGCTGTTATACCAAGTCCAAATCCATTTCAAATCGGAGATATGGTAGCAAAGGTAACCGCGTTCCAAGTTGGAAACATGGCAATAAAAATAACTGCCCAGACTGATATGCCTGCAAAGGAAGAAGAAGTATTCTCAGTGGCAGATGTTATCTTGGGCGGTTACTGCAAGATCATCAATGCAGACAAACTCGAAGGTGTGGTTTTTCACTCACGATGGCTCAAGCCCTACCTCACTTGAAGACATGACATCACCTCTCTAATCCCCCCGGGGGGATTCCTCCAACAATTTTCCTTTTCACAATATTTGTAATTCCTTCAAAATGATGGCACCGCTTGCCTTCATACTTATTAGGGTTTCAAAATTTCTTCAAGTAATCAAGATTTCATTCCTTTTATAATTTCTCATAAAATCACACAAAGTTATGAGTCACCTTCAAACCACCATTACCCAGAAATAAAACCCTAAACCCTCATACCAAATCTTCATACCATCCTGGTAATATGGGAGGAATAAAACATGTAAAAAGGGGAGGAGGAAGGTATCCTACATGATCTACTTCAACAGAGCCAGACTCACGTCAGGGGGCACAAGCAGAAAAAATATGCATGTTTCGAAAGCAACATTGAATAAAACTTTGTTCAAGACAAGCAATAAAAGAAGAAAACTTCAAACTCATCCGCCACTGAGTATAAAAAAAAACTACAAAGAAGAATAACAGGGAAACTCAATTGCTGGTTGCGTCTTCATCACTGTTGGGATCCACATCTTGTGCCGATTTCTCCAGAGACGCCTCAACTTCTTCTTCGGGCACAGCAGCTACCGCCTCAACATCTTCAGCATGCGTATCTTCTACACCTTCTACAGAATCCATTACAACCTTGGAAATCGTGCCAATCACTTTCGGACTTTCAGTCTCATCAATATCAGGGTCAAGGATTATCACACCACCACGTATTGGGTAATCACACTTCCCATCACCCGCAGGACATTCGTGTTCAACCCTCTGTCTCTTCAACCGAGCCACAAACCTTTCATCTCTCGAGATTACTGGTGCTTGTGACGCCTCGTGTTTCCACTTCGCTCGCAACGCTTCTTCATGTCTTTGTTTCTCCTCCATATCGATTGTAACTGAAAGAGCATGGAGCCGCCCCCTGAAAATGGTTAAATGCAAGACAGACATTCCCTATATGGCATGGCCGACTTCACGAAGTGGCGAATAAATTTTAGCCATCACCTCCTCATGTGCGTTAGCTTCTGGTTTATCAACTTCAAAACTTTTTTCTGAAGAATCTGCAGAGTGATCATCACCTACTCCTTTCATGATTAAGAAAAAAAAAAGAGGAAGATAAGTTACGGCGGCACATAAAAAGTATTCTAATCACAACTATCGCCAATCGATTAAGAAATCAACGTGTGGAGCAATACCTGAGATGTTGAAGAAGACGATCGCCTAATGAGAAGAATACAAGAAAACTTATTTATATGCTTCACGATCCAACAAGATCCCCAGGAGAAAAAAGTCCACCTTTCCCGCTTTCTGAGGTTGTTAAGTCGGGATTGTGATCAACAATGTTTATCGAATGCACAATGCTTGCTAGGCATATGAGAATGCACACAGAAAGAGGAAGGCCAAGGTAGATCGACCCACCAAGATGTACTTCCCAAGCCGAGCTTTACCATTGGAAGGATCAACTCAACCGGCTCCAAGGCATTTAACACACATGACATACCTTCTCCCACACGATAAACATGTATTTAATCTGGCTTTAGTTATTTTTGTATGAAAATTGTCACCATCTCATGCCTACCCTACAATAGTGTAACCATTGCATGCTAGGCAGGGGGATTAATGTTGATGGTGGAATTCTATTCAGGGCTAAAATTGTAAAAGACAAATTCTAAGCTGACGTCCTGCAAGGGATAAAGCCTTCATACGGTGAATATTCTCACCATATTAATTCATTGGAGCATGTAGCAACCATCCCGATTTTCTGTAGGTTTGCAGCATTACAATTAATTCCCTACTCAAAGCCTTGTGTTCGACATGAAAACGCCCGTAGGCTACCTGACGGCGGGTTATATTAGACATGTTGAACGCATGCAAGACTACCCATGTTAGTCTCACCTGCTGAAAACAAACTCAAAAATAGATCTCTTCCGTCCAACTCCGCAGGCATGGTTGGACGGCCTAGATCACGCGCGGGACCGAGTAGCGCGCACACACATTCTCACCGCTGGTCTACCTTCCTAATGGTGAAAACAGCTTCACCATAGGAGCCATGGGCGTCGAGATGCGCTATCATGAAGCTGCGGCTCACAAACCCTAAAATTAGGGTTTGCTTACAGGTTGCGACCAAGCAACTTTGGGCATGCGCGCACTAACGATTTCGAAGCACAAATGCTGGCGGATGATGCCTGTGTACTCACCATGGGACCGGCTACACGACCAGCCAATCGGCCACGGTCGGTTGCAGACCAGCTATCTCGAAATTCGTGCCCAAAGGCAGCATGCGAGATCCCTTCTAATCTCGTCCATCCATCATCGCAGTCTAGAATGGGCGACCCAGATTGATCCGATTGACTTCCAGCTGGCGTGGACGTATAGAGTAGCGTCCCACCTACATGCAGGGAGAATCGGCCACCCCATGCACGCCTTCCAAGGCATAAAACCGTTAGGGTGAAAGAGGAAGATCGCAAGCCTTCCAAACCCTAATCCAACGGTTATTCCTCCATCAATCTCGTCCATCCAAGTTCGCATGCTTGGATGAATAGCCTAGGAAGGGAGTTAGGTGGAAAACAAGGTATCACCGTGATCACCATCCTCCACACTTCCCCGTGGCATAACCGGCCAAGGTGGGTCCCGCTCATGCGACCTCCGAACAACGCCTGAACATAGCTAGTTGAGTCACTTCAACTTGCAATCTTTTCATCAAGGTTTTGTAGGCTTCAAATATGTTAAGCATATTTAATGCACCTCATGCATACAATATGAGCCTACAAACAACTTGATTATTTTACCTAGCACCGTTTGCTACCTTCTGTGGGTCCCACGACTCACTCGAGAACTTAATCACGTCACAACTGGGGATACAAACTGGGGTATTGGTTTGGAGGTTTATAGCGTGCAGCTTGCAACACGCCATCACAAGATCGAGTCAGGGAAACATGGGCGGTTAGCGATGATAGGAGAAGTGGGCAAGCAACCGTGTGACACTAACACACAACTCCACTTCCTCCATCACTCCACTTCCTCCACTTTCCCACGAGAGACGTGATGAAGGCTTATCGACTTGTATAAATAGGTTCTCCTCCCTATTTCCAACAACACAGAAAAACCGAGTGTTAATACCATCGTATTCAACACCCAGAGCCTGCCTGCAACATTTGCTAGCCTGCTAAACCTTCTGTTAACAAGTCATAAAATAGCCTTCACCTTCATACTCTCAACAACTTCTTCGCTTCCCTCCCTAAGATCAACCTCACATCCTTCACCTGTGACCGAAACAAATCTGGAACGGCCGTGTCTTCGGTTTAGGCCAGAATTGTACAGATTATCTCTCGAATCAAAAGTGCTCATCGTGCAGCATATTTGTTGAAGGTTTAAATTCACTTCTCATCCACACACACCCAAAATTACCTAAACCTGCAGAAGTAGTTTTCTCCTACAAACAGTCTTGTTCTGTCTTCTTCTGAAAAATAGGGCGGAGAACCAATTTATACAAGTATTTTAGCCTAACCTTCGTATCTCGTGGGAAGTGGAGAAAGTGGAGTGATGTAGTAGTGTGTTGGTGTCACACGACCAGGCTTTCCCACTTCTCCCATCATCACTAACCGTTCATGTCTTCCTGACACGTTCTTGTGATGGCTCGTTGTGCGCTGCACGCTGTAAACCGCCAGACCAATACCCTAGTATGTATCCCCAGTTTGTAACATGATTGATGTCTTGAATGTGTGGATCGTGTGACCCACATAAAGTAGCATGTAATCCTACGTTATTTAGGAAATAGATACTTGTGAAGTATCGTGTGTATACTATGCAGGTGATGCGTGTCGTAACCACAAAAAATTAATTAATATTTTACTACCTAATTAACAAGTAATATAGGGTAGTCAAGATCGATCCCACGAGGAGCACGAGATTCTAGTTGTCTTATAATGTCACAAAGGGGGGTATGTTTTAGATAAGTAAAAGAAAATAAAATAAATAAACAAAACAATTAAAAAGATAAGAGAAATCAATAAGAGAAATTAGATCAAGGAATCCTTCTTCATTGCAAAACAATGATTCAAGTTTTGTTCTTTTCCACTTCTTATTAGTCACAGATTATCACCAACCATAGGATAGCAGGTTCGCTTAGCTAACCCCAAAATTCCTTATTTCACTGAGTAACAGGTCTGCTTAGTTATCAGATTTTATTCAAAAGAACCACCTTGAGGTTCGCTTACAAGATGTAATTCCCCGAACGCATTAAGATTTATGAATTTATGTATAGTACTAGTAGTTAGACTCGGTTCGCTTGGTCCACTTTCTAGCGTTGTTTTCACACACAATTGCTCCACGGAATCCCTCCGCAAGGTCTCGTGTTTTCTACTTGTGTAAAGAGTCAAGAAACGATTACTCATCCCCTAACTTTCACTAGCTTTAGATCAATTAACAAATCAATTTAGTATGCATCCTAAACAACCTATCAATCAATCATAAACACTAATATTAGTAAAAACAAACGATAATCATGTGAAAAACTTCAAAGTAGAATTGAAACAAAACTCAAATCATATGTTAAGAACTAGGAATTCATCCTTAATCAAATTAGTTACTCATATTAAGGAGTTCACACAAATAATAAACAAAAGAGAAGTGTTGTGTGTGTAGAGGTGTGCACAAAAGTGTGTGTAAGTGTGTATAAAAAAGTAGAGAACTTCTTTATTTATAGGCTTCAATGTTCTCCATATCTTCCAAGGAAAAGAATCCCTTTCCTTTAGCACTTCAATTTCCAAATCCAAGCCTTTCTCATCTTCCATCTTCTCTTTCCATATTCAAACCAAATTCTTCATCCAATTCCATGTCCAAGTCTTCACATCCCATGAGAGAAATCCACACAAAATTCTGCCACTTTTGTCTCGCCGGAAAATTGGGTTTTTGGCCGAAAATAGGCCAGAATTCGTCACCGCAGGCAATCTGAGATTCTCCTCCGGTCAAGGTATATTCCGTCAGTCCACAGTTAGGACTAACGGTCAAACTGGTAAAACTGTTAGTCAAAAGTCAAAGGATAAAGTCAAGTCAGCCGAGTTAGCTTTCTTAGTCAGGGCTGAGTCGGCTGAGTCACTGAGCTGAGTTGGAGATAAAGATCGGTTATCGCCGGCACGAGTCGACTCACCAGAACCAGAATCCGGCTGAGTTCCGGCTATTTACGGAGCTTTCCCGACCAATTTCAGGCCTCTATTTTCTGGTCTTCTCATGTAACAATCACAATCCCTAACATACATCTAATTCAGCACATTCAGTCCATCATTCCCTGTAACATCACAGTCCATTCTCAGCAGCAACAGACTCTAAACCATTACCACTGCCTTCTCCTCTATCACCCATTCTTCATTTGTTCTTCAGCTTCAATCAAACACACCCCATTCTAGAATTAGCACTAGTAGTTTTGTATCATTAGAAACCAAAACCAGCTTCGATTTTTTCTCGGCAGCATCAGGATCATCATAGATCTCTTTGTTCTTGAATTACAGAGACAAATCGAACCCTAATTACGGTTATTTCAAACAACATATATGTGAGCTTTCTTTTGTCGATTTTGAATTCATCAACAAACCCATATCCGCCTTACCTTCTTCTCAAAATCATCTTGAATTCGACTCTCAATTACCCAATCGAACTCTCAAATCAATCCCAGATTCAAAGCACACGATCCCCTTCCTTTCCTGATTCGACAGCAACATCACAATCTCAAGAACACCAAATCCCTAAATCATGAAACCCACATCACCATCTCATCAATTCTTCTTTGATAGCACACAACAGGAATTCTTCATCTCGATCTCGGCACTCAGAACAATAGCAGCGCTGCTGTTTTTATTTTCTATTTCTACCTCTCTTTCATGTGCAATTGATTGAAGTAGAACGATTTAGGGTTGGGGTTGATAAGTACACCCCGGGTTATTTGCACCCGATAATTACACCCACTGCTAATACACCCACAGATTGGGTGCCTATATAAATGGTCATTTTCTGATAAGGGCTAGCCAAATGGAATCCCCTTAACCTTAACTAATCTGTCTTTAAAACTCCAAAACAGAGTTGCCCCTTAACCTTAACTGGACTCCAGTTAGTGCCTGCCCTGTGAAATGACAATTTTAACCTTTTTTCTTAATTTTGGTAATTTCTTCTTCTTTTCCTCCGTGCGACTCCAGAGTACCTAATAACTCAAAAACACACGTAAAATACATAATTTACAAGAAAAATAGCAAAGAAAGCATAAACTACTAGATAGTAAATTAGGTGTATTCTACACCTATCAAATTCCCCCACACTTAGACTTTGCTAGTCCTCGAGCAAATCAAACTAAAACTTACAACTTCAAAGCGTTCTAGCGTCCCAAGCATCCAAGGAGTTATGAGGACATAGAGTTTCTGCATGCTAGTAATAAGAAGTTAGAAATACTAAAGAACATATTCTCATTCTTAAATGTTGAGTGAGAAATAACCACACCATAATGAGAGAACACGTGTTTGAGAAACGATCAATAAGCATTTTGCCTCGACTTCTGCCTCACCAAAAAGGATTTTATGAATTTGCACACAAAAAGACGGCTTTTTTATGGGTCTCACATGTGTACAGGTAGGAATGAAGAGATAATTCCTGCAACACTTTGAATGGTGGGAAGGATAACTTCCGAAATTTTGAAAAAAACCCACATCTTTTAATATTTTGAAAAACCATTTTTTCTAACGATCTCTAAGAAAGGAAATCAACCACTATTATCAAGGATGAGATTAATTACTTACCTTCACATCTGATTGCCAATTATGATAACACCACTCTCATGGAATCCAATAGAAACGTATTCCGCTCCTTGTCTTCTCTTCTTTGTCTTCGGCTTCAACTATTGATGATAAACACTTGAACTTCATAAATCCTTGACAATTTGTAACCTTTTTTTTCCTTAAAATCCTTGTCGCTTGAAACTTCCTTATAGATTTTCCTTCCCCACGGCTTATTCAAAACAAAACAATAATAGAAATTTCTCTTGTCTCATATTTTTCAATACTTTTTTTTTCTTTTTTTTTTTTCATTTTTTTTTAAACAAGAGAAACAAAATACAAAACAAAGTGAAAAATAAAACAACCATGGCCGTGTAAAAGTACTTTACCGCTTGATTCTTCACAACTTGTATCGTCTCGAAATCATAAACTTCAATAATTCTCACCTTTTGACTTTCTTTGCTCTTGTAAATAAGTCTTCATACTTGGATATAGATTTCCGCTCATTATATTGTAAGTCTTTAACATATATGTAAAAATCTGCTCATTGTATGTTGCTTTACTTAGATTTGAAATTTATCTCTTTTCTTGTTCCATTGTTGCTTGTAAACCTCAAACGTCTTCAACTTTGGATGTCGCTCCCTTGTTGATGATAATGGTGTTTCTATGGACCCGTTGTTGAGAGAATGGTGCTAACTGCAAATCGAACTACAAGAAGGAGGCTTTCATCTATAGACATCACCCTCATGATTGACAAAAATTAGCACTCAAGAGATCAAAATAGTGCTGAAATTAGTGCAAAATTGGGTAGGTCACCATTCTACCTGGAATTAACGTACGGTGACACACACTCAAAAGAAGCTCTTTAGTCAAGGAAGAATTTTTGGTCGGTGCCTTGGTTGATATGAAAACGGGTAGTCTCCACTAATGATTGATCAGCAACTCTAGTAATGCATTCTTCTATGCTCCTAATTTGCATCACCGACATGATTAAATCCATTATTTAACACTCTAACAAATAATAAATCGAACGTAGTTCCCTAACATTTCCAAGTTCAGTTATGTCGGTCAGAATTCTCTATGTAAACATACCTAGAAGTATGCTAGTGACTCTAAAATCTCTAAAAGTTTGAGGTTTTATGCAAATTTATTTATTTTATTTTATTTTTAAATATATGCTTAACCACTCCCCCACACTTAAACCTTATATTGTCCTCAATGTAATTGAATCGTCCAAGTAAAGCCAAGGTGGGAAATCCTAATATGATATGGAACAAGAAAAATAAATAAACAAAAACAAAAAGCAAAAGGTTAAGAAATACAAAACCTATGGGTTGCCTCCCATTAAGCTCTTGTTTTATAGTCGACGTCCCGACTTGGATCTTGTAAGATTCACTCCCCATATACTAACAATCGGAAAATTTGGGGATCCTCCCATAGTACCTGTTTTGCAAACAATAGCTTCATACAAATATTAGCATAAGAAAATAATAGTAAAGTTATAGCTCGATAGAAATTTCCCCCACACTTATTCTTGTCCACACTCGGAAGTGTATAAAGAACATAGAATTTGGGAATTTCCATGCATTCCTCTTGGCAAACCTGCATAGTGTTAGAATCAAGTGTTTCCAATGGTGAATATCTAGAAACAAAGTCATTCAAAAATAATTTCGAAGCACATACATTCAAACCAATAAGAGGTAAAGGAGAAGAATCAATATGCAAAGGGTTAGACAAACCCTGCACAATCTCTTGTATTACGGTATCTTCTTCATCCTTAAAAAATTCGAGTGAATTACTTACCTCTTGCATATCATGGTCCTCTATCAAACCTTGCAACCATTCTTCGTCATTTTATACCTTAACCAAAGTCTCGGCATCATTAAAATCATTAGCAAGTTCAATTGGGTCTTCCACAATATCAATCAATTAGGTTTCATTATCGAGCATCATCTCTTCAACATCTTCATCATCGGAATCGGGCCATTCCTCTCTCATAAAATCTTCTTCGGTATAAATTGTAAGATCTTCTTGTGAGGGTGTTAAACCGTTTACAACAATAGGAAAGTCAAACCAAATATCCTCTTTTTGAATAGGTGAAGGATCGTTATTATGATCCGGATTTGGAATAACTTCCTCATTATTGCAACGCTTATACACTTCTGCGGACTCATATCTTTTCCCTAAGGAATTTTTTCCAAGCACTAAATGCATCTTCCTCAAGGTCTACCTTTTGAATAGGTGATTGATCATTATTAAGATCAAGGCTCGAGTAATCTACACTAGCTAGCATCATCAAAAGTTTCCAAAGGTTGGTCCTTTTAAACATAATCATCTTCATTATCAGAATCACCATAATAAGAATCGTCGTCGGTTTCATTACCTTTATCTAGACGTCGTTTAAGTTCCATATGAATGGTCCTACTAATTTCTGAGACAAGCTCTTCCGAGTCTCCATCATATTCCAATTTGTATAACTTTTGTGCAAGTTTCCGGACGTTCACACGCTTACCACCGTTGGCTACAATAGGTTCTCTTTCCCATGACTCTTCTCTTTGAATGGGTAAATGATCATAACTACGATCCGGAGTCGGGTAAGAAAAAGTGTTGCAGGAATTGGTTTGTGCGACGTTCTTTCTATCATGGTCTAGTATTTGCCGCAAGTCTTGAACTTCATTGATAATTTGCATACAACTCGAATGAACCAAATTAGAAGTAGATTTATCCCACCTTTGTTCTTGACTTACATACCCATTACAAGGTTGTTGATATGTATGAGAGTATCCATAAGGTTCCGTAGGATATTGATCATAGCCAAAATATTGGTTTTGATTATATCTTAAGGATTGTTGGAAGTTGTCATAGTGTTGAGGTTGAAAACCGCATTTATTGTTATAATATGCTTCCTCTTGTTCACCATACATGGAAAATCGGTACCTGAAAATTCTCAAAAACTAAGTTAGATATGATAAAGAATCCAACAAAGCAAGAATAAAGCAAAAAGTAAATAGAAAACAACTAAAATCATCCGATGCTCCCCGGAAACGGCGCCAAAATTTGATGCGTGTCATAACCACAACAAATTAATTAATATTTTACTACATAATTAACAAGTAATATAGGGTAGTCAAGATCGATCCCACGAGGAGCACGAGATTCTAGTTGTCTTATAATGTCACAAAGGGGGGTATGTTTTTGATAAGTAAAATAAAATAAAATAAATAAACAAAAAAATTAAAAAGATAAGAGAAATCAATAAGAGAAATTAGATCAAGGAATCCTTCTTCGTTTCAAAACAATGATTCAAGTTATGTTCTTTTCCACTTCTTATTAGTCACAGATTATCACCAACCTTAGGATAGCAGGTTCGTTTAGCTAACCCCAAAATTCCTTATTTCACTGAGTAACAGGTCCGCTTAGTTATCAGATTTTATTCAAAAGAACCACCTTGAGGTTCGTTTACAAGATGTAATTCCCCGAACGCATTAAGATTTATGAATTTAGGTGTAGTACTAGTAGTTAGACTCGGTTCGCTTGGTCCACTTTCTAGCGTTGTTTTCACACACAATTGCTCCACAGAATACCTCCGCAAGGTCTCGTGTTTTCTACTTGTGTAAAGAGTCAAGAAACGATTACTTATCCCCTAACTTTCACTAGCTTTAGATCAATTAACAAATCAATTTAGTATGCATCCTAAACAACCTATCAATCAATCATAAACACTAATATTAGTAAAAACAAACGATAATCATGTGAAAAACTTCAAAGTAGAATTGAAACAAAACTCAAATCATATGTTAAGAACTAGGAATTCATCCTTAATCAAATTAGTTACTCATATTAAGGAGTTCACACAAAGAATAAACAAAAGAGAAGTGTTGTGTGTGTAGAGGTGTGCAAGGATGTGCACAAAAGTGTGTGTAAGTGTGTATAGAAAAGTAGAGAACTTCTCTATTTATAGGCTTCAATGTTCTCAATATCTTCCAAGGAATAGAATCCCTTTCCTTTAGCACTTCAATTTCCAAATCCAATCCTTTCTCATCTTCCATCTTCTCTTTCCATATTCAAACCAAATTCTTCATCCAATTCCAAGTCCAAGTCTTCACATCCCATGAAAGAAATCCACACAAAATTCTGCAACTTTTGGCTCGCCGGAAAACTTGGTTTTTGGCCGGAAATAGGCCGGAATCCGTCACCGCCGGCAACCTGAGATGCTCCTCCGGTCAAGGTATATTCCGTCAGTCCACAGTTAGGACTAACGGTCAAAATGGTAAAACTGTTAGTCAAAAGTCAAAGGATAAAGTCAAGTCAGTCGAGTTAGCTTTCTTAGTCAAGGCTGAGTCACTGAGCTGAGTTGGAGATAAAGATCGGTCATCGCCGGCACGAGTCGACTCACCAGAACCAAAATCCGGCCGAGTTACGGCTATTTACAGAGCTTTCCCGGCCAATTTCAGGCCTCTATTTTCTGGTCTTCTCCTGTGACAATCACAATCCCTAACATACATCTAATTCAGCACATTCATTCCATCATTCCCTATAACATCACAGTCCATTCTCAGCAGCAACAGACTCTAAACCATTACCACTTCCTTCTCCTCTATCACCCATTCTTCATCTGTTATTCAGCTTCAATCAAACACACCCCATTCCAGAATTAACACTAGTACTTCTGTATCATTAGAAACCAAACCGAGCTTCGATTTTTTCTCGGAAGCATCAGGATCATCATAGCTCTCTTTTTTCTTGAATTACAGAGACAAATCGAACCCTAATTACTGTTATTTCAATCAAAATATCTGTGAGCTTTCTTTTGTCGATTTTGAATTCATCAACAAACCCATCTACGCCTTACCTTCTTCTCAAAATCATCTTGAATTCGACTCTCAATTACACAATCGAACTCTCAAATCAATCCTAGATTCAAAGAACACGATCCCGTTCCTTTCCTGATTCGAAAGTAACATCACAATCTCAAGAACACCAAAGCCCTAAATCATGAAACCCACATCACCATCTCATCAATTCTTCTTTGATATCACACAGCAGGAATTCTTCATCTCGATCTCGGCTCTCAGAACAATAGCAGCGCTTCTGTTTTTATTTTCTCTTTCTACCTCTCTTTAAGGTGCAATTGATTGAAGAAGAACGATTTAGGGTTGGGGTTGATAAGTACACCCTAGATTATTTACACCCGATAATTACACCCACTGCTAATACACCCACAGATTGGGTGCCTATATAAATGGTCATTTTCTGATAAGGGCTAGCCAAATGACATCCCCTTAACCTTAACTAATCTGTCTTTAAAACTCCAAAACATAGTTGCCCCTTAAACTTAACTGGACTCCAGTTAGTGCCTTCCCTGTGAAATGACAATTCTACCCTTTTTGCTCAATTTTGGTAATTTCTTCTTCTTTTCCTCCGTGCGACTCCAGAGTACCTAATAACTCAAAAACACACGTAAAATACATAATTTACAAGAAAAATAGCAAAGAAAGCATAAACTACTAGATAGTAAATTAGGTGTATTCTACACCTATCAATAGGTACTGCATCGAGTATATTCAGCATGTATAAAGCATCTCGGTTTGAGAGTCTCAAAATAACCTCATGTCCAGTCGACTTCATGTGATGGTTTGGAGGTTGCGCAAACAAGTCCTCGCTTGACCGACCACATAGTGTGGTAGAGTGACAGATAGTGATCACCATGACTCCGCACTGACCAATTAACTCCTGACCTGGGCTGTGTAACTAAGACGGTGACGTTAGACGGACGAGATAATCTTTGAGACACTCATCTGCGACCGTTGATGGAATTAGGGTTTATGAAGAAGTGCGCAAGTATCACTTTTCAGCTTGGTCGAATCCAAGCTTGGGACATGGTTTTGGCCAGGCCGATCATGCATGCATGTAGACGAAATGACGGTGTAGGCGCCCATACCTTATTGTCTCACGAAAGTGTGATCTGGGCCACTCAATTCGTCCTGCGAAGTTGTGTGGTTGAGATCAATTTGCGACAGAAAACTGGTGCTGCAAAAGCTGCTCCTCATGCCATATTCATGCGCGTGTTCTAAGACGACCAAGATTGGTTGGTCCTGGCCGATTGACCCAGCGTGTAGGTGGTAGGTTGGAGTTCACGTCCATACACTGACATCCCAAAGAAACATGATCTAAGACACTCAAATTATCTAGCGAATTTGAGTGGTCGAGATTAGTTTGCAATCGGGAAGTGTGACCACGCTAGTTTGGACGGACGATTTGGGATAACCAGGCATGGTATGCCTTGGCCGATAAATTGAGGAGATAGATGGGTCCACGGTCGTCATGTTGGTATGATCGGACCTGCTTAATCTAATCTTGGACCCTCCATTCGTGTCGGAGAAGATGAACGCTCGTGATGCTTAGAAACCCTAATTTTGGGTTTCACGGCCGTGCGTCATGCTCTGTTTGGGCGTACGAATCAGGATGACCAACCATGGTTGGTCCAGACCGATCGGTCAGGTATGTAGGTAGGCCTACGGTGATTGTGTTGACATGCTCCGTGCCCTTTGAATCTTCATCTGCACCCTCCATCTATACCTGCGAAGATGGATGGTTGAGACTGTTTTGCGACACATGTAATGTGCCGCAAACCCTAATTTAGGGTTTTCCGTCCATACTGCTATGGTTTGGACGTTTTGGCAAGCTAGGCCAATCTTTTGGGGAGGTGATAAGCATGTATTTGCTACATTTTATACCCATATTTATATTAGTTATGACTCGATATTTTGACTAATAATACTATTTTGGTGCTTTTATAGAAAGTGCAAATAAATTCAGTCCCCCGAGAATAAACGGCTAAATACAAACTTAAAGGCGTTTACGAGAAGAATTTCTAATGCTACTTCTTCGAGCAACTACTAAATGAAGAGAGAGCTCACTGGGGCTATATCTATCTCCACATTTACGGCCATAAGAAGGGAAAGAAATGTTTGCATTTGCTTCGAGTCAAGCACGTCAATTCCACTGAAACCAAGAGATGAGTGAAGCGTATTGTTCAAGTTTTAAGGTGGTGAAAGTGGCAAGAGCTAAGGTATTGGCTAAAGAAACTAAAGAGCAGTGGCACGTGGCCTTAGACCCTACATTTTGGTAGTGGAATGTAATCTTGCCTTGAATACGTGGTCAGATTGGATGAAATTCTCATTTTATTATTCAAGAAGCTGCTAGTCAAAAGGAGATGGGAAGGATGGATACGTTCTACTGCATCAAATCTAATAAGTCGCAAGAAGAGGACTAATTAAGGCAATATTATTTGGTGTTTGCCGTGGTCGGAAAATGGGCTGAGCCTCTCTGCTGGTGGTGATGAAAGCAAGCAAAAGTGGTCCTGTATTTGGCTAATGGTTGTAATTTCATCTTAGCTTGGTGTCACGTAGCTCCTGTACAGTGACTGCAATGAGAATCAGAGAATGGACATACCAGAGATTAGAAAGCTGGTGATGCGCGGTAGTGAAAGCGCAGAAACGGAGAGTCGAGATGTTGCTGCTATAACTGATTGAACTGGTGGAGATAATTGCAGGCGACGATGGTATTTGTGGTTATCGTGTATACACGGAATTTCAGATGCAAACTGTTCTGGATATGACAGGTCCATTGCAGGCAGCATTTATGCACATGGAGAAAGCGAGCTGTGACCGGCTGGTGCTATGTAGGAGACGAGGAGCTGGAGAGGTCAGGCATGCACGTGATAGAAAGATGGTGTTGTGCATGGAAGTCGAGTTTGCTGGTGGTGTTTGAATTTGGTAAATCCCATTTGCTGGAGTAAAATGAAGACGTCCTTTAACGACAGCAACATGATTCTTGCTGTCGTCGTTGTCTCTAGGCAGACGAGGTTCTTGTTCTACTCTCGGAATCAGAAGCAGCAGTTCTTATGGCGACTAAATGGGAATTGTGTATGAGAAAGAGAATGGACCGACAGAATATGCAAAGAAAATTGAAAATTTAGATTGGGAAGGTTCAGAAAATGCAAAGAAGAGAGATGGATTGTGACATGCAGTGGCCGGACTTGGTTGGAACCTCATTATATGGGTATTGGAGTGGGCCTTGGTAGATCTTGCTAGGTTTTATGTTGGACTTGAAGCAGCAACTATATGAAGAAAAACGAACAGAAAGTGAGGGGGTTCCGTTTTGTCCAGTTCTTTTTCTGGAGGTCGGCTGGAGTTTTCTTTTGGGGGTCGACTGTGGAGGTCGAAGGCCAGGGAGCAGGAAGAACAGCCGCGGCTACATAGTAGAGAAACGGAAAGAAGGGTTTTGTATTCTTTTCCTATTTGATTTGATATTCATTAATATTTTTATGGTTTTTGAGAAAGCCACGTCTTGCTAATTATTTTGTAACTAGGGTTTTTATGGTTGAAACTACATGGGTATTAGGCCATTTTTGATTAAATTGAATTATGAAATAATAGACCATTATGATTTGAAAAGATTAATTTCGAATATTATTTATTGATTTATTGAAGTATGAGTTGTTGCGTTACCGGTTTTATAAACCTTATGTGCGTAATTGATGGTTCTACATATATATTTGTTCTTATTATTTGATAATCTATGCTTGGGTTAATGTCTTTGATGGGTTATGCTTAGAAAAGCCAGATAATATTTGTGAATCAATATTTTAGTTTCGTATAACTTTCTCATTAACACAATTTGATGGTTGTTAAGTGCATATTTTGCACATATTTAGTGTCGAAACCATGCTAGTATTTGCTATATTTTCTTGCAGATTATTGTATATTACGTTTGTTTTTCTTTATTTGTGTTTTGCTAGGTGAATCATCCAAAAGAAGCGAATTGGCACTTAATTGTGCAATAAAAGAAGTTAGCCGAAAGCGGAGAAGGGCCAAAGATCAAGTGGAACTCGCTCAAATCTAGGAGTGCTTGCTATCATCTTGAAGAGGACGTAAATACAAAGCCAACGGCGAAAGAATGGAGTCGTTCCGACGTGGGCATTTGAAACAACTAAAAGTTGCGGAATTTCTGAGATGTTCAGAATTACTAAGGGCGCCTGCATTACTAGTCAGGGGCTTCCACTGTTTTCTCAAGCAACTGCTAAAGGAAGTCCGGTAATTTACTAAGGGGGAACCTGCAATTTAAACACTATCAAAGGCAGTGAAGTGATGTCAGGTTCGAGAATCAGGGAAGGAGCTGGCAATGATTAAGTGATGCTCAATGGCACGAGATAATGGAGAGTAATGGGAGAAGGTCTGTAAATGGTTTGGGAATGATGATAGTGAACCGACGACGCTGCATTATCGAGTTTGGAGCTGTGGTTGTATCTGATGGGTGATAGCGATGATCGTACAGATGGAACTAGTTTTCGTTGGTTGCTGCTGCTCGAGTTATTGGTTGCAGAGCAGTGACTAATGGTAGGCGAGATGTAAAAGCTCGAGTAATATGGGATAGATGGTTAAACTGGAGGCTTGGCAGTGATGGAATGAGAAGTAGAAAGGAGGATGAGCTGCTGCTAGTGATCAGAATATGATGATGGTGCCGTGAAAAATGGCAAGTGATAGTGTGGTTAATAATAGATGGAACTAGGACTGCAGTACTGGTGGTACTGTTGTCATTGGTTGATGGCAGTGATAAGGAATTTGCATTTACAACGGGTTTGGCTGTACGGAGCTAGATGGAGTTGCTGCCATTGGTAGTTGACTGAGATGATAACGCTATCGATATAGTCGATTGATGGGAATGGCTCGAGTTTCAAACAGAGAACTGAGGTGATAAGGGAATGCAGTAGTAATGATGAAGACCAACTCGGGTTTGAAAGGATTACTCGATGGAGATGCTGCTGCTCATGAAGTCTGTGTTGAATGGGAACTAATGATGCTGGCAGTGAGAAAGACGAGCGAGCTAGATGTTGTGGCTGTGATAAGATCTTGAGAACATGCAGTTGAATGGAACTCGAATGAATAGGAAGGATGGCTGGGTTCAGTTCGAAGAAAATGAGAGGAGAGCTGTCATGATCTCTGTGACTGAAAAGAATGGACTACGTTGAATCATAGATCGAATAGAAGTTTGAGAAGATTGAAAGCTGCTGCCATTATGGAAGGAAGAAGGAGCAGCTTGGAATGGAGAGGATTCGAGTCTGTAGGTTTGAACAAGGAATGACGATGAGAGGTGTTACTGTGGCCGGAGTGGGAGGTATGTGATCGAGTGGGCAGAGTTGGACAAGCAGGAGAACGTGAAAGAAGGAGTTCAAAACCAAAACTCAGATGTTTTGAGTTTTCACGGAGACACAAGGGAACGCGAGTACTGATCGGAGAAACTAAAAATCCAACAGAAATTATCGCTCACGGAGGGAGAAGTGTCTGTGGTTCCGACGAATGAAAAACCAAAATCCAGGAAAAAAATATATTTCACAGATGGATATCTGGTCGCGGGAAATATAAGGTGAAGACTGAAACTAAGGCTGTCAGTAACAGGGAACTGACAAGCCAATTGAGAGATGATGGGCTGGGCTTCTACAGCTGTTGCATGAGTCCGTTATGCTGTGTGTATGCGACTCCTATTCCAGACAGACTTTGGGCGTGACCTGCTTTGGAACTTTGTCGTTGGCAACCAAATTTGCACGGGGATTATTGCACGAGCACATCTACAACTTGGATGCCTATATATAAGAAAGACTTCCTAACCTAAAAAAGAAGATCTCTACATCTCATAGAATACACTTTTGGTTCTTAATTCATATTTTAGGGTTTACCCCTTCAGGGGGAAACCGGGAAACGGTGTAACATGAGATGCTAAAGTTTTATTGATTAGGATGAATTCAAAGTTCCGTGCGTGAAGCTTATTTATTATACAAGTTTATTCGAAGTTTTTATCATATTATCGATTATCTTTTCTATATTTAGGGTTTATGATTGGTTTCTAGATTATTCAAGTGTACAATTGGATTAATCTTTTGATCATTCTAATGCTAGTAGAAGTTGGGAGATAAGTGTAATAGTCAAACAATTCTTTATACAAGTAGAAATCGCGAGACCTTACAGAGGGATTCTGTGGAGAAATTGCGAGTGAAGACAACGTCAGCAAGTGAACCTTGAGCTAAGAGTTTAACTACTGGGATCAACCTAGCTAATTCACAAAGCCTAAAGCATTCAGTTGGATTACACCTTGAGTGAGCTACTACTTGGTGGTTCGGTTGGATAGAATCTGATATTGGAGAGCTTCTGTATCCGTGGTAAAAGGAGTTTTGGGGATAGCACTGAGCTACCTGCTATTCTACGGTTGGTGATAATTGATTCTTACGAAAGGTAAACGAGTATACTATGCAAGTCAACGTTTGGCAACGGCGAATGACTCCTAATCATCTTTTCATCTTATTGTTTATTATTATTTCAATTATTCAACAATCTCCCTTTTATTTTATTATTTCGCTGAACTAAATAACATATCAATTACACTGCTCTTCGTGGGAACGATCTCTTACTTCCGCTATATTACCAGTTAATTAGTGGGAAATATCTGTATTAATTTGTTGCACTTACGACACACATCAATGGTGCATGCTTGGATTTAGTCTTTTGATGTGCCATGCTTAGGGTGTCCCAGTGATATTTGCGACGCTATTACATATAATAGGCGATGTCGATAGAACGGACAATATACAAATATTCATGAATTATGTTTCATTTCAGTAATTGAATAGAAATAGTGGTGGATACTATAAACCCTAGGTACCGAGCTTCCCATTGAATTTATTTTGTTAGTTTAATTTTATTATTTCTTTGTCAATTCTAAAAATCCAAAAACATCATTGTTGGTTAATCTTATTAGAGATATTGATTACGGTATTTCCACCGCTCCTCGTGGGAATGACCCGTACTTGCCTCTGTCTACTACTAGTTAGACACCATGCGATTGCGGTTATTTATATAGGCATCTCTGGATCCTATCAGGAGGCCGACCATGCGGGGTCCGCATTAGATCGGAAGCGGATATTCCATACCTGCTTGGGGGTTATGTAATCGATTTGGTCCATCCAATCATGAAAATGGAGTTGGATGGTCGTGATCATATCCATACTGATACGGTCAGTTCGGATGCTCAATCGGGCTAGTATAACACACCGAGAGTGGCTCAATCAGGCTAGTATAACACACCGATAGTTGCAGCCTGTACGGGTATTTCGTACATGCTTTCATTATAATACTTGGAGATTAGTGTTGCTCTGCTGAGAGCAACACTCAGGTCATGCCACACTGATAATGATTACAGGAAATACAAGGCTGGTTGCGCATTAATTAATAATGTTGTAAATTCACAGGGTATATGGGATTGTTGCTACATGCTCCAACCTGGATGAATTTCGTGTATTTTATTCACAGAATGGGATTGTTTCCACATGCTCCATTCTATGTGAATTAATAAAGTGAAGGAGTATCCATCACTTATTAATGGCCTTATCTTTTACAAGATGTTAGCGCATAATTTTTAGGTTTTACAATTTTACCCTTAAATAAAAATCCACCATCAATATTAAGTCCCCCGCCTAGCACATAATGGTTACACTATTGTGGGGTAGGTATGAGATGGTGACAAATTTGTACACTGAAATGACCAGGCTAAAGTGAATGCATATTTACCGGATAGGTCGACCTCATCAGGCATTTCCCTGGGAGTCCTGATTAGGGTTTAGAGGAGAAGTATGACCTGGTCGACATTGAGACCTCATTCATCGGACGAGTTCCATTGTAGTTGATCCGGTCTCCCTTAGGGTTTCCTTCAGTATGCATGCGGGGTTTAAAATTTCCGATTGATTTTTATTTTATTTTTTGCAGAAAACTCTATCTCTCCAACATGCCGAGCAATAGTAGATCGTCTTCTTCGTATCACCCAGGATCTTCTGTCAAGCGTACGCGATCTGCATCCGAGCTTCATTATGAATCCCCTGCTCGTGTTCTCCGAGTTAAGAAGATCATACCGGTTTGTCTTCTTTCCTTTTATGATCAATTTCTTGTTCCTCATAATGATCAGGTGAATAATCCTCTCCTTCTTGCAGAGATACCCCACCGGAACATGTGTGACAGTTATCGATGATAACGACTTAAACAATCCTCTTCCTTCAAACTCAAACACGCCTACCCCTGCGGACCTCGAAGATGCTGATCTGGGTATCTCATCTTATGAATACCCAAATGGAGGTCTTTCATTCGATGTTCGCATGAAGTGTTTATCTTCCAGCTACCGAGACGTTGGTCGGTTCTTAGTGCGAAAGGAGTTTGTATCTTTGTACACAAATTTATGGAGAAAGTACGGCCACATCGCAACCAGGAATGTGGTCCGGAACTGTTCATCTGCTCTGGCCACCACGGTAAACTTCCTTCTTCCCATGGTTGCTGAGATGGAGAAGATTTCTATCCGAAATGTTGCCGAATCAAGCCTCGAAAAGTGGGAGGATATGGTATCTACCTGAGAATCCATGGAGTTTAACGTGGGTTGGTTGCGGCAGCGTCTTGATATCATCAAGGTCGATCGAGCTGGTATCCTCGTAAATGTTGTTCCTGCTGTGAAAGCTATCTTGGAAGAGGAGAAGGCTCTGGCTGCGGAATCAAAGAAGGTAGAACAGGCAGTACATGACTTGAAGAAAAGGACAAAGAGGTATCATGCTAGACTGGAGATGATGCTCTCAAGGAACTATAATCTGCTAGATGGCCTCTTTTATATCGCATGTAGCTGTATTCCCTCATTGTTAATGACGTTTGTGTCAAAGTTTTCTTTTGAACATCTTTGCGGAATAAATTGCACTGGTTTTTGATTGGTGAAACAGGTTTTCATTAATGCATTTATGAATATAACTGAGGATTCAAACATGTAATGAAAATAAATACTTGTATTGTAGCATCACGAGACATAGTGAACAATGGTCAAGCATGATATGCTTTGAGCCATTTTCCATTGATGACCGCTTCCATCCTACCTCCGTCCGCCTTGATGATCTTGTAGTAGCCAGTATTGTAAGCATTGGTCACTACGTAGGGACCATCCAATTTTGGTGATAATTTTGATGCGGACATATCTTGCTGGATGTGCTTAGCCGTTTTCAAGACCAAATATCCCACTTTGAAAACACGTGATTTCACAGTTTTGTTATATGCCCTGGAAATTCTGTTCTTGTACACCTGAGTGCGTTCTTCCGTTTTGTTTCTTATGAAATCCAGAGTGTCTAACTCCGCTATTCTGGAGTTAGAAGCTTCATCATAGTCCCAGTGGATCTCGGTAGCTGCCGCATTTTTGGATGATGGGATTTTGATCTCTGCCGGGAGAATTGCGTCCGCTCCGTAAACTAGTGAATATGGGGAAACTCCAATGGAGCTTCTAGGTGATGTCCGGTATGCCCATAGTGCCATTGGTAACTGGTCGTGCCATTCCCTAGGATTGTCATGTACTATTCGACTTATGATCCGGATTAGCGTCTTGTTGGTACTTTCAGCTTGTTTGTTCCCATAAGGATAGTATATAGTGGAGAAAACCTGTTTGATGCCCTATCCTTCAAGTAACTCTCGTACCTATTTATTGGCGAAGGGAGTGCCTTTATCAGTGATGATATGCTTAGGTACACCAAAATGACAAATGATGTGTTCCTTAATGAAATCCGCAATTGTTGCTCCTGTAGTTCCTCGCAGGGGAATGGCTTCTACCCATTTGGTGAAGTACTCTGTCGCGGTTATGATGTACTCGTGCTGATTCGATGAGGACGGGTTGATTTCCCGGATAATGTCCAGTCCCCAGCTGTAGAATGGCCACGGACTGCTTATTGAGTGCAAAGGAGTGGAAGGCGCGTGAACAAGGTTCCCATGAATCTGGCATTTGTGGCAGCTTTGAACAAAAGCGGCCGCGTCATCCTCCATGGTCGGCCAATAGTATTTCTTGTATGTCTGGAGAAACAGTTTCCTCTTCCTTTGATGTTCCCATTCGTGTGTTTCTTTCAGAATGACTGGAATTTCCACCCCATCCTGGCATCTTAACAGATTACCTCCGAAACTCTTGCGGTACAGGATCCCTTCGTAGAATACGAATCGCTTGGTCTTTTTCTTTATCTTGATGGCATCCTTTTGATTGACAGAAGTTGTTCTGTCACGAAGATAATTGATGTATGGCTCTCTCCAGTACCCAGTGTGGTTCACACTAAAAACTTCCAATTGGTGTGGCGGTGATTGGAAATTTGAACAGGACTTCTGAAGTCGTCTGGATTGAGTCTCCATCTTCGGCCAATAATAGCCTAGACATTGGAGTCGTCGGTAAAGCCTTACCACCAGTGATTGTCTGCAAATTTCATTGTGAACACGATTTAGCTATAGTTTTGCTTTGTCATCTCTAAGGCATCTTGACAGAGAGACGTCCGGATTTCGATAATATAGCATACCATGAAGCATGAAGAAGTTCTGTAGGGTTTTGAGACTGACCTTTCCTTTGGAGAGCGAGATGTTGATCTCTTGAGTGATCGGAGTTCGCCAATCATCAGTCTTGGTGTCTTTGTATTGTGTTAGCCATGTCGATTCTATGGTTCTCTTATTCACTGTCAGGGTTTCTTCCGAACCTTCGAACTTCAATTTAGAAGCCAGTGTTGCCAGACAATCGGTGTGTTTGTTGTTACTGCGACCGACATGGATTATGGTTGCATCGGCAAAATAGTTTAGTAACCTTTGCGCTTCTGATCGGTATAGAGATAGTGTTACTTCCTTCAATGCGTATACTCTATTCATATGATTTACCAGTAACTTGGAGTCACCTCTTATCTCCAGACGCGTGACTCCTTCTTGCTTAGCTATTGACAGCCCTATGAGGAAAGATTCATACTCTGTTGAGTTGTTGGTGCATTCGAAGTCCAGCTTGAAGGAATATGAGAATACTTCTCCAGTTGGAGAGACTAATACCACACCCTCTCCTCCAGTTTTACTACTAGGGGTAGCAAATCCATCAAAATATAGGATCCACACTTCTTCTTCCAAAACGGAGATGTATGGAAATTCTCCAGGACGGTCTTCGTGTAGTCCTGTAGTGCATTCTCCAGGAAATGCTGCCAGTAAGTCTGCAACTGCTTGACCATTGATATCTCCAGGTGACGCACATGTTATGTCCATATCTGACATTTGGAGAAGCCATTTTCTTGTTCTTCCCGTCAGGACCGGCTTTGAAATTAAAAACTTTGCAGGATCAGATTTAGACACGAGTATCACCCTATTAGACAGTAGGTAATGCCTAAACTTCTGAATGGAATGGATCAAGGCCAAACATGCTTTTTCCGCCCTGGGGTATATGAGTTCGGCGTCTCTTAATATTCGACTGAAGTAGTATATAGGATGTTCGACTCCATCATTATCTTCCTGAGAGTAGAGCCCATACGAAGGTGCCACTGAAAGTGGTGTAGATACTTAGCGGCTTCCCTTGGATAAGAGACTTCACTATGGCTAGGGATGACAGTATTCGTTGAATCTTCCGAAACATTTCCTGCTGGATTGCGGTCCAGACGAAGCTAGCTCCTTTTTTCAATAAGGGAGTGAATGAGGCGGCAAGTTGGGATAGACCAGGTATAAAATGTTGGATATAGTTTAACTTGCCCATGAAACTTTGGAGTTCCTTCACAGTTCGGGGAGGTGGCATTGTGAGGATAGCCTAAGTCTTGGACGGGTCTACATTGATCCCTTCCGCGGTCACTAGAAATCCCAGAAATTTGCCGGACGAAACACTGAAAGCGCATTTCAAAGGATTCATCTTCAACTTGTATTCTCGACACCTCTCAAACACTTGTCGTAAGACATTGTCGTGATCTGCTCGGGCCCTGGACTTGACCGCAATATCATCTACGTAATCTTCTACTTGTTTATGCATCATGTTGTGTAATATTGCCGTCATAGCATGTTGATACGTTGCGCCGGCGTTTTTTAAACCGAATGGCATAACATTATAGTAGAAATTGCCAAGAGGGGTTCGGAAGGCTGTCTTACTTGCGTCGTGCTCATACATCCTTATCTGATTGTATCCTCTATAACCATCCATGACGGAGAACATGTCGTGTCTGCTGGTAGCGTCTACTAACATTTCGATGTTAGGTAGAGGAAAGTCGTCCTTGGGGCAGCACTTTTTCAAGTCTCTGAAATCCACATAGCACCGAATCTGTCAGTTTTTCTTTTTTACTAGGACCAAATTATCTAACCAGGTTGGATAATGGATAGGTCTGATGAAGCCAACAGCTAACAACTTCTGAATTTCGTCCTTGATTAGCTCTTCCACTTCGTGTCTGAATTTCCTCGGATATTGCTTGACCGGTTTGGATCCAGGTATGACATGAAGGTGATGGGTGACCAATTTCTCGTCTAGACCTAGCATTTCCTCGTATGTCCAAGAAAACACATCTTGGTACTCTTTGAGTAGTTGGATAAGACTTGCACGTTCGGCCACGGACAGAGTCGAGCTGATAGAGACAGTCCTTGGAGATTCTTCATTCCCGATGTTAACAATCTCGAGTTCGTCAGTTGTGGAGTTGGTGCCATCTTGAAGCTGTCGCGGAGCATCTAATACCTCTTCTTGTATTTCGTCATTCTTGCAGAATTCAATTGTGCGGAGAGACTGGGTACCAGTCTCCCCTGCTAATTTCTAATAGTGGCGCCGATATATTGTCTTCCCCTTCTGATCACGACTTGCCTCGAAAGTGCGTTCCCTTTCGGCGTGAGCATGGGTTGAAACTTCACCGGGTAAAGGTGGATGCCTCGTCAGAAAAGGTGTGTCATGGCGCTTACTCCCCAGTGATGCAAGTCGTTCTTATTCCTGGATTGATGCCCACGTGGGTAGTGGGGTGCACATGACTTCATCCGACCTACCCCGCGGAGTTTCTTTTGGCCCGAACGGTTCCACTCCGCATATTGGCGCGTATGGAGACAGTGATGCAGGAATACGTATGACTTCCTCATTTAGCATGGTCTTCAGGCACCGGTGATACGTTAAAGGTATGACCTTATTTTCATGAATCCACGGTCTCCCTAGTATCATATGGTAGTCTGTCTCATTTTCTATGGCCTCAAATTTTACTTTCGACTGAACGGGTCCTATTGATGAATTCAGATTAACATACCCGTACGTGCTAGTCTGGTTTCCTTCGAAGTCCGTTATTATGGTGGGCTGTCGTACAATTTTTCATGGATTAACCTTGGTCGTCCTAAGAGTCTTAAGAGTAATCACGTTCGAAGAAGCTCTTGTGTCGATGAGGGACCTCCTGAATTTTGAACCCTTGATGCGCGCGGTAACATGTAGGGCCCGATTGTGACCTTCCTCTGCCATCATGTCATCTTCTGTAAACGTAATATTATTTACGGATGTTTCCAATGTGATTAGAACCTCCGGACGTGAAAGAGTCAGGTGTATGTCAATAGCAATTTTATTAATTGCAGCAAACGTCTCCGCCTGTTGATTCAACGAGAGGTGCAAGAGTTCACACAAACTTTCCACTAGAGATGTCGCTTCCTGATCAGCTGGTCTCTGGTTCGTAGTAAAGTTGTTGATCTGTGGAGAACTAGTCTCCGGTGTATAGGTATCCGAAACGCTCACCTCTGACATCATCTTGATGAGGAGATCAAGTATGCCGTTTATCGTTTATTTGATCAGCTCCATGTTCTTCGTATGAATCTCTTGTACCCGTGATAGTTCGTTTAATGTTGGGAATCTCCTGATCATTCCGTCAGGTATGTCGTTAGGAGGAGGGGTATCTCCATTGGAGGAACCATCAGGATTCGAGACTGTCGAGGCGGTCCTAAGACCAACCATCTCCAAATTGATTGAATGGTATTTAAGAAATTGAATTTACAACCGAGAAATTAATCTCCCACTGTGGTCGCCAATTGTGTATGAGTGAAAACTATTCCTGCCGATTTTGGTAATTTGGGGTGTGTGGATGAGGAATGAATCTAAACCTTAAACAAATGCACTGCGCGGTGAGTTCTTGTAGATTCGAGAGATCATTCTGTGCAAATCCGGCCTAAACCAAGAAATGGCCGTTCCAGACTTGTTTCGGTCACAAAGTAAAGGAGATGGGGTTGATCTTAGGGAGGGAAGCGAAGAAGGTGTTGAGATTGCGAAGTTGTTGGCTATGTATGACTTGTATCAAAAAGATGAACTGGCTTGCAGAATGTGAGCAATCAGTTCCGGTGTTTGAATACAATTGTATCAACACTTGCCTCTGTTATCTCGTCTTATTATGTCTTCTTGTGAAAAATAGGGCGGAGAACCTATTTATACTAGTCTTTTAGCCTAACCTTCGTATCTCGTGGGAAATGGAGAAAGTGGAGTAGTGTGTTGGTGTCACACGACTAGGCTTTCCCACTTCTCCCATCATCACTAACCGTCCATGTCTTCCTAACACGTTCTTGTGATGGCGCGTTGTGCACTGCACGCTATAAACCGCCAGACCAATACCCCAGTATGTATCCCCCATATTGTGACATGATTGATGTATTGAACGTGTGGATCGTGGGACCCACAGAAAGTAGCATGTAATACTATGTTATTTAGGAAATTGATACTTGTGAAGTATCGTGTGTATACTATGCAGGTACTGCATCGAGTATATTCAGCATGTATAAAGCATCGTTGTTTGAGAGTCTCAAAATAACCTCATGTCCAACATACTTCATGTGATGGATTGGAGGTTGCGAAAACAAGTCCTCCCTTGACCGACCACATAGTGTGGTAGAGTGACGGATGGTGATCACCATGACTCCGTACTGACCAATTAACTCCTGACCAGGGCTGTGTAACTAAGCCGTTGAAGTTGGACGGACGAGATGATCTTTGAGACACTCATCTGAGACCGTTGATGGAATTAGGGTTTATGAAGAAGTGCGCAAGTATCACTTTTCAGCTTGGTTGAATCCAAGCTTGGGACATGGTTTTGGCCAGGCTGATCATACATGAGTATAGATGACATGACGGTATAGGCGCCCATACCTCATTGTCTCACGAAAGTGTGATCTGGTCCAGCCAATTCTTCCTGCGAAGTTGTGTGGTTGAGATCAATTTGCAACAGAAAACTGGTATCGCAAAAGCCGCTCCTCATGCCATCTTCATGCGCACATTCCAAGACAAACAGGCTTGGTTGGTCCTGGACGATTGACCCATCATGTAGGTGGTAGGCTGGAGTTCACGTCCATACCCTGACATTCCACAGAAACATGATCTAATCCGCTCAAATCATCCGGCGAATTTGAGTGGTCGAGATTAGTTTGCAATCGGGAAGTGTGACCACACTAGTTTGGACGGAAGATTTGGGATAACCAGGCATGGTATGCCTTGGCCAATCAGGTGAGGGGATAGATGGGTCCACGGTGGTCATGTTGGTATGACCAGACCTGCTTAATCTAATCTTGGACCCTCCATTCGTGTCGGAGAAGATGAACGCTCGTGATGCTTAGAAACCCTAATTTTGGGTTTCACGGTCGTGCGTCATGCTCTGTTTGGGCGTACGAATCAGGATGACCAACCATGGTTGGTCCTAAACAATCGGTCAGGTATGTAGGTGGGCCCACGGTGATTGTGTTTACATGCTATGTGCCCTTTGAATCTTCATCTTCACCCTCCATCTATACTTGCGAACATGGATGGTTGAGACTATTTTGCGACACATGTAATGTGTCGCAAACCCTAATTTTGGGTTTTCCGTCCATACTGCTATGGTTTGGACGTTTTGGAAAGCTAGGCCAATATTTTGGGGAGGCCGACCATGCGGGGTCCTCATTGGTTCGGCAGCGGATATTCCATACCTTCTTGGGGGTTATGAAATCGATCTGGGCCATCCATTCATGCTGGTGGAGTTGGATGGTCGTGATCATATCCAAACTGATACGGTCAGTCCGGTTGCTCAATCGGGCTAGTATAACACACTTATAGTGGCTCAATCGGGCTAGTATAACTGATGAAGTAGAAGAGTTGGACTTGGAGGCCCAAGACCAATATTGTTTAAGATGCCCAAGTAAAGAGTTTAATTCATTTAGAGTTCTATTAGTTTACTACTTTTGTTTCACGTTTTTAGAGTTTACATATTTATCTTTTAGGTTTATTTTTATCTTTTCTTAGCTTACAAGTTTAGGGTTCTATTTAAGCTTATGAACCTAAGTTTATTCAGCGGTTTTTGATGAATGAAGAAAAAGAATGAAACTCAGAGAGTTTTTATGTTCAGTTTTATGTCTAATCCTATAACCCTGCATCAGTTTTGGCGCTAGAAACTAATAACGTTCATGGATCGAGGAAGAGAGGAACGTAGAGTTGCTGGTCGTGCTGCTCCTCATCTAGAGGAGATGATGAAGTCTGAGAGGATTACAAAACTTGAACGACAGGTTAAAGTGCTCACCCGTCAAATGGCTGTTATGCAGAAACAGCAAGAGCACAATCAATATCCAAATCGACGAGAAGTGGAGGAGGATGATGATGAGAAAGACATGTTTGATGTCTTCGCTGGTAGCGTAGTGGGTAGTCAACTCGCTGCATATCAATCACATGATTCCGTGTGGGAATATGGATTGACAGTTGACATCTCTGACCTCAACGGTATCTCGCAACCAGATTCGATTAATTTTCTTTGTGATGTGGAGGAAGTTTTGGAGTTTAAAGATGTTTCACGAGATCCAATTTTGGATAGTCAATCGCCGTTCTACGTAAGCGAAATGGTGGAAGACACATCCATCGTGGATTGGGGCTTACCGCCACTCTATGATACATATCCGAATGATGAAGTTTTTTTTCAATTAGATTGTTTTCATAATCTTACGGAAGAAGATACATACACTGTAAGTATTCCTTTGGACTTCTGTCGTTCGGCTAATGAGTATCAATTTTTACCTATGGTGGAAACTATTACATCGATTTCATATTTTTATAAGAAAATATTTTGGCATAACAAAATTCTTGGAGAAAATTATAAAAGTAAAATTCGAGGACGAATTTTCTCAAACACCGGCAGAGAAGCTATAGATGGAAAGCTATTAGGAAATTTGGGAAGTATCATATACTACTGTAGTACATCTTATACCGATAGTGACATTCAGGTCGAAGAAGTGCAATGTCCTGCAACAACAACAGCTGCCCGTCAAACACCTGTTATTGGAGACGAAAGCTGACTATCTATGACAGTGCTAGAGTTATTTTTAGCACCAATTAAGGAAGGCGGTCACTTAACAGTAGCAAAATGGGCTCATAAAGGTTTGTTGTCTCCTGTCTGAAGTCGTAGAGTCGTTTCTGTTGTTGTGAAGACATCGCCCCAAAGAAGTTTATGTAGCATTGGTTTCGATGACGTGATGCTACTTATTTTTGTTGGGTTGGTCGTATTTTCACAAAAAACTTTGATCATTGCATGTTATATCCGCAATGAGAACTGTAGAAGGATTTTTAAACCTGCTTTTTATATCATGGAAATGCAAGGAAGTTTTACACAGAGAATCAACACCGTGTGTACCAAGAGTTACGTCTCCCTATATTCACGCGTAAAATATTTTCTCTGGTTTGGTACATATGCCTCGTCTAAAAAGTATCTTTATCCTAGCAGCAACGAACTATTGGACAACAAGGTCCATTATCGGGAGAAGGGTCGGAGAGGATTGACATTAAAGGGCATGCACACCTTTAATAATAGTCAGCCTAAATCCTTTAATTTTCTTGAGAAAATGAAAGAAAAGAGAAATACATTACTTGCTTATTGTGCGTTGATGACTAGCGTGGACCAAAGATTACTATGTGCTGAGTATCAAGTAGGTGGACTGAGGGAATCAGGGGTGTCTTCCAACATGGTTGACACCATTACCACCGCTAACAGTGTGGCTTTTGTTTTTGATCCAGGAAGGTCGAAACATAAGACGGAGGTGTACACAGTAAGGATGAGTCGACCAAATATTCAGAAGTATCTCATCAAGATGGTAATAGGTACTAGTGGCATAATCAAGACTTACCGGGATGGGGTTATAACTTCATTAAGGAGTTCTGGAATCGGTAATAGAATGAATGGTTTTGATTTACTTTATGGTTTGAGAGATGGTATGGGTGCATGTGACTTTGTCAAGGGGTTATTAATGTATCTCAGCTCAAACGGAGTCTCTACACTAAGGAGTAACAACGTTTTTGGAAGCTCAGAACATGATCGAGGAGACCTCATTAAGCAACCTAAGACGTGCATCATTAATGTACTTGTGATGAGTATAAAAGTTTTGGAGTTTGGTTTCATTCCTCCAGGTTGGTTAACTAAATTGTTTTTGAGCCAATTTGCTCGTCCACTTGTGTCGGACATGAGTGAAAATGAAGTCAGGGAAGGGAACATGCCGACAAAATATAAGATGGTGGTCACTGTTTTGACATCGACAAGGGGAAATCGGTCCAACTTTGAGGGGTTTATCGCATTCCTAATCCCATATCCAGAGGTCATTCAAAGAGCGCGAGGCGGGTATGAGCTTTTTGTTAATATCAAGTCAAGTCAAGTCTCTGTTTTTGGAAGAACTATCACTCTGATTAGTGAGAAGTACACGACGGAAGCAAATGGTGATCGATGGTATAAAAGTGTACATGGTAAACACAAAATAAAATTATTGCTTGTTTGTCGGGGGATTTCGACTAGCTTGCTCAAGAGATTAGTATATGCAGAATTTCAGAATGGGGTGTTGGCATTATTTCTCACTCACTCCAATTTGATAAGTATAGGTTTGGGTTTTGTGTTTGACTGTGGAAAGGCAGAAGAGAGAAAAATTCGGGACGAATTTTATTTGAGCCGGAGAGAATGA
Source organism: Papaver bracteatum (assembly GCA_023529315.1). Lineage (NCBI taxonomy): Eukaryota > Viridiplantae > Streptophyta > Magnoliopsida > Ranunculales > Papaveraceae > Papaver > Papaver bracteatum. The sequence continues at coordinate 196,380 of JAJJWX010000552.1, read as the reverse complement.
TGAAGTAGAAGAGTTGGACTTGGAGGCCCAAGACCAATATTGTTTAAGATGCCCAAGTAAAGAGTTTAATTCATTTAGAGTTCTATTAGTTTACTACTTTTGTTTCACGTTTTTAGAGTTTACATATTTATCTTTTAGGTTTATTTTTATCTTTTCTTAGCTTACAAGTTTAGGGTTCTATTTAAGCTTATGAACCTAAGTTTATTCGGCGGTTTTTGCTGAATGAAGAAAAAAAATGAAACTCAGAGAGTTTTTATGTTCAGTTTTATGTCTAATCCTATAACCCTGCATCAATAACACACCGAGAGTTGCAACCTGTACATGTATTTCGTACATGCTTTCATTATAATGCTTGGAGATTCGTGTTGCTCTGCTGAGAGCAACACTCAGTCGTCATGCCACACTGATAATAAGTACAGGAAATACAAGGCTGGTTGTGCATTAATTAATAATGATGTAAATTCACAGGGTATATGGGATTGTTGCTACATGCTCCAACCTAGATGAATTTCGTGTATTCTATTCACATAATGGGATTGTTCCCACATGCTCCATTCTAGGTGAAATAATAAAGTGAAGGAGTATCCATCACTTATTAATGGCCTTATCTTTTACAAGATGTTAGTGCATAATTTTTAGGTTTTACAATTTTACCCTTAAATGAAAATCCACCATCAACAAAAACGTTCTCCATAAGAAGATTGTGACAAGAAAGGTTTACATAACTTGTAATCTTCTCAAATGGATACGAAGAACAGGTGCCAATTATTACTTCTCCTCCACGAACCGGTACTTTTTGTGGGAAAAAGAATCACTATGCTATCCATTGTTTTGCGAGAAGGAAACAAATATCTAAGCTTCATAATTTGCTTCTCTTCACTGTCAATGGAACAAATAGTCTGTCGACTGCTGCAGTGAATCGCATACCCACAGGAAACCAGAAACCTTATAAAAATGATCTATATCCTAAAAATCATCACGGGACTCAAGTGCATTCTGGGATAAATTCTTGTTTTTCTAAAGAAAGCATTCCATGTACTTATAAGAATGTTTCTAGTAAATCTAAGTCTAGAAAATAGATTCCTATATATTCCGATCCTCTTGAACCTATTGCAAGAGGTCCTAGATTTAGTCCTCAGAAAAAGCCTTCTGATGGATATGTTAAACACGCCATGTCTTATCCTTCAGGGATGAAAGTCAACCGAAGAAAGGAGAAAAACACAAAGATCAAACTATCACAACATATATACAACACCTTTCTCAATGATCATAGTGGGGCTAGTTTCCACTCGACCACCTGATTCCAGGTATTTTTTTTCCTTGTTTTTAACTTGAGAGGTGCAAGGAAAATAATTTGGAAATACTCAAGTATGTTGTATATTATTTCAGTTTTAGATTTTGTGTTAGCAGTCTGCAAACGTCCGCGTTCTCCTCCCGTGAGTTTTTAGGGTTTCCAAAACCAGAGTTCTCTACTCTCATTTATAAACACACACATATATATATATATATTATACATTATGTTTTTATTTTCATAAAAGTTTATGGAGATATCGGCAAGATCTCAAGAGATCGTGCATCTTGATATGGAGGAAAACAATCAGGAACAAGAGTCAATTCAGGAGCTGGTTCTGAAGAAGATGCTTGAAAGAAAGGATCACAACTCCTGGATTAATGATTCTGTCAAGGATTTAACTCGTTTTTAGAACGATTCAAAGGTCGAGTTTGCAAATCTTCAATTGCAAATAAACCAACTTCTAGATGGTCAGACCATAATTCTTCCTAATTAGAATATTCTGATACGGAATCAAAAGAAGCTCATCATGGATTGTGCGAAAGCTAGACAACTTGCTCGGGTAGTTGATCGCAAAGTTAGTGTTCTAACTCATGAACATGGTGTGTCTATAGTCAAGAGAATAAAGGAAATCATCGATACATTCTTTGATGGTGTTAGAGCATTTCTCGGTCGAACTCGCATGCGTTGTTATATCAAGCATGTTTGTCAATGTTAGTGATCAAAACTATAAAGTCTTGATTTCTAGTCTATTATAGCTAAGGTCTCGGACTAGTATAAAAAGTGTAGTTGAGCTCAAGAAATCCATGGAAATCATCATACAAGACGAAGGACTACTCAAGGAACCAGTGGATGTTCATCGACTAAAAGGTATGTGGAGACTTGAACTTGTCTATCACTCAAAAGTCCATATACTCTATCTCCTAGTGAGACAAAAGTCGTTTTACTATATATACTAAAGATATACACATGTGACATTTCAATTTGAGTATATCTCTCTTATCTATTTCTAGAAATGTGTGTTAGTAAAGCTTTCGCTTTGGCCAAGTTCATCTTTTCCTAATGACGAAAGTCATGTTATGTTTCAATCACTTTGGAAATTGCTCTAACATAAACTAGTTTGTGAATAACAACTATATGACGTCCTCTGAGAATGTTTCAATGATTGAAATGAGAGTTTAGACAATATAACAACTGGGGGATATAAACATTGTTGTGGTAATACATATATGTATAAGTTCTTAGCACTTGAACCGAAGTTTGCGAACTTTGTTGATTAATTGAAAACCGGAACTTGAGCAGTCAACTCAATCCGCGAACGTGCGTAGTTCTCGAACCCAAGAATTTTTGCTGGAGTTGTAGCTCGGTTTCGGTCTGCGAACTCAGTCTGCAAACTGACGGAAGTTCTCGAACCCGAGAATTTATACCGGAGTTTGTGAACTCCAACCGGTTACTTGAGTCCGCGAACCCAGTCCGCCAACTTGAGTGGTTATGTCTAAAAATGATGTTCGTGAACTTATTTAAATTATCTAAGGAATGTTATTGCAAACCGTGGATTTATAGTTCATGAATAGATTCGAGTGAATCACATCGTTTTTGCTTCAATTGTGTCTTGTGTAATACATAAGATCTCATAGCAATTGAACAACTCTCTAACTATTTCATTTGAGTCATTTGGACTAGTTATGGTGAAGAAGAATATGGTTGATATGAAAGTTATCATTTGGCTAACCATTTGGTTGACAAATATTGAACCAACTATTGTACACGTTTGGGTACGGTTACACAAACCCAAAATTGTCAAGTACATGTGTGTATGGTAAGCTAAGTTTTCGATCTAACGGTTGAAATATATTAGCTTGTATCTAATCAGGTTTTCATCTAACGGTGAATATTGAGTGCTTTGTTACTAAGATAACATTGATTGCAAAACCTGATTTGAAAGGCTATATAAGGGAGAACTCTAGCAAGTGGGAATCCTAATCCCCACGCATTCTGTGTGATACTAGTTTGCTAAGATAGAGTCGATTCTCCTTTAAATTTTTGTTTTCTTCTTCTAAAACCAGGTTAACGACTTAAAGACTTCATTAGGATTGTGAAGCCAGACCGATACTACTTTTCTTGTAGTTGTGTGATCTGATCTTGATGTTTATATTGTACGAGTACAATTGTAATAATTGGCTTGAGATTTATATCTCCGATAGGAAAGATATAAAAGTAATCACAAACATCTTCGTCTCATCATTTGTGATTCCACAATATATTTTTCTCTGCGTCGATTAATACTATTGTGAGGTGATTGATAAAACTGAGTTGTTCTTCGGGAATATAATTCTGGTTTTATTGATTGGTTTTTGTTCACCTTGATTTATCAAAAGATGAAAAAAAACTCATAGGTTTATTCGTGGGAGACGAATTTATCTATCTTGTAGACTTTTCTATGTGAGACAGATTTGTTTGCTAAAGTCTTCGACTTTGGGTCATAGCAACTCTTGGTTGTGGGTGAGATCAGCTAAGGGAATCAAGTGAGAAGTATCCTGTTGGGATCATAGGTGTAGGAGCATAATTGTACCTTAGATCAGTGTGACATTGATTGGGGTTCAACTACAGTCCAGACTGAAGTTAATTTGGAGTAGGCTAGTGTCTGTAGCGGCTTAATACAGTGTATGTTTAATCTGGACTAGGTCCCGGGATTTTTCTGCATTTGCAATTTCCTTGTTAGCAAAATTCTGGTGTCTATGTTATTTCTTTTCCGCATTATATTTTGTTATATAATTGAAATAATACAGGTTGTGCGTTGTTCAATCTATTAGAATATCCGACCTTATTGGTTATTGATTTAAATTGATTGACACTTGGATATTGGTCTTTGGTACCATCCAAGTTATCTCTCTTTGATTAGACTCGCGAATCACATTTGCTTGAGTAAATCAAATTGAGAGATTTAGATAATAACTCCTTGAGTATTTTCTATTGATTGAATCTAGTTGATTCTCTAGAAAACAACTCGGAGTTGTCCATACAGATTGCTAATCGAAATATTGGGTGAGGTTGTTAGACCCCTTCTTTTTCAATTGGTATTAGAGCAGGCAAACACGTTCAAGACCTCATAAGTCTGTGTTTGTAGCGATTTGACTCTATGGACAGTAGTGCTATCTTAATAAATGCACCACCAGATCCGGGGATTTCAGAATTCTCTTCCATAACTGATTTAATAAAATATGTAAAAGAAATTCTATCTAAACCTCCACCACGTTTAAAATCCCTTGAAGTGTTTTCAGGGCTTGAAAAGAAGCTTGAGAGCTTATCTCTTGATGTTGAGTTATACCTCCAGAAAGAGGAAGAATCTCTTGATGGGCTAAATCAAGTTATGATGAATAATATTCATGTTGAGGTTGATATTGATTTACTAATCAGTGAGAGAAATTTTCCTCCTCTGCGTAATCCAATATTGGTTGTGATAAACTAAACGAATTACAAGAGGAGTTTAAATATCAGTCATCTGAGTGTATCACCTCAAATCATGAATTGATTCGTTGCTCAATTCCTGATACTTCCTATCAAGAGAGTAGTATTGTCTTCTTTTATGAACAATATAGGACATCTCTTTTTATCAAAAGAGTTTCCCTTCGCAGTACTAAAAACTATCTGCAGAAACTGTTTTTTATAAGTTGGAAAACAAGAAATCAGAAACACAAATATTTTTGGGTTCTCTTGAAGTTCTTTGATAGACTTACAAAAACAGTTCCTTGGGTGTTTCTTAACACTACAAAATTTAAGAGTTTTTGGAAAGAAACTCTTTCTTGGTGCCATGGTGAGCAAGACATTGTTCACCTCAACACAACTTGTTTGTGTTGAAAGTGCATCATCACCTAGAAATGCCCTGCTATGTATACGGCGAGGGAAGCACAAGAATTAGGGCGCAAAGATTATGTTCGGTAAGGCGGTAGAATTCAATTGGATTCTTCTAGAAAGGTATGTCTATAAACTACAGCAAGTTTTATGTTTTTATTACTTGCTTATAGTACTTATAATGATCCATGTACCTTGATTATTGTTCATTTCTACCTAACTTGATCTGTGTTTAAGGTTCTTAAATGTTTAGGTTTGAAAATATTAGTTCGGGATGTTTGGACTTCATGGTACACATACCAAGTATGCATAACATCATTTAAAACCAAAATCCATGGGTTTAAGATCGCAAACCCCATCTGCATACTGCTCCAGGATACGAAAATTCGTTTGCAAACCCGTATGCATACTTGACGTCGATATTCGATAAACCTGTTTTGGCCGTAACTTCTTCGTCCGAACTCGGTTTGACCTCATTATTCTTGCACTCTTTTCCTTTTTAAATTATCTTCAAATTGAAGATGAGAAAACTTTAATTTGGATGAGTTAAGATTGGTATTTGTCCTATCTCTTGTTTTTGAGTGTTTTGCTCTGTTTTGTTGCACTTGTTCCACTTCTCTTGGACTTGGGAACTTATATTCTTGGAGTAATACTCTTCTAAGATAATTTATAGCTTTTAAAAGAATGTTGGTAGTGAATCACAAAGAAGGAAGTTTAATAATGGGAAGTAGTACGCATTACTATGGGATTCTTGAATGTTCACAATCATTTTATGTGAACTATGGTGCATGGTCATTAATGACTTTGTATGTTCTTCTTTGTTAAGAAAATATTTTTATACGCCTTTGGTATCTTTTCTTCGTATAAATCCAGGCGAAAAAGATTGATTCTACCCTCTAAGGACAAATCATCTTAGATGTGCATTACGAGTTTGTCTTTATGCCTAGGAAACTTCTTATGAGAATTTATTCTTGTTTTTGAGAAGGATTACTAGTGTTTTGGAATAACCATTATTGTGATTACACATAGATATGTCCAACGTTTTCATCTTCTTGTTTTTAGATTTATTGGTTTAAATTCTAAACTTGTTTGGAAGATGATCTTTGCAGTATTAATCTTTATGGTTTTATATATTGCAATATTTTGATGGGATATGTATGTTTACGTCTGTGAACTTGATTGTCCCATATTTTGTCAAAAGTAAAGTCGTTCATGAATTGATATGAAAATATTGATAAAAGGATGAATAGACTTTTGACAAACACAAAAGTTAAGCCTATATTGTCAATTATTGATGTAAGATAGGTTAAAATCTTTTGTGATTCAAGGATTATGTATATTGTATGTCATTGTGAAAATGGTGATTGAAACATAGAATGAATCCTTGTGTTATCCACGGTATATATCCTTATTGATCCATTTTTTATGTATTACCGTGAAGGATCCATTGTGTATCTTATGTTGAGCACGATACGACTAAGTCGATTCCTTATTGGCATGGTTGGTTGTTCCATGAGATGTTATATGTTGAGCATTAAGAACTAAATTAATCAACTTGTGTGGTTATTTAGTTTGTATTCCATAAGTTTTCTTATGTTGAGTATATATACGGTGAAGGTTGTCATGTCTTATGATAATCTAAGTCGGTGTTCCATAATCTCTTATGTTGAGCCCAAATGAACTAAATCAATCATCTAGTATGGTTATTTAGTTAGCACTCTGTAAGTACTTCTCATGTTGAGCATGATTGACTAGGATGGTTATTTTTATGATTAACTTAGTCATTGCTCCATATATAATCTTATGTCGAGTATGGCCAATTAAATTGATTACTCTTGTAATTAGTTTGGTTGAGTATGACAATTAGATTATTAGCAAGTTTTCTTGTGATAAATCTAACTGATTTTTTAAGTCTCCATAAGTTTACTTGTGTTGAGCATATTTAGTCAAATTAATCTTGGTTCGCTTTGGTTAATTTGATTGAATATTTCTTGTTGGATTCCATATTCATACTTGTATGCAATTTGTTGAGTCTAAAGAAATCCTTTTTTTTCTTTTGAAATTAAGGTCGCTCTTGTTGTTCCCTTGGGAATGACATATTATGGGGGGGGATTATTTTGAACTTGTGCTTAATTGCAAAATCTTTGTGGGGAGTGCGGCTGTGGAATATTATAGGGGTTATCTTGCATCTTTATAAACTCCTTGATGAATGCATTTAGCTTCGGATTTATGATTTCATCTAAACAAGATGATACACATTTACCTTTGGTCATGAAATGTCTCTTACGGAAATTTTATTAGGATCCCGTTCTTGTACCTTTGCCAATTTTATTGACAAAAAGGGGAGAATTAATATGTAGTTCACACTACAAATACATATGGTTTTCGGATCATTATGTAAAGGGGAGTGGTTTCCATGTGAGATGGATTATTGACTAAGGGGGATTGAAGTATCACCATAGTATTGTTGTTGAAGTTGTGAGGCAATTGGACTTTGACGCTGTGTAATAATACTATGACATTGTATAACAATGATTGAGAACCGATGCTTTTCTCATTATTATAGATATGGATTTTCAACAATGATGATGTTAAACTTACAACCTTTGGGATCATTGGACTACTTGGAAGTGACGAAGATTTCAAGTATTGTTGAAGATTAGACATGTGGAATAGGAGCTACAAAGTTTATTTATATATTTTTTGTATTCCATATGTATTAATATTTTTGCCACTAAAATTGACAAAGGGGAATATTGTTAGAGCATTGCTCGGTCAAACTCGCATGCGTTGCTATATCAAGCATGTTTGTTAATGTTAGTGATCAAAACTATAAAGTCTTGATTTCTAGTCTACTATAGCTAAGGTCTCGGACTAGGATATAAAGTGTAGTTGAGCTCAATAACCCCATGGAAATCATTATACAAGACGAAGGACTACTCAAGGAACTAGTGGATCCTCATCAACTAAAAGGTATGTGGATACTTGAACTTATCTGTCACTCAAAAGTCTATCTACTATATATCCTATCTTGAGACAAAAGTCATTTTACTATATATACTAAAGATATACACATGTGACATTTCGAGCGGAGTATATCACGCTTATCTATTTCTCAAAATGTGTGTTGGTAAAGCTTTTGGTTTATCCAAGTTTATCTTTGCCTAGTGACGAAAGTCATGTTATTTTTCAATTACTTTGGAAATTGCTCTGACGAAAACTAGTTTGTGAATAACAACTATATGACGTCATCTGAGAATGTTTCAATGATTGAAATGAGAGTTTAGACAATATAACCACTGGAGATATAAACATTATTGTGGTAACACATATATTTATAAGTCCTTAGCACTTGAACCGAAGTTTGTGAACTTTGTTGATCAAGTGAAAACCGGAACTTGAGAAGTCAACTCAGTCCGCGAACGTGCGTAGTTCTCGAACCCGAGAATTTTTGCTGGAGTTGTAGCTCGGTTTCAGTCCGCGAACTGACAGAAGTTCTCGAACCCGAGAATTTCTGCTGGAGTTTGTGAACTCCAACCGGTTACTTGAGTCCGCGAACCCAGTCCGCGAACTTGAGTGGTTATGTCTAAAAACGATGTTCGTGAACTTATTTAAATTATCTAAGGAATGCTATTGCAAACCGTGGCTTTATAGTTCATGAATCGATTCAAGTGAATCACATCATTTTTGCTTCAATTATGTCTTGTGTAGTACATAAGATCTCATAGCAATTGAACAACTTTCTAACTAGTTCATTTGAGTCATTTGGACTAGTTATGGTGAAGAAGAATATGGTTGATATAAAAGTTATCAATTGGCTAACCATTTGGTTGACTAATATTGAACCAACTATTGTACACGTTTGGGTACGGTTACACAAACCCAAAATTGTCAAGTACATGTGTGTATGGCAAGCTAAGTTTTCGATCTAACGGTTGAGAGATATTAGCTTGTATCTAATCAGGTTTTCATCTAACGGTGAATATTGAATGCTTTGTTACTAAGATAACATTGATTGCGAACCCTGATTTGAAAGGCTATATAAGGGAGAACTCTAGCAACTGGGAAACCTAATCCCCACACATTTTGTGTGATACTAGTTTGCTAAGCTAGAGTCGATTCTCCTTTCACCTTTGGTTTTCTTCTTCTAAAACCAGGTTAACGACTTAAAGACTTCATTGGGATTGTGAAGCCAGACTGATACTACTTTTCTTGTAGTTGTGTGATCCGATCTTGTTGTTTCTATCGTACGAGTACAATTGTAATAATTGGCTTGAGATTTCTATCTCCGATAGGAAAGATATAAAAGTAATCACAAACATCTTCGTCTCATCGTTTGTGATTCCACAATATATTTTTCTCTGCGTCGATTAAGACTCTTGTGAGGTGATTGATAAAACTGACCTGTTCTTCAGGAATATAAGTCTAGTTTTATTGATTGGTTCCTTTTCACCTTGATTTATCAAAAGATGAAACAAAACTCATAGGTTTATTCGTGGGAGACGAATTTATCTATCTTGTAGACTTTTCTATGTGAGACAGATTTGTTTTCTAAAGTCTTCGACTTTGGGTCGTAGCAACTCTTGATTGTGGGTGAGATCATCTAAGGGAATCAAGTGAGCAGTATCCTGCTGGGATCAGAGGTGTAGGAGCATAAATGTACCTTGGATCAGTGTGACATTGATTGGGGTTCAACTACAGTCCATACTGAAGTTAATTTGGAGTAGGATAGTGTATGTAGCGGCTTAATACAGTGTATGTTTAATCTGGACTAGGTCCCGGGATTTTTTTGCATTTTCGGTTTCCTCGTTAGCAAAATTCTGGTGTCTATGTTATTTCTTTTCCGCATTATATTTTGTTATATAATTGAAATAATACCGGTTGTGCGTTGTTCAATCAATTAGAATATCTTACCTTATTGGTTGTTGATTTAAATTGATTGACACTTGGATATTGGTCTTTGGTGCCATCCAAGGTATCTCTCTTTGATTAGACTCCCGAATCACATTTCCTTGAGTAAATCAAATTGAGAGATTGAGATAATAACTCCTTGAGTATTTTCTATTGATTGAGTCTAGTTGATTCTCAAGAAAACAACTCGGAGTTTTCCATAGAGATTGCTAATCGAAATATTGGGTGAGGTTGTTAGACCCCCGCTTTTTCAGATGGTTTCATTGAAATATACGAAGTTCTTAAGGAACTATGATTTCTTATTTGCCTAGTAAATCTTCGATTTTTCTTATTTTTTTTTAGAAGAATAACTAGTTGTTTGGAATAACCATTATTGTGACTACACATAGTTATGTCCAACGTTTTCATCTTCTTCTTTTTTAGATTTATTGGCTTAAATTCTAAACTTGTTTGGAAGATGATTTTTGCAGTATTAATCTTTATGGTTTTATATATTGTAATATTGTTATGGGATATGTGTGTTTACGTCTGTGAACTTAATTGTCCCATAATTTGACAAAAGGAAAGTAGTTCGTAAATTAATATGCAGGTATTGATGAAAGAATGAATAGACTTTTGACAAACATATTAAGTGCATATTTTGCATATATTTAGTGTCGAATCCATGCAAGTAATTGCTTAGTTTCTTGCAAAATTATTGTATATTACGTTTGTTTTGTTTTATTTATGTTTTGCTAGGTGAATCATTCAAAGTCAATGGAAATGGTTTCTAAAGAGCTACAAAGTGAATTTCTCCAAATATCCAAGTGTCTAGAGCCAAAAGAAATGGGAGAAGGGCGACGAAAAGGAGCAAAGAACGTCTAAAGCATAAGAAGGACTAGAGGACCAAGTTAAAATCATTCAAATTAAGGATTTCTTATCACCATCTGGAAGATAATTCAATTATGAAAAGAACGCAAAAACAATGAGTTCAACCCGACATCGGACGAAGAAGTTGTGGGCAAAACAAGATTTGAAGTTACAGAGAGAGGTTCGGCTAATAAACATGCAGCTAGAGTCAGCCAAACCTGCAACATAAAAATCAAGTTTTCGGAAGAGTTTGAAGTATAAATTTTCTGCTAGAACATTATCCAATGACCTAAGCCAAACCTACAAATGAGTTTTGAACAAAGTATCAAGGAGATGGTTCGGCTAATAAGAGAAACCAAGAAGTGAGCCGAACTTTGGAGCAACTTTTGGACGAAAGTACAAGAAGTTACGGGAGAATGTTCGGCCGAAAGAGAGCTAGCCGAACCCCAGGTTCGGCTGATAATTCTCCACCACTTTTGAGCTGACCCTGACACACATCTGGAGCAAAAATAACTTGTCAGGTTCGGCCAAAGAAGTCCATACACGTTTGAGCCGAACTTGACAACTTCCTGTGACACTTTCAACGCGTTTTTGACCCTGTGTTTGATAATATACGAGCCCGGAAGGATTTTGAAGACCTAATTTACTGAGCACTATATAAAGACACCTCCCAAACATTTAAAAGATATTCTATAATCTTTTATCAAGCAATTGGAAAGGAGAACTCAAGAGAAGAAAAGCTTGGGTTTTGGAGAAATTCATCACCGTAACTATTTCTTTACCATTTTATTATATGAAACTCATGGGTTTCATTAGTACCATAAGTAGCTAAACTTCTTAGTGATTGGGGATGAATTCTAAGTTCAAGACATGATTTGAGTTATTATATAAATTTATTTTTAAGTTCTTCACATGATTATTCATTGTTTATACTAATTAGAATATTTATGATTGATTGATAGATTGTTTAGGTGGCCAACTGAATTAATTTGTTGATTCAATCAAATGCTAGTATTGAGTTAGGAGATAGGTAATAGTTGAATAATTCATACAAAAGTAGAGAACACAAGACCTTGCAGAGGGATTCTGTGTAGCAATTGTGTGCATAAACAAACATTAGAAAGTGGACCTTGAGCTAAGAGTCTAACTACTAGGATTAATCTATAATTCACAAAAGATAAAGCATTCGAGCAAATTACACATTGAGTGAGCTACTACTAGGTGGTTTCGAAGAATATAATCTAGTATTGGAGATCTTCCATACCGAGTGATATAAGGAATTTAGGGGATATCACTGATCTAGCTATTATTCCACGGTTGGTAATAATCTATGATTAATTGTATTAATGGATGAATATAATAAATTGATGATGGCTTAACAACGAAGAAGGATTCCCTGATCATATTTCTCTCCATTGCTTGCAACTTAATTATTTTTAATTATTTTTAATTGCTTTGATTTTACTTTGAATCTAAAACAAAATCCCCCCATTGTGACATTTTTGACAACTAAAACTCCCTGTTGTTCGTGGGAACAAACCTTATTTTCTACTATATTATTCATTAGTAAAGTAGAATATAAATGAATTAATTTGTGCACCTACGACACGCAACAAATTTTGGCTCCGCTGCCGGGGAGCATTCGGTAGCTTTAGTTGTTTTCTTTAAGTTTTTATTTTTGTTTTTAGATTTTGATTTTTGTTTTCTAGATTTTTTTGGTTTCAGGTACTTAATCTCTGGCATCGAAGGATTGGAATTACCAGAGGTGCGGAATTCAAACCCGTAAAGGAATGGTACTACAAGAACGTCCAAAGTTGCAAGAAGAACCTTCTACATCAACAATGGTAGGCGGTAACAATAATCCACCACCACCTCCACCTCCGGAGAGAAAGTTATAATAGTTTACATCTCCATGCTTAGATTCGCAACCACTGTGCATTACAATCACTGAACCAGTGGAGCTGAAGTCGAATCTACTTCATCATATACCAAAGTTCAAGGGACATCCAGGTGAAAATACAAATCGACACCTTCAACAGTTCCAGAACACAATGACAAGTCTGAGGCATGCAACCGTAGACAGAGATATGGATATGCTACAAGCCTTTCCGTTATCATTGACAGACTTAGCAGAAAAATGGTTGTATTGTCTTCCTCTAGGGAGTGTTACAACATGTAATGAAATGAATAAGCTATTTCTGGAGAAATATTTTCCTACTTCCAAAGGTGCATCCGTTCGTAAGGAGATTAGTGGCATTATACAAATGTCTGGGGAGTCTCTATATGAATATTGGGAGATATATAAAAGGTTGTTGGAAATCTGCCCACACCATAATATATCCTCAACACTTACTATTCAATACTTCTACGAAGCATTACTTCTAGAACAGAGGAATTTGATTGATGCGGCTGCCGGTGGTTCACCTACTGAGAAGAAAATCTCGCAGGAAAACAGTTTGAATGAGAGTATGGATTCCAATGCTCAACAATTCTACACCAGAAACAACTCTAATATCAGAATAGTTAGCGAGATGGGAGAGTCTACACAGTTAGAGCAACTGATGAACAACATAGAGAAGGTAGTCCAATGAATGGCAGCAGTGATTACTCCTAATTATGAAGAAGAGTCTGAACAGGTGAATGCTATGTTCCCTAATCATATTCCAAAGTATGATCCCTACTCTAATGCTTAAAATCCAGGTTGGAAATATCACCCAAATTTCAGTCATGCAAATCAGCAAGCCGCGGCTCCCAATCCTTATGGGAGACAAAGTGGTTTTCAACAACCATAGTTCCGACCAAAACCTCCACCTCAGCCTCAACAGAACAATCAGAGTTCTAATTTAGAAGAGATGATGGAAATAATGATGTAAAAGAAAGATGAAAATGCTCAGCGTCAAGATGTAATCCTGCAAAAACAAGATATGGATATAAAGGACTTCCAACTTAAAATGGGATAATTGTCTACAGATATGAATGAAATAAAAGCACAGAATTCGGCAAAGTTGCCATCACAGCCTTTTGTGAATCCGAGAGTGAACGTCAATGTTGTAACTCTAAGAAGTGGGAAGCAAATAGAAGAGCTAGAATAATAAGAAAAGGTTAGTCACAACTTGGAAGAGGAAGTAGAGGTGGAAACCATTCCAAAAGAAAAGCCAAACTCAACTGGCCAACCTAAGGACACATTTCCTACTTTTACCACACCACCTCCTTTCCCTAGTCATTTTTCCAAGTTAAAGAAGCAAGCTCAAGATAAGGAAATCATGGAAATTTTCAGCAAGATACAAATCAACATCCTTTTTATTGAGGCCATCAGAACCGTACCCAGGTATGCTAAGGTTTTGAAGGATTTGTGTACAAGGAAGGATAGGTTGATTGCTAATGAAATTACTCAGGTGGGAGAAAGTGCAACAACTATGCTATTGAAGAAGATGTCTGCAAAGTGTGAAGATCCTAGGGGTTTCACCGTGCCAATTACTATTGGTGACAAACGGTTCGAGCATGCTTTGCTTGATTTGGGAGCATCCATAAGTGTTATGTCAGCCGATGTTTATGATTCTTTGAATCTTGGACCTTTGAAAGAGGCGAAGATTACTATTCAATTAGCAAACATGTCCAATATATATCCTAAGGGAGTCGTGGAGGACGTGTTAATTCAAGTAAATCAGTTAATCTTTCCGGTTGATTTTTACATTGTGGATATGCATAATGGAGATAATTGTTCATCTACTTCGTTACTTCTTGGGAGACCGTTTATGAAAAAAACAAAGACAAAGATTGATGTGGACAATGGTACACTCACTATGGAGTTTGACAAGGAGGTTATACGCTTCAATATTTTTGAAGCTATGCATTATCCAAGTGATATCCATTCGGAATTTTCTGTTGATGTTATTGGTTCGTTGGCACAACAGATGTTTGATTTGAACAAAGAAGGTGAACTAGAATATGTGCTACAAAATAACATTGATTTGGACGTCCATGGCATTCCTAACTTGGACGTTGATATTCCAAAGGAGTTTGTTGAGACTTGTGTTTCTTTAACGGCATCACAAGAATTTAAAATAGGCAATATTTCATATATCTCTTTACCTATAACTGATGAAGTTCTTTTACCTTCTGTTGTGCAGGAACCTAAATTAGAGCTAAAACCCCTACCTGATCACTTAAAGTATGCTTACTTGGGTGATGGGGAAGAGCTTCCAGTCATTATTGCAAAGAATCTCACAGCAATACAAGAAGAACGCCTTCTTCGAGTTCTAAAAGAGCACAAAATGGCTATTGGTTGGATAATTGCTGATATCAAAGGAATTAGTCCATCCATGTGCATGCATAGAATCCTTATGGAAGATGATGTAAATCTAGTACGTGATGATCATCATAGGCTTAACCCACCAATGATGGAGGTTGTGAAGAAAGAGATCCTCAAATTACTAAGTGTTGGGGTGATTTACCCAATTTCTGACAGCAAATGGGTTAGTCCGGTGCAAGTGGTACCTAAGAAATCATTTGTCACTGTTGTTAGAAATCAAGATGATGAAATCATTACTACAAGAGTTCAAACAAGATGGCGAGTGTGCATAGACTACAGAAAGCTCAATTCGGCTACCCGCAAGGATCACATTCCTGTGCCTTTCATTGATCAGATGTTAGATAGGTTAGCGGGACATTCTTATTATTTCTTTTTGGATGGTTATTTGGGCTATAATCAAATTGTTATTGTACCAGAGGATCAAGATAAGACTACATTTACTTGTCATTTCGGTACATTTGCATATAGAAGAATGCCATTTGGTCTTTGCAATGCGCCTGCCACTTTTCAGAGATGTATGGTCAGTATATTTTTTGATTACGTGGAAAACATTATTGAGGTATTTATGGACGACTTTAGTGTTTATGGTGATTCATTCGATATTTGTTTAAATAATCTTGAACTTGTGCTTAAAATATGCATAGACACTAATTTGGTTTTAAACTGGGAGAAATGTCACTTTATGGTAAACCATGAAATTGTACTTGGCCACATCGTGTCCTCTCAAGGGCTCGAAGTGGATAAGGCAAAGATAGACTTGATTAGGAACTTACCATACCCCACTTCGGTGAGGGAAATTCGCTCGTTTCTTGGTCATGCAGGTTTTCATATGAGGTTTATCAAATATTTCTCCAAAATCTCAATGTTGATGTGAAAATTGTTGCAAAAGGAGGCTACCTTTAACTTCGACCAGGACTGCAAGGATGCCTTTAATAAATTGAAGGAATTGTTGAATATTGCACCAATTATTAAATCACCTGACTGGAGTTTGCCGTTCGAGTTAATGTGTGATGCAAGTGATTATGCAGTCGGAGCTTTTTTGGGTCAAAAAGTAGACAAGAGGTCACATGTGATTTATTATGCATCAAGGACCCTAAACGAGGCTCAAATCAACTATTCTACTACTGAGAAGGAGTTGTTGGCTATAGTATTTGCATTAGAAAAATTTAGATCTTATTCGGTGGGTGCCAATGTGATTGTATATTCTGATCATGCAGCACTATGGTACCTATTAAAAAAGAAGGAGGCTAAGCCAAGACTCATATGTTGGATTCTTTTGTTACAAGAATTCAATATGGAAATTATAGATAAGAAAGGTGTTGAGAATACAGTTGCTGATCATCTTAGTAGACTTGTTGTTTCCGAAGAAGAACTTCCCTTAGAGCGTCTGCAGCGGACGACCAAGAGTAAAAATTTGGTATTTAACAGAGACGTAGTGGGACGGAGTAAAGACTAAATCCCATACCATACCAAATTTGCAGACCAAATTTGGTCCGCGACCAAGACCAAACTTAAATTTAGTCGGGCGTTCGTAAACTTAACGCCCCACTACGCGCGCACATAAACTTAACGCCTGGAGTGGGGCGTTGATAATGTCTTCGCCTCACCACTTCAAAAATTTCTTCTTTGGGTGGGGCGTTAACTACAGCCCCGCCCCACTTACTTTTTTTATTTTATTTTTTTTTCTTTATTACGTATTTCCATCCCGCGAAATTATAGTCTCCGCCTGACCAAATATACTCGTCCCCCTCTGCGTCACTCAACGGACTAAACCAAAATATGGTCTTTTTTTTACTCTTTAGTCTTTAGTTTTGGTCGCACCGCTGCAGACGCCCTTACAAGATCATTTTCCAGACGAACAACTTTTCTCAATTGAAGATTCAACACCTTGGTATGCTGATATAGTGAACTATTTGGTTACAAGGCAAGTACCTAGTACAATGTCTACTTTTCAAAAGCTAAAGCTTAAGAAAATAGCCAAGCAGTATGTGTGGAATGAGCCCTACTTGTGGAAATATGGTGTTGATCAAATTATTCGCAGGTGCGTACCTAATTCTGAATTTCAATCAATTCTATATTTTTTTTCATTCTTATGCTTGTGGTGGTCACTTTGGTTCAAAACGTACCGCTCTCAAACTCATTGAGAGTGGATTTTATTGGCCTACCCTATTTGAGGATGCATATGCTTTTTGCAAATCTTGTGATAGATGTCAATGAACGGGAAATCTAGGTGATCGAAATTAAATGCCACTCAATCTTATTCTCACTATCGAGATTTTTGATGTGTGGGGAATTGATTTTATGGGTCCTTTTTTTAATTCGAATGGAAAATTTTATATACTTCTTGCTGTGGATTATGTTTCAAAATGGGTGGAAGCTAAAGCCACTCCTACTAATGATTCTCAAGTTGTTTGTGAGTTTGTGAAGGAATATATTTTCTCTAGACATGGTACACCAAGAGTAGTTATCAGTGATGGAGGCTCGCACTTCAAGAAATCCTTCCATGCTCTTCTCAAGAAGTAAAACATTACACACAAGATTGGTACGCCGTATCATCCACAAACTAGTGGTAAAGCTGAAATTTCAAATCGTGAGATTAATTCCATCCTTGAGAAAACCGTTAACACTACACGGAAGGATTGGAGTTATAGGCTTAACGATGCACTTTGGGAGTATAGAACAGCATACAAGAAACCGATTGGTATGTCTCCATATCGGTTGGTTTATGGAAAAGCTTGTCATCTCCCAGTTTAACTTAAGCATAAGGCATTATGGGCGGTAAAGATGTGCAATATGGAGTATGATAAAGCGGGGAAACATAGGCAACTACAAATCAATGAGCTAGAGGAGATACGTAATGATGCTTACGAGAGTTCTCGTATACACAAGGATAAGACTAACCTTTTCCATGACAAGATGATTTCTCGGAAGAATTTTGTTGTGGGACAGAAATTTCTCTTATTTCATTCTCATCTTAAGTTATTTCCTGGTAAGCTAAGGTCCAGATGGATCAGACCATATGTTGTTACTAATGTTTATTCTCATGGTGCAGTTGATATCACTAGTCTTAGAGATGGGACTACTTCTAAGGTCAACTACCATAGATTAAAGCCATATTATGAAAACATCACTTATGTGAATGTGGATGAGATAGAGGTTAAATATTTACTCCCTCTGGAGGAGTAGCATAAGGAGAATGCCAAGTTGGGCTGGCGACTTTAAACCAAACGCTAAATGGGAGGCAACCCATAGGTTTTGTATCTTCAACTCTTATATTTTTAGTTTGTATTATTTTAATATCATATTTCCATCCATATTTTTAATTTCATTGAGTCCATAATCTATTTTAGAAGAAAATTATGATGAATACCTTTTCGTCAGAAAAATTCAGACTGCGCGTAGTTCAGTCCAGAGACCATAAATGTCAGACCGTTTATCGAAACATTGTTCCCTTCTGAAGCTTTGTATAAAACACGTATATGAACAACTTTTGTGAAATGGGGTTTTCCAAAATTCCTTACCAATTTGTACAGTATGTTTTCGTTTTATCTGCTATTACGTCAGAATTCAGAGCTTTCGGTTTTACACATTGAGGACACTGTGAAGTTTAAGTGTGGGTGAGTATTTTGCATATATATTTTTCAATTTCTTTGTATTTATTTGAATAAAACCTCCAACTTGTAGAGATTTTAGAGTCACTAGCATACTTCTAGGTATGTTTACATAGAGATTCTGACCGACATAACTGAACTTGGAAGTGTTAGGGAACTACATTCGAATTTCTTACGAATTGGTGTGTTAAATAATGGATTTAATCATTCCGGTGATGCACATTAGGAGCATGGAGAAACGCATTATTAGAGTTGATGATCAATCATTAGTGGAGACTACCCATTTTCATATCAACCAAGGCACAAACCAAATTTTATTTGTAGCTGACTAAAGAGCTTTCTATTGAGTGTGTGTCACCGTACGTTAATTCCAGGTAGAATGGTGATCTACCTAACCTCCCACCAATAGAAGCACTATTTTTGATCTCATGAGTGCTAATTTTGTCAATCATGAGGGTGACGTCTATAGACGAAAACCACCTTCTTGTAGTTTGATTTGCAGTTAGCACCATCCTCTCTCTCGACAATAACAGATCCATAGAAACACCATCATCATCAACAAGTGGAGCAACATCAAAATTTACAAGGAAAGTTGAAGATGTTTGAGGTTTACAAGCAACAATACAAGGAAGAGCGAATTTCATTTCCAAGTAAAAGAAACATACAATGAGCAGTTTTTATATACATGTTGAAGACTTACACATAATGAGCGGAATTTTATATCAAAGTATGAAGACTTATTTACAAGAGTGAAGAAAATCAAAAGATGAGAATTATTGAAGTTTATGATACGAAGACAATACAAGTTGTGAAGACTAAAGTGGTAAAGTACTTCTTTCATGGTCATATTAATTTTATTTCATTTTTATTGTTTTAGTTGCAATCTCTTCTTGAAAAAAAAAAAATATATATATATATATATACAAATAGATTTTCACTTAGGTTGTTATTTATTCAATAAGGCCATGTGGGAAAAAATATATAAAGAAGTTTCAAGCAACAATGAAATTGAGGAAAATAGTACAAATTGTCGAAGTTCTACAAGTTCGAGAGTTTATTATCAACAGTTGAATACTGAAGACCAAGAAGACGAACCGAAGGAAGGAAGACGTTTCTATTGGATGCTGTGAGAGTGGTGATTTCTTCACTTACGATTGGATGTGAAGGTGGTAAGTACTCTCATCCTTGCTATAATGGTTGATTTCCTTTCGTAGAGATCATCAAGAAAAAAATATATATTTGTTTTCCACGATTTTTTGGAGTCTCCATAAATAATTCGGAAGGTTTCCTTCCCACCATTCAACGTGTGTAGGATTCTTTCTTCATTCATGCCTGCACACATGTGAGACCCATAAAAAAGCCGTCTTATTGAGTGCAATTATCATAAAATACTTTTAAGTGAGGCAGAAGTCGAGGTGAAATGCTTATTGATCGCTCTTAGACACGCATTCTCTCATTGTGGTGTGGTTAGTTCTCACTCAAGATTTAAGAATGAATATGTTCTTTGGTATTTCTAACTTCTTATTACTAGCTTCTTATTGATTGGGAAGCTAGCATTGGAATAGGTTTTGTGGGAATACCATCTCGTAATCCCTCACGAAATCACTCTCTTGGTTTTAGCAACGCTTCATTTTCGTCCTCATAACTCTTTGGATGATTGGGAAGCTGGAACGCTTTGAAGTTGGAATAGGTTTTGTGGGAATACCTCTCGTAATCCCTCACGAGACTATCACTACACCAAATCTTGGTTTTAGCAACGCTTCATTTTCGGAGTTGTGCAACGGATATAGACGTTGCGCATTTAATAACGTTAATATCCGTTGCACAAATTATTTATATTTCATTTACCAAAATAAACTAGTGGTGCAACGTATGGTCAACGCCTACAACCGTTGTACACCCTATGGTCTTTTTTATAATATATATTAAATTTAATGGACTTATGCATTAACTTTTATTTTATTTAATCTTATAACTCGGATTTTATTCTCTCTCGAAGAAACATAAATTTTTCTCTCGGTCTCCTTTCAAAGCCCCTCTTTTCATAAACAAGAACAACTACGAAATCTGGTTTTATTTCAACCGAAAATCCGAAAATCAAGACCGTTTCTACTAAAACCTGGTATCCTAATCAAAACCCATCTATCAGAAATCTAGATCTACGTTATGAGAACTTGAATTTTTTTAGAAACCCTAGAATATCTTGTTCCTGAAATCCAGAAAACCCCTCAATCTAATAGCCGATTATGCTTTTATTAACCAAAAATTGATTGATTCAGACCTAATTTATCATCAGGTACAAACCCCAATTCTAGTTTTGTTTATTTTTGATGATGTTGTCTGATTTTGACCTAGTTTTGTGAATAGTATCTCACAGAATTAATGATTTTATCTTGGTTGCATTTATTTTGGTAAAGATTTTGCAATTTTGTGTATGTTATTTGTGTTTTTAGGTTGCTTCAAAGCATGTGTAATTTTTAATTTCATTTTTGTGAATTCTTAGGTTTAATTTAATTTATTTTGTTGAAGTTGTTTTAGATTTCATGTAGTTGTAAATGGATTAATCTCCCGATGCTCTTGTTTTTCTACAATGTTTGAATGGTGTTAGGTTTATGTTTTGTCTAATGATGGTCATAGACTAAAAAAATGTTAGATAATAACTATGAGAAAGGTGGTCATTCTTCCCCTCTGCTTAATATAGTCTTCAGTTTTTCTTCTAATCATTCAAGCATCGCGTTTAGAAAGTAAATTTTTTTCCCTACTTGCAATCAAGCTTGGCCCTTGTATGAAAAGGGGCAATTGAATCATGATTGGCGTTTTATGAAAAGGGGCAATTGAATTAATATCTTAAAATGCAATGTTTTATTCGTAAAAAGTGAAACTATGAAAGTGAATTCTCTCAACACAAGCTTGCTTTTTATGTGTATATGAGCATTATATAAGCATTCTCTCTTCCAATGCATCATGTATTTTCCTATCATCCATTGTATTGATTGTTGGATTCCTCTCTTTGCAGGGTTATGTCATTTACCATGTACGTGTAAGACGTGGTGGTTGCAAGAGGCCAGTTCCAGAGGGTATTTTGTACGGGAATCCAAATAACCAAGGTATTGCCCAACTAGAATTCCATAGGAACAAGAGGTCAGTTGCCGAGGAACGCGCTGGACGTAAATTGGGTGGTCTTAAAGTTCTCAACTCTTACTGGATTAGTGAGGTTTGTTCTACTTGTAATAATTTGTCTTTAAAATTTTGTACTGCTTCATTTATGTTCCTTCTGTAAATGACCACTATGCGGATCCTTTACTATTTCGCTCACCCTGTTTTGTTTTGTTTCCCCCCCCTCAGAATATGAAGAGAAGTTGCAGAAGTAAGCCGGGCAAAGCTTACGGAATCCTTTTAGCGCTATGAAAGTCAGTATTTTGTTAAGCTTATGATATTGTATATCACGGGGAAATCTAGGGTAGTTTTCTTGCGTTGATCCCATGTCATATTTGTTACATTTTGCTGCTGTGTATATGTTGAGATCTTGTAAGGGATCTTTATATTTTTTTGAACTGAAAACTTGCCAGTTTCGTGCAATGGGTCTCCTCTCGGGCTAAATAGACTAGCTTTTGAATTCATTTTGTTGTCTGGATGTTCTTGACATTTGGCTTTATGATTGACTACATTTTCCAATTGTTTCATTTTAGCATTTGTATAATCTAAGATTGAAAGTCTGTACAGTGGATCTCTTAGTTTAATTAATAATTACTTACATTCATTTTCCTGTGAAATCCTTATTTGCTACATATCTATACACAGTATATAGCTTGCATGGGTCCATTCAACTATTCTTGTGAATTCAAGGACGTACTTTGTCATATGCTTCTTTTATAATGTTGTTTACTGTGCTTGCTCTTTAAATGCTCGATATACGTCTTCTACTCTTGCTAACACTCTTACTCCAAAATCTTATTTGAAAATTTCAAAACAAATTAGGAGTAACATTGTTTTTGTTCAAAACTAGTGCGTCATAAAACCGATATGTATCGGCAGCCCTGTATTTTTTGCATATCACTATCTGTTGGATTTGTGTGGATAAGCATTAATATTTTTTTCCAACTGTATAAACTATTTTCTTGTTGTATAAATCTCTTCCTTTATTTATTTTGTTACTGTTTTCATTTCCATTTCCAAGTGGTGCGACCAAGGTTTGACCTTGCTGGACGGGTCGAAATCCAACCCGTTGGAAGGAAAAATTCACCGGTCCGTTACATCAGGCATCTTGAATTTCTCCTAAACATTTATTGAATTTGGGTTTGGTTTACTCACAAATCTGCCAATGTGCAGAAGTGTTGCTTGATCTTCAGTTTTTAGACTAGTCCAGTTGTCGATTAGTAACTCTAAGGAAGTTGGTTGTTTGAATTTCCTTTAAATCTCACTTGTTCTGCAGATGGAGGTCAAGAAAATGCAAATGAGGAGCCTACTTCCTATGATGGCCGTACAATTACAATATCGGGTCTTTGAAGCAAATAAATACCACAAGAGACATGACAGAGTGTCTGTGGTACTCGACAGAGTGAGTAAAAACTTTCTGAGGAGATAGACAATGAAATCTTTAACACTTTATTCATTTATTCATATTTCTTTTATTGTTTTATGTAAATGGTAGGAACTGCATATGGGAGTTTAGAGGACCCAAGGCTAACATTTAAGGAAAATATGAAATTAAGAGATGGACTTAACAATATTTCCATATTAAGCATGGTTGTTGAGCTTCCGGTTAGTTAACCTTTTTCATTCTCTTTTGTCAAATGTCTTTCATATTCAGGGAAGCACACTTTCTCGAGAAGTCTATTTGCTAAGGTTTTCACTATATGTGATTGTGTTTGTTGTCCATATTTTGAGACATGGAACGCGGGGGTTCTAGGTCCAGTCATGTTGAGTGATCTCAATGAGGGGAGGAGAGATTTATCGTGGCAAAAATGGTCATACAAGGTTTGTCTTCTGATCATCTCTTTTTCAAATTAAGTCCCATTAACATTATCCATGAGAAAAAGTTAGTCATTGTCGTTTACGTGCTTCTAGATTGGGTTAGAAGGCGAAGCTTTGGCTCTTCATTACCTGGGTGGAGTTCCACTCTGTTGAATTGGTAGAAGCATCTTTAGCCGCTCAGAAACAACATTTAACATGGAACAAGGTTAGGAATCTACAAAAATCATTGGAATCTGTTTAATTTTCTTGAAACTTTAAGGTGTCATTTTGTGGTATGTTTCAAAGCCTTGTAAGTTTTCAACTACTGTATCTTGTTCTCCTAACATATTACCGTACTGCGAGATTGCTGGACTGACAATTCATCAGATGCAATTTCCATCATCTACTGTATCTTGTTCTCGGAAGAGACTTACGTGATTCAGGTTCCTAATATCAACATAAAAATATAACTTCTACAGAGTTTTCTTTGGATAAAAGTCGAAGCATGAGACTACTACTAATAGGTATATTTTGGTGATACAACACCCAGGATGCTGGGCCAAACCATCTAAGCTGCGGGGAGCTGTTAGAAAGATCCTGGAGGTATGTTTTCTGATATGAGGTTTTCATATTTCAGTACTCTTTCCACAATTTCAAATTGTTAACTGTGCTTTCATATGTTGTTGGACTTGAATGTGAACACTAATATATAATTGATTCAAAAACATGGTTCTCCCTTGAACATCCAACAGTATGCAGGAAAATATATGTTCATCAGAAAAAAGATTTTAGTACTTGTTTTTCTTTCTTGCTTACCATTTTTTAAGCTATCTGATGATTTTGTTTTTTGATCTGGAAAGCGGAGATCCTCAAAGCTACCTTATCTAGTTTGGCCAAATAAATGATTGTGAAACCTCTAGATGTTGTTTATCAGGTTCAGTGCTTTATCTTCTATTATGCAAGAAGTTTTAGTATGTTAATTATTTATGTTATACCTGACCAATATGGAGATCTAGGCATGTTTACTTTTTTTGCTACATAACATTAAGTATATTTCTCTTTTAACATACTGTAATTGTACCCTTCCTTATCTTTGGATTTTTTTCCTGGTTTTTTTTTCCGCTGGGCTCGATGGATCTTCCAGCCAATATAGTTGACTTATTTCATTCTCATTCTACCTTATATATTGTGTTCCAGAAGCTTGCTTCTATTTCTTATTTCCTGACGCGTAAGTTCCATTGTGTGTTCATATTAGATCCTGCCGGATTTACAATAATATCGCGATACTGTTCTGCTTTCATCATGGTGTTGTTTCTTACTACTTATGTTGCCAACTTAATTTTTATCTTTTGGTTTTCAGTCTCCATCCATGGGAAGATGAGCACCAGTAGAAACGGTTGCTGAGCCTGAAGCAGATTTTACTAATAAGAAAATGGAGATGCTTCTGCTGAACCCAGACCTCTAACAACAACACAAAGACTTACATCCTCTTTAGCCTCTTCTAATTAAGTAGCTCCATATCTGTTTGGAAGGGAAGCACAGAAGTTTACGGAGACTCGTGTTTTTCACAGAGACGTTAGTTCATTAAATCTTTATGACTTATGTGTCATCGTCTTATATTTTTGTTTGGTCTGAGTTTTATGTTTCAACTTGCAGGTGCGTATTGTCTTGGAGGGTATGTTGACAAGTTCAGCAATATAATTGGATCCGTGTATTATCCTGATGGTGATTCAGTAAAGGATTTGGCTTTGGAGCTTGTAGAACATGTAACTTGTTTCTGTCACCTTATGTTTATATCCGTAAGTTTCGTTCGCAACATTGCTTAGCGTGGAGATTATCCTATTTTTGCAAATGAATTCATGTTAATAATTATTTTTAATCTAGTGTATGAAGGATACATAATGAATAATTTTCTCTTGTATTTTTTATCCCCACCTAGGGTTTGGCTAAATTTGTGGAGTGGAGTGCCAGTATGCTGTAGGATGCGAAGCGGAGATTGAAAACTGCTGAACATAAAGCAAAGAAGGATCGTTTAAGAATCTGTACTAACTACATTCCACCAGTTACAAATTTAAAAGAAATTCAATACCAGAATTTCACTGGAAAGGTTAGTGTTCAACCTAATGCTTTCAGGAAGAGAACTACTTGCGGATTATATTATCTCATACTCACGTGCCTTTGATTCTTTGGCGTCTGCAGGTGGTAGAAGTTGTGAGCGGAGACTGTATCATAGTAGATGATAATGTTGTATCGTTTGGCAACCCATTATCATAACGGTGCGTCAATCTCTCTAATGTCAGATCTGCAAAGCTGGGCAATCCTCTTAGGGATGAAAACCAGCTGCTAGTATCAACAGTCTGTACGCAAGGGTTTTTGCTGCAATGGTTTGTGTGGCTGCTTGCAATATTCTGGTGTTTGCACTGGATTGAGCTGAGTCTTAGAAGTCGGTAAGAAGGAAGAGGGTTATTGGAAGTCGATACATAGAAGGACAACTGAGCTGAAATGGGTTTTTGAATCTGAAAAGTGCAGTTTGGTTTGAGATTGTTCTGTGAAGTCAAATCAACAAAGAAAATGGTATATGTGTTAGAGTTTATGTGTGATGCTGTCCCCAGTGGAGCTGTGATTCAAACTTGTGACAGTCTGATGGGGTTTACTAAAACTCAGTTGAGAAGAGAGCAACATAGACAAAGACAAGGAGGTTTATGTCATTGATATCATGGGTTTGTAAATGGCAGCAAAGTTACTGGAATTTGCGGGAGTTTTGGTTGAGTTTGGAGCTTGTGTTGCTTCCATGAGACGGTGGATTGTTAGCCATGGTGCAGGTGGTCTATTTTACGGAGTTTGGAGCTGGCCTTTGAAGGTAAGGAGGGAACATAAGTTAACCTTGGTTGGAGTATGGAGTGGCTAGGAGGTCCGTAAGCTGAGCACTAAACAGGTGTTATCATAACTGAAGCACTATTCCCTAGTCTGTGCAGCTATCTATGGAGTTTGGAGCTGGCCTTTGAAAGCAAGGAGGGAATAGTACTATCTAGCTACTTAATTTATTGATATATGAATCGTTCTTGATGGATTGTGTTGATCAATAATTGTTCTTGGTCGATTGCAACTCAGGAGCAGAAATATGCCGGAAAATGTGCCGGCGGTAACTTTTTTTTTAACCGAAAATTTCATTTGCAACGGATATAAACGTTGTACAATTATACGTTGCACAAATTACCAGAAATGAGCAACGGATGTAACTGTAACCAAATAAATAAAACGTTAATAAAATCAAAATGGGACCCACAAAAGTGTTATTCTATAAATAATATCCGTTGCACAAATTATTTATACGTTGCACAAATAAGAAAATGTGCAACGGTTGTGCAACGTTTATAAGCGTTGTACAACTTAATTTGTGCAACGGATAATATATGTTGCACACCAATGCGCAACGCCGTTTTTCCAACGTTTATTTCCGTTGCAAAAGTTATGCGCAACGTTTATAAACGTCCCTAAATGGCCGTTTTGGTATAGTGTATAACTCGTCCGCTAGGGACACCTAGGGGTTTAAAGGCCTGTTATTCATGCTATGAGTAACCGTATCCTCGGCGACATGGAGTTGTTGTATTTTAGATAGTTTGCTCGAGGACTAGCAAAAGCCAGGTGTGTGGGAATTTGTTAAGTGCATATTTTGCATATATTTAGTGTCGAATCCATGCTAGATAGTAATTGCTTAGTTTCTTGCAAAATTATTGTATATTACGTTTGTTTTGTTTTATTTATGGTTTGCTAGATAAATCATTCAAAGTCAATGGAAATGGTTTCTAAAGAGCTATAAATTGAAGTTCTCCGAAGATACAAGTGTCTAGAACCAAAACAAGTGGGAGAAGTGCGACGAAAAGGAGCAAAGAACGTCTAAAGCATAAGAAAGACTAGAGAACCAAATTCAAATCATTCAAATTAAGGATTTCTTATCATCATCTTGAAGATAATTCAATTATGAAAAGAACGCAAAAAGAATGAGGTCAACCCGACATCGGACGAAGAAGTTATGGGAAAAACAAGATTTGAAGTTGCAGAGAGAGGTTCGGCTGATAAACATGCAGCTCGAGTCAGCCGAACCTACAACATAAAAATCAAGTTTTCGGAAGAGTTGAAGTATAAAGGTTCGGCTAGAAGATGATCCAATGACCCAAGCCGAACCTACAAATAAGTTTTGAACAATGTATCCAGGATAGGGTTCGGCTAATAAGAGAAACCAAGAAGTGAGCCGAACTTTGGAGCAAGTTTTGGACGAAAATACAAGAAGTTACACGAAAATGTTCGGCTGAAAGAGTGCTATTCGAACTCCAGGTTTGGCTGATAATTCTCCACCACTTTTGAGCCGGACCTGACACTCATCTGGATCAAAAATAACTTGTCAAGTTCGTCCAAAGAAGTCCATACACGTTTGAGCCGAACCTGACAACTTCCTGTGACACTTTTGACGCGTTTTAGCCCCGTTTTCGATAATATACGTTCCCGAAAGGATTTTGAAGACCTAATTTCGTGAGAACTATACAAAGATACCTCCCAAACATTAAGAATATATTCTATAATCTTTTATCAAGCAATTGGAGAGGAGAACTCAAGAGAACAAAATCTAGGGTTTTGGAGCAATTCATCACCGTAACTATTTTTTACCATTTTATTATATGAAACTCATGGGTTTTGTTAGTACCATGAGTAGCTGAACTTCTTAGTGATTGGGGATGAATTCTAAGTTCAAGACATGATTTGAGTTATTATATAAATCTATTTTGAAGTTCTTCACATGATTATTGATTGTTTATACTAATTAGAATATTTATGATTGATTGATATATTGTTTAGGTGGCCAACTAAATTAATTTGTTGATTCAATCAAATGCTAGTATTGAGTTACGAGATAAGTAATAGTCGAATAATTCATACAAAAGTAGAGAACACAAGACCTTGCAGAGGGATTCTGTGTAGCGATTGTGTGCATAAACAACATTAGTAAGTGGACCTTGATCTAAGAGTCTAACTACTAGGATCAATCTATAATTCACAAAAGATAAAGCATTCGATCAAATTACACATTGAGTGAGCTAATACTTGGTGGTTTCGAAGAATAGAATCTGGTATTGGAGAGCTTTCGTACCGAGTGATATAAGGAATTTAGGGGATATCACTGAGCTAGCTATTATTCCACGGTTGGTAATAATCTGTGATTAATTGTATTAATGGATAAATATAATAAATTGATGATGGTTTAACAACGAAGGAGGATTCCATGATCATATTTCTCTCCATTTCTTGCAACTTAATTATTTTTAATTGCTTTGATTATACTTTGAATCTAAAACAAAATCCCCCCATTGTGACATTTTTGACAACTAAAACTCCCTGCTCTTCGAGGGAACGAACCTTATTTGCTACTATATTATTCATTAGTAAAGTAGAATATAAGTGAATTAATTTGTGTACCTACGATATGCAACAAAACACAAAAGTTAATCCTATATTTTCAATTATTGATGTAAGATAGGTTAAAATATTTTGCGATTCAAGGATTATGTTTAGTGTATGTCATTGTGCAAATGGTGATGGAAAATAGAATGAATCCTTATTTATTCCACGTATAAGGTCGATCTCCGATCCATATTTTTTGTGTAAATACTGCGTTGTTCCATAAAGTGTCTTATTTTGAGCACGTGAATAACCAAAGTTGATTATTTTATGATTATCTTAGTTGTTATTCCGTAAGGTACTTTGTGTTGAGCATATCCAGTTAAATTGATTACTTTTGTGATCAGTTTAGTTGTGTACTTCGATTATATTAATTGTGGATTCTATTGTGATTAATCTAATTAATTTTTTAAGTCTCCATAAGTTTACTTGTGTTGAGCATATTTGGTTAAATTAATCTTATGTTCACTTATGGTTAATTTGATTGAATATTATTTTTGGATTCCAAATCCATACTTGTATGTGATTTTCTGAGTCCAAAGAAATCCTTCTTTTCTTTCGAAATTAAGGTCACTCTTGTTGTTCCCTTGGGAATGACATTTTATGGGGTAGATTTCTTTTGAACTTGTGATTAATTTCCAAATCTTTGTGGGGAGTGCGGCTGTGGAATATTATAGGGGTTATCTTGTATCTTTATTAACTCCTTGATGAATGCATTTAACTTCGGCTTTATGATTGCATCTAAACAAGATGATATACGTTTACCTTTGGTCATAAACCGTCTCTTACAGAAATTTCATTAGGATCCCGTTCTTGTACCTTTGCCAATTTTATTGACAAAAAGTGGGAGAATTAATATGCAGTTCACACTACAAATACATATGGTTTTCGGATCATTATGTAAGGGGGAGTGTTTTCCATGTGAGATGGAGTATTGACTAAGGGGGAGTGACATATCACCATAGTATTGTTGTTAAAGTTTTGATGAAATTGGACTTTCACGTTGTTTAATGATACTATGACACTGTATAACAATGACTGAGAATTCTTGTTTTCTCGCTGTTATAGCTATGGATTTTCAACAACGATGATGCTCAACTTACAACCTTTGGGATCATTGGTGTACTTGGAAGTGACGTAGATTTCGAGTAATGTTGAAGATTTGACGACATGTGGAATAGGAGCTACAAAGTTTATTTATATATTTTTTGTATTCCATATATATTAATAGTTTTGCCACTAAAATTGACAAAGGGGGAGATTGTTAGAGCACTTCTCGGTCGAACTCGCATGTCGTTGATATCTCAAGCATGTTTGTCAATATTAGTGATAAAAACTATAAAGTCTTGATTTATAGTCTATTATAGCTAAGGTCTCGGACTAGGATAGCAAGTCTAGTTAAGCTCAAGAACTCCATGGCGATTATCATACAAGACGAAGGACTACTCAAGGAACTAGTGGATCTTCATCGACTAAAAGGTATGTGGAGACTTGAACTTATCTATCACTCAAAAGTCTATCTACTCTATCTCCTATCTTGATGCAAAAGTCGTATTACTATATTTCGAGCTCAGTATATCTCGCTTATCTATTTCTCGAAATATGTGTTGGCAAAGCTTTCTCTTTAGTCAAGTTCATCTTTACCTAGTGACGAAAGTCATGTTATGTTTCAATCACTTTGAAAATCACTATGACGAAAAAAAGTTTGTGAATAATAGCTATATAACGCCCTCTGAGAATGTTTTAATGATTGAAATGAAGGTTTAGAAAATATAACCATTGGAGTATATAAGCATTTTTGTGGAAACACATATATGTATAAGTCCTTATTGCTTGAACCAAAGTTTGCGAACTTTGCTGATCAAGTGAAACTAGAAGTGTGTGAGCTTCAGTCCGCGAACTGGCAAAAGTTCTCGACCAGAGAATTTTTGATGGAGTTTGTGAACTCCTTACAGGAACTTAAGTCCGCGAACCCAGGCCGCGAACTTGAGTAGGTTATGTCTAAAACCGATGTTTGTGAACTGATCCAAATAAACTAAGGAATGTTATTGCAAACCCTGGCTTTATAGTTCATGAATCGATTCAAGTGAATCACATCGTTTTTTCTTCAATTGTGTCTTGTGTAGTACATAAAGATCTAAGCAATTGAAAAACTCTCTAACTAGTTCATTTGAGTCATTTGGACTAGTTATGGTGAAGAAGAATATGGTTGATGTGAAAGTTATCATATGGCTAACCATTTGGTTAACTATTGTTGAACCAACTAATATACAAGTTTGGGTACGGTTTTCACAAGCCTACAAACGTTCATTTCATGTGTGTGTAACAAGCTATGTTTTCGATCTAAAGGTTGATAAATATTATCTTGAATCTAATCAGGTTTTCATCTAACGGTGGATATTGAATGCTTTATTACTAAGCTAACATTGATTGCAAACCCTGATTTGGAAGACTATATAAGGGAGAACTCTAGCAACTGGGAAACCTAATCCCCACACATTCTGTGTGATGCTAGTTTGCTAAGCTAGAGTCGATTCTCCTTTAACCTTTGGTTTTCTTCTTCTAAAACCAGGTTAACGAATTAAAGACTTCATTGAGATTATGAAGCCATACCGATACTACTTTGCTTGTAGTTGTGTGATTTGATCTTGCTATTTCTGTCGTACGAGTATAATTGTAATAATTGGCTTGATATTTCTATATCCTTTAGGCAAGATATAAAAGTAGTCACAAACTCTTCGTCTCATCGTTTGTGATTCCATAATATCTTTTTTTGTTGCGTCGATTAAGACTATTGTGAGGTGATTGATAAAGTTGAGCTGTTCTTCGGAAATATAAGTCTGGTTTTATCAATTGGATCCTGTTTACCTTGATTTATCAAAAGACGGAACAAAAACTTGTAGGTATATTCATGGGAGACGTATTTATCTATTACCATTGACTTTTCTATGTGAAACAGATTTGTTTATTAAAGTCTTCGACTTTGGGTCGTAGCAACTCTTGGTTGTGGGTGAAATCATCTAAGGGAATTAAGTGCGTAGTATACTGCTGGGATCATAGGAGTAGGAGCATAACTGTACCTTGGATCAGTGTGAGATTGATTGGGGTTCAACTAGAGTTCATACCGAAGTTATCTTGGAGTAGGCTAGTGTCTGTAGCGGCTTAATATGGTGTATGTTTAATTTGGAATAGGTCCCGGGGTTTTTCTACATTTGCGGTTTCCTCGTTAACAAAATTCTGGTGTCTGTGTTATTTATTTTCTGCATTATATTTTGTTATATAATTGAAATAATACAGGTTGTGCATTGTTCGATCAATTAGAATATCTGACCTTTTGGTTGTTGATTTAAATTGATTGACACTTGGATATTGGTCTTTGGTACCATCCAAGTTATCTCTCTTTGATAAAGACTCGCAAATTTCTATTTGCTTGAGTAAAAGATCAAATTGAGAGATTGAGATAATAACTCCTTGAGATATTCTTATCTAGATTGAGTCTGACTGTCTAGTTGATTCTCTAGAAAGTAACTCGGAGTTTATCCATATAGATTGTTAATCGAAATATTGGGTGTGGTTGTTAGACCCCCGCTTTTTCAATCATATATAAAGAATATTGTTGCTTCAGTCGCGGAATGCTGGGAAATTTTAGAGAATCTAGCCTGTTGTTTTGACCAAGAAGTGTTAGCCGTTACATCAAATAAGAGTTATATCTATGATGTTTGAATTCTTGATTCTGATGCTTCGCTATATATATGTCCCACTAGAGACTATTGTTAGAGCATAGCTCGGTTGAACTCACCAAGCGTTGGTATGTCAAGTTTGGTTGCCATATTTTAGTGAATCAAAACTTACCTAAGAGTCACTTGATTATGTAACTAGAGAAAACTTCATACTACCTCCGTTTCAGGAAAAGTGTTACTTTCACTTTTTCATTTTAGCCTAAAAATAGGCCAAATTGAAAAAGTGAAAGTAACACTTTTTTTGAAACGGAGGGAGTATATGTTATACTACAAAGTCTAGGATTATGAGACCTACAAGTATTACTCGAAGACTTGAAGAATGTGAAGAAGTAACAAGCTACAACAAAGACATCATCCTTCCTCTTTAGGTTAGTAATATTTGACTTGAATTGTTTCATTGCTAACGTATCTTTCAAGTCGTGCTATGTTGAAAACATAACTGCAAAGCTGTGAATGATTATACTCTAGTAGTAAGACATGATCACATGATCATGGTGTTAAGGAATTAGGATACGAAGTATAACGCTTATCTTTTGAACTTCGTATATATGACATCGACATAATCGTATGAATTCTACTGTGATTATGTGTATGGGTAAAGGTGAAGATTTCATCCTAGGAAACAATGTTTACATTTGTTTAAAGGAAGTATATTCATGAACTTGTTTTATGAATCGGAAGGGAAATCACTAGGCTTATTGGTATTGTTATTCATTGCATATATTTGGATTACCAATATGTGTGAGTTACTAGAACCGATCATAACTTGTTATGTATCTGGGTATAACTAATCACAGTGCATGACTTATGAATTGGTATGAGTTTTATTAGTGTACCCGATCCTAAGTAATCACCTAAGATGGTATGATCGATATTTGTAATTGGTGACATATCCTAGTAATTGGTGTGACCGATCACAAAAGAGTTGTGTAATCAATCCTTCTAATGGCGTAAACGGTCCTAGTAATTGGTGTAACCGATCCTAGTGACTTGTGTAACCGATCACAAGTAATACCACGAGTATATGGTAACCGGTCCTGGTAATTGATGTAACTGATCCTGGTAACTGATGTAACCGGTCCCAATAACCATATTAAGGTAGAACTGATCCTTGTGTTTGGTAGAACCGTAAACCCATGATTAGTGATTTGATATTTGATCAATCACATAGTTGTCTTGGAATACAGATGAACCAATTCTAAACTTGTTTGGAAGTGTGGTATAATCGATTCCAAGATTGTAAATATGAAA
The DNA here is from genome assembly GCA_023529315.1 of Papaver bracteatum. Lineage (NCBI taxonomy): Eukaryota > Viridiplantae > Streptophyta > Magnoliopsida > Ranunculales > Papaveraceae > Papaver > Papaver bracteatum. Next base: position 162,156 of record JAJJWX010000552.1, on the reverse strand, counting down.
AAATATTTACATAGATAAGATGTCAACATAATTTGAATATGATCAGTAACTCTTATCTTTTATTGTTCAAAGATATTCCTTAATAGCACAAGAAGATCCCGGACCGAAATAAATTGAGAATCTTTTAATTAAGGTTATTAGTTTTTTATGCTTTTAATTACCAGCAATTAAATGCATATTTCTGGAAAATAACAATTGGTAATGTGCATTTACTAAATTGGATATTTTATAGTGAAATTTCGTAAATATTGGACCAAGCATTTCCAGGAATTATGAAAGCCGATATTGGGCATTTATTGCATATCTTAATAATATTCGGTTTTGGAAATTCCTTGGTGTCCAAACATCCTTGGTCTATAAATACCCAAGTTTGCATTTCATGCAAACTATCCTAAGAGCCAGGCAAACTTCATCTTTTTGTTGTTTCTGGTAGATCCGTCTATCCGGAGAGGAAATTACCCTAATTAGTCAAAATCTATTACGACCGCTCGTTTAGACTTCTGTAGGATCAAGAAGCTCTACGAGTACCGTTGGTGGGAAACTAGATAATTGCAGTTTATTTTTGTTTTCGATTGATTTGATTGACTAACGGTTGTTGAAATTTGGTTTCACCTAGTTTGTTTATTCTTGAGAATCTTCTCTTCTGATATAAAATATACTCAAACTAGATTGAAGTGTCGACGGGATATTTAGAACTGTTTGTAGATCTAAAAACATCTTATGATAATTCATTGTTAACAGACTTCGTTTTGTGCGTGATTGATCACAAGAGATTCAAGTGGTGTTGTGCAGGTGTTTATTGAAGATTAAAGAAGATTTCTGATTTGGTTTCTATATCTTTGGGTGTGCACAAAACTTGATCGGATGGGATCTAACAAGAATCATATTTATTCGATTGGTTAGTTGTGTAAGATCAACATCACCTTATAGTTTCATGTTTGATTCTATATTTATTGATCGCAAATCTAAACTCTGCTACTTCGGTAGTTGTTGGATATATTGATCTGACCAGGAAAAGGAGTTTATTTGTTAAACAAAAGGGCCTTTGCATATGACTTGAGATATCTTCATCTGAAAGAAGCAAGATAGTTGTTACCAAACAGATTTGTTGTTCCTTTACTGTTTGGAATACGATCCAAAAGAATTGTTCCAGTGCGTGCACTTATTGAATGTCGGAAGCGCAGGGATACGGAAGAAACTAAGTGAACTAGGTTTAATTGCTTGGTCTCAACTATACAAAGTTGGTTTAGATTTTGTATAAAAGCTTAATTCTGAGAGTATTCAATTCTGGAGTAGGTCCCGGGTTTTTTTTTGCATTTGCGGTTTCCTCGTTAACAAAATCTTGTTGTGTCTTTTACTTTTCTATTTCCGCAATTATAATTTGCTTATTATAATTAAAAGTAAAATACACAAACGTTAACTCCGTATTACTTGATAGTGATCCTATAGAGTTTGGTTAAGTCCGAACCTATTATCAAGTAATCACACTTTGATTGTTGTATTGTCTCGATCTCGTATCCATAGACGATCACACAAAGTGTGAATACCAATTTATAGTATTATCTCGACTTTTTCCATAGACAATCACTTTCGGTAAGAGGACTTATAGGTGGATAAAGATTATGGTGTATTTGGATACCCTCATCTTTTCAACTCTTTAACTGCGTACAAAGAGGTTGGTAGACCCTTGTGAAAAATGCTCCGATTCTTACTTCGTTTAACAATATCAAATTTTATACTTTTGTTTCATGTAAGGTATTAAAGCTGAGGCTAAGCAACATGCTATCCATGTATCTCATGTTTCATTTTTCCATTTATTGAGTCTTTTTTCCTTCTCTTTTTTTGTGAAATACAACACATATCGATGGTTTTGATCCTTCCCTAAAATTTGTTGGAATTGCGTTGGGACCAAGCTTATAAGGACTTTCTGCTCTCCTAGAAGAAGATAGTTTGATAAGTCAAAGGCGGGATGTTGCAGTAATAAAAGTTGATGATATAAGGCGTTCACCAATAAATGTTGATGATGTTTCAGCTGATAAGCCAAGTATGCTATTTGTAGATAGACTTCCAAAAAATTGTACCAGAAGAGAAGTATCTCGTATCCTTTTAAAACAAGGATTAATTGGGGGCCCCGAAAAATAATTGGGGTCCCCTAGAGTTGGTCTCCAAATAGCATTTTGGGGTTACCCCTTATCTCAATTTTTCGAAATGGCTAAACTACCCCAAACTATGAAAAATCGTCAATCAAGTTTGAAAAAACTGACGACTCCAATCTGCAGTTATGAAAAATCGTTAATCAAGTTTGAAAAATTTGACGACTCCATCTTTTAGTATTACTATATACACTGACGACCCTTTCTTATTAAATGAAAGTCATTAGAAAAAGAAAAAAAAAACTAAAACTACCCTTAGAAATAATTGACGACTCTAATTATTCATTAACGATTCTCTAATTTTTAGCTTTACTACCTTGTTCTCTGACGTGTTGTCATCTTATTGAACCAATTATTTAAATATCTAAATCATCATGAACTTTCAAGGAACCAAAAGGGGATATGCTCAAGCTTCAATTGCTTTCTATTGACGATTCAAACCAATAGAAAAGTAGTATGAATCAAACCAATTAGCGATTCATATGCTTTCTATTGACGATTTTCAAAGTAAAATTAAAAAGGGTCGTCGAAAGAATTGTTCAAGGTTAACGATTTTTCATAAATTATTGGTAGGGTTGTTTTCACCTCCACCCTAATGGTTAACGATTTTTCATAAATTCCACATGCAGATCAAAAATCGTTAAGCAACAAAACTTCGATGTTAACGACCTTTTTTCTGAAATTGCAATTATAAATCGGATGAAAAAGAAATTCTCCACAATCGTTAATGGAGAAAATGGGGACGATAGGGAGAGGCAAGGGAGGAGAAGAAGAAGAGTTTTGGGTTGGAATGAAAATTGGGGGCCTATCTTAAGTGTTAATAGGATTTTAGGGTTAGTTTTTAGAGAAGGGTAAAATGGTATTTTCACTATCATTTTGGAAGCCTCCTAACTTTTCTAATGTGGGTATAAATTTGGTGAGGTCCCCAATTATTTTCCAGGCCCCAATTAATCCTTGTTTTAAAACCTTATTGAACTGTTTGGTGTGTGACTTATTATATTTGATTGTAGCTTAGTTAATTACCGATTCAGCTGATTCACAATTCTTTTCTTAGCTTTTTAAAGTTTGGACAGAAAGTATCTTGCCCAGGTTTGAACACTAGACCTCTGGTGCCCTTAGTATTAAATGCTAAACCATTAAACATGAACCAGCCGTTGTTTTTTGATCCGTAAAGTGTACAGAGTATGTTAGCTATAAAACTGTTATAAACGTGTAATTATGTTAAAATATCTAGGATGAATCTCGTTTATTATTGGGATGTCCTTGTATCTAGAAACTCTAATATTTTTCATTGCCCTTTCCGTCTCCTTTTCCTTTTACAAGACGTTATCAGTCACGTTGCTTTACCGACTAAGCAAAAATATTATTTCTTCCTCTGTATGGTGGGATCGGACGGGCCAAACTTCCGTCACATATGCGAACACAATACATACTGAGTTTGTTTTATATACTTTTGTCGCGTAGACAAAGACTGTAGCATCCATTAATGTTGGTCCACTTTGATATAAGTACTAACATTATTTTAATCTTTAGTAGATTTTAGTTGGATCAAGATCCATGTTACCTCAAACAGTTTTTCATTGAGCACAAGGACAAGACATCAAAACGCCAATATATCGTGTATGTTTATTTTTCTCGGGTTATTGCATTGTCTTATTTTTCTTGAGTCTATTGTTTTTTTCTTCCATTTAATGAAACCATTAATGGTGAATGATGCTTTTCCTTTTCAACACACATCATGTTGTATTCCTTGACGGAGGATTTTTATATATATTCCCTAGTTTATGGGACGTGGGTGATCAACTTACCAAATAAGTTTAGGCATTTTTCGACGAACCCTAGATCTTCTCCTCAAGTGTCTGGTTTGGTTCAAGTAAGTTTGTTGAGAAGCTATTTCAATGGAGTTGCTTCTATTACTGGAGTTTTTTCCAGATTCAAAGTTCAATGGAGTTGTTTAAATTGATAGAGTTTTTTTTTCCAGATTCAAAGTTCTAATATTTGGTTGGGATCATTTCAACTGTTATCTCCATTTTCAAGGGATGGGTCGTTTTCTAATGTTGATCTAGCTTGTGGTGATTTTCCTAGGTGGAGAAACGGCGGCGGCATCAATCAGTGGTGGTAGTCTTTGCGGCTACATTCTCAAGGACCGTTGATATTAGGGTTTTGGTTTGCAAACGGGTTGTGGGATTGGTGTGTAGGCTTTCTTAATCAATGTTGTAATATTTGCCAATTGGGTTGGGTGTCTTTTTTTGAACGATTTTTTGGGGACCATGGTTTGATTAGGCCAACCTCCCTATATTTATAAGGGGTATCCTAAAGTTATGAAAATACTAATTTACCTTTTATCCTAATTTAAATTAAAACTAACCTAATAGCCACCTAAACCTAGTCATTTATATCTAATCAAAATAAATCATTAAACATAATTATAAACAAAAGCGTGAAGGAGATGAGAGGCAACGAAAAAAAATTAGTTTTGAAAAAAAATATGTATTTTCTTTTTCCTCCCTTTTTTCGTGACGTTACTCGTTCAATTGAAAAACCCATCACTTTTAATTCGTTTTGATCGAAAATTTGTGTAGAAATCATCAAAATAGGGTTTAAATTGAAGTTACAGTAGCTTGTTCGGTTAGCAGTAGTTTAAAAATACATAGTTTGCTAACCGAACATTAATTTTGAAACCAAGAACACAAAGAACACTTCGACGAATTTTTTTCTCGTAACCAAACTATGCAAAACCTCGTCTACATGTTGAATTTTGCAAAACCTAGTCTCTTATAAAAAAAACTTCGTCTACATGTTGAATTTTGTTAACCAAACTATGCAAAACTATTGGACGTGAATATACAGTAAGTATCTCTGCCAGCACAGCTGCACACGTGAACATACAATCAGCATCTCTGCCAGCACAGCTACATCTCCAGTCCAAGTCTAGCGCAAGTCTTTAGGTGTATAGTTACTGATAAGTTGTAAATACGAGTCTTACGTTCTTTTGGTTATTGTATCAAGTCATCCTGTAAACCCGTATAGTCTGTTAGGTTAAGGGTTTGAACCCTACTCTTCTTCTTGTACTGATGCATATAAATAGTTAATGAAACCTCAATATGTCTACACAGTTGTGAGACATCAAAACCAATAACTTAGAATCTTTGATGGTATCATCTTGATCCATCCTAGGACCTATCTTTCATCATTCTTCCGCTCAATTATCAAACTTCTGAATTCTCTCACAATGGTGGACACTTCCGATCAATCTCGTCCTCCATCTCCAACTCATTCAACCCATGATACTCATTCAAATCATGAAACTAATGCAAACCACGAACCTCAACATAATTCTTCAGGGAACAGTCGCACCTTAGACCCCTACATCATCCACCCAAGTGACAATCCCACCACAGTTCTCTCTTCTCCTCTTTTACAGGGAGATAACTATGGTTCTTGGGTTAGGGGAATCACCAAAGCCATGAATGCTAAAGGAAAACTTGGTTTCGTGGATGGTTTTTTGCCGCCTCCAAAGGTTCCACTGCAATATCAGTGTTGGAAAAGATGTGACGATCTCGTAGGAAGCTGGTTGCTGAATTCCTGTCAGCCGGACATTATGGCTAGTTGTCTCTATGCTCCTTCCTCTCATGCCATCTGGAAAGACCTCCAGGTGAGATTTTTCATATCTAATGCACCTATTTTGTTCCGTCTTAAGTCTGTTATAGCTGTTATTAGACAAGAATCGATGTTTGTCTCTTTGTATTACACAAAGATTAAAACTTTGTGGGATCAATATGACTCCCTTGTGGATGCTACCGAAGTGTGTATCTGTGGTGCCGGAAAATATCTACTTGAGAGATTTGAACGAGAAAGAGCAATGGAATTTATCCAAGGCTTACATGATCGTTTCTCAAACCTCCGAAGTCAGATCTTAATGATGGATCCTTTTCCTACCGCCCTCCACATATTCAACATGGTGCAGGAGGAGGAAGAACAACAACATATTACTGCAACCCCTCTGCCTAGCATCGAGTATGCTGCTCTGAACACAAATCGATTCTCTGCATCGTCCTCATCAAATCGATCTTCTACTGCTCAAAACAAGAGGCAAAGACCCCATTGCGATTACTGCAATCGCCATGGACATGTTAGAGATCATTGTTATCGCCTTCATGGTTTTCCTCCATCATCATCTGCTCTTATTGCTGTTGCTGCCAACACTACGGCTGTATCTCAGGATTCTCATCTTATGCAATCTGCTACTATGCCTGCCTTCTCAGCTGACCAGTATGCTCGTTTGCTGGCCCTTATCAATCCTCCAGGAGAACATGCATCTGTAGAACCCCATGTGAACTTCACTGGTAAGCTCTTTAACACTTTTTTTTCGGAACCTTGGTTTGTTGACAGTGGCGCAACTCACCACATATGCAACTCCTTATCGTATTTTGCCTCTTATACTCTTGTTAGTTATCTAATCCAAATGCAATTGCCTGATGGCACCTTATCTACGGTTAAACACATTGGTGAAGTTGTGTTTTCTCCAAATTTAAAACTATCCAATGTTCATCACATTCCTGAATTTAAGTTTAATCTTCTTTCTGTGAGTCAATTGACTCGTTCTTTAAATTGTGTTGTTATTCTCACACACAATTCTTTTGCCTTTCAAGACCTGCTCATGAACAAAGTGATTGGTCAGGGTGATCTCAGTGGAGGACTCTATCAACTCCGAGTTTCAACATCACTAGCAACGTCGCATACAGCTCTTTTCAATAAGACGCCATTCGAAATTTGGCACTGTCGTCTTGGGCACCCTAGTTTAGAAAGATTTAAGTTTTTATGTAGTTCGAATGATTATATTCATTCCAATTTTTCAGTTTCTTGCGATGTATGCCCGATGGAAAAACAAACTCGTTTATCTTTTAATAAAAATCGTATTTCTTCTACAAGATGTTTTGAACTTATACATTGTGATATATGGGGTCCCTTTTGCACACCATCTTTTACTGGTGCAAGATATTTTCTCACTATTGTTGACGATTTTTCTAGGTGTACTTGGGTATATCTTATGCACACCAAGGGAGAAACTAGAAAATTCATGCAATTTTTCTCCCGTCATGTTATCACTCAGTACTCTCAAAAACTGACCACTATATATAATGGTACTTCACTACCTTATTTACCAATTCTACAGCGTATTCGATCTGATAACGGGTCTGAATTTCTTTCCAATAATTTTCAGACTTGGATGGCCGATAATGGCATTCATCATCAGCGCAGCTGTGTTCATACTCCACATCAAAATGGCATCGTTGAAAGGAAACATCGTCATTTGTTAACTGTTGCACGAGCCCTTCGTTTTCAAGCAAATTTGCCAATCACCTATTGGGGTGAATGTGTGCTCACAGCATCTTATCTTATCAATAAGATGCCAACTCCTCTTCTATCAAAGCGGTCTCCGCATGAAGTTCTGTTAGGTACTCCTCCTAATTATCGAAATCTTAGAGTCTTTGGATGTTTATGCTATGCTCGCAATACTAAAATTACTAAAAAAATTGATCCTCATGCTAAACCGGGTGTATTTCTTGGTTACCCATACAATCATAAAGGTTTTATTGTATTGGATCTCGTTACAAAATCCACATTTGTCTCTCGTGACGTTGTTTTTCACGAGAATGTTTTCCCTTTTAAGGATGCTAAAGTATCTACTTCAAATTTCTTTAACCCTGCGTCTCAAGAGGAATTCTATTTTGACGATATTCCTATTTCGCAGTTACAAACAGATACTCAAATTCCTTCCCCAGTCGTTTTGCCTACGGATAGTTCTGACAATCATTCATCGCAGCCCATGCTTCCACCACAGCTAACTGACGCTGATGCTTCCCCTCAATCCAGCACTACAACTTCTCTACCAGCGCATGCCCACACTTCCGATGTTGACTCATCTCTAATATCTCATGATCCTATACCGACTGCTGAATTACGCAGATCGACTAGAGCACATCGCCCTCCAAACCACTTGAAGGACTATATATGCTCGGCAAACAAGTGTACCTCTCAGTCCCCATATCCTCTTACAAATTTCATTTATTTTAATCAATTCACTCTGCAACATCGCGCTTTCCTTTCTTATGTCATTGTTAACGATGTGCCACGCACTTTTACGGAAGCAATAAAAATTCCAGTTTGGCGTGATGCAATTATCACGGGGCATACTGCACTACAGAACAATGATACTTTCACCACTACCACTCTACCTCCGGGAAAGTCTGTCGTTGGCTGCAAATGGGTATTCAAAATCAAATACCACCCGGATGGAACAATTGAACGCCATAAGGCTCGTCTCGTCGCTAAAGGATACACACAACAAGAAGGTATTGATTACCATGAAACTTTCGCTCATGTTGCTAAACTAGTCACTGTCCGTGTTTTACTATCCATAGCTGTTGTTCATAATTGGTCTCTTCATCAACTCGATGTCAATAATGCATTTTTACAAGGTGATCTTGAAGAAGATATTTATATGAAAATTCCACCTGGATTTCACAAAAAGGGAGATACTCGTGTTTACAAGCTCAACAAATCCTAATATGGGCTTAAGAAGGCCTCTCGTCAATGGTTTGCAAAATTTTCAACTGCCTTACTAAATGCAGGATTCACTCAATCTCGTGCTGACTATTCTCTTTTTACCTTCCATTCTGGATCAGTATCTATATATGTTTTGGTTTACGTTGACGATATTATTATCACAGGTACAAGTGATTCGGCTATACAAGAGATCAAACGTAAACTAGAATCCCAATTTTCTTTAAAGAACCTTGGTCGTCTACAATATTTCTTGGGCATTGAAGTATCTCGTTCCCCCAAAGGTATTTTTCTTTGCCAACGCAAATACATCCTTGACATTATTAATGATTCTGGCCTTTTAGGTGCTAAGATTGCTCCATCTCCAATGGAACAACATCTAAAACTTCTTCCATCCTCTGGGGCTCCTCTTTCTGATCCTAGTATTTATCGTCGTCTCATAGGCCGTCTTCTTTATCTTCAGGTGACTCGCCCTGATATTACTTTTTCAGTTAACTATTTAAGTCAATTCATGCAGCAACCTTGTTCTGGTCATCTGGATGCTTCACATCGTGTAGTCCGTTATCTTAAGGGCACCGTTAGTCATGGCATATTTCTTTCAGCCAATAGTAATTTATCTCTCGCAGGGTATACTGATTCTGATTGGGCAGGTTTCCCTACTACTCGTCGTTCCACCACAGGGTATTTCACTATGTTAGGCAACAGTCCTATCTCTTGGAAGTCCAAGAAACAACCAACCATATCTCAATCTTCCGCTGAGGCTGAATATAGAGCTCTCGCCAAGCTCAATTCTGAACTGCAATGGTTACATTATTTGTCCACTGATATGCGTATCAACATTCTGAAACCCATTCCAGTTTACTGCGATAATCAAGCAGCTATCCATATTTCTGAAAATCCGGTCTTTCATGAACGAACTAAACATATCGAAATCGATTGTTACTTTGTCCGTGAGAAACTTATCTCTGGTCTCATTAAACCACTGCATATCCCTTCTGCAACACAATTAGCATACATGTTTACAAAGCCACTTTGGGTGGACCATTTTCGGCGTTTTGCGAGCAAGTTGGGCATTTGTCCAGATTTTCCAAACGCTCCAACTTGAGGGGGGGTATTGGACGTGAATATACAGTAAGCATCTCTGCCAGCACAGCTACACACGTGAACATACAATCAGCATCTCTGCCAGCACAGCTACATCTCCAGTCCAAGTCTAGCGCAAGTCTTTAGGTGTATGGTTACTGATAAGTTGTAAATACGAGTCTTACGTTCTTTTGGTTATTGTATCAAGTCATCCTGTAAACCCGTATAGTCTGTTAGGTTAAGGGTTTGAACCCTACTCTTCTTCTTGTACTGATGCATGTAAATAGTTAATGAAACCTCAATATGTCTACACAGTTGTGAGACATCAAAACCAATAACTTAGAATCTTTGAAAAACCTCCATTAAAAGTGGGTTCGGCTACCTGCGACTTTCCAAACGATAACCGAAACTACACTTCCAGATATGTTCAGCTACCTGTTCTTCATATCAGGTAACCGAATTCGCTCGACCTTGCCGAAATCTACTTAAAAATTTACATTTTTAGGAAAGTTTTGACTATTGTAAGCAACATTAACTAAGTTTGAGGTATACCCGAGTAAATAGTTTTCCTTTGGTTGTGGTTGGTAAAATCCACCATTTTCGACTTGAGATTGAGTTTGGGGAAGAATACATTGATCAGAGGGTAATTTTAGTATTATTAAAAATATTCCGTGCAAGGTAAATAAGGGCACAACAGTTCGGTTCTGCGAGGACCCGTCACCCATGGCTCTTTAATGTCTCCTTACAATAGAAATTTCCTGATTTTTTTAGTAAAGCAAGATCAAAAGGAAAAATGGTAAGTGAGGTTGGTGTTGCATCAGGTGAAGACACTAATTGGTTGCTCGACACATAATGTCGGAGATCTGTCAGATATTCAATTCCTCATTGACAATTAGTAGCACCTCATATGTAGGTGCAAACAGTTTGATATCTTTCCAATGTTGCCATTAGCTTTATTATGATTTTTGTGTAACAAAAATAAAAATACAAAATGCAGAATGCAGAATTAAACAGTTGAGAGACGGTATACATTATCTCAATTTGAGCAAATACTTTTCAGGAATTAAACAGTAAAAGAAGCACACATAAACGTCAGATAACTTAACTCCACGGTAATGACGGAGGCTTCTTCATGGTAATGACGGAGGCTTGAACCAGTCGAGCTCTTGAGGAGTAGATTTTGACCAATTGGGTTGAATCCAACTGCAGTTTCTAAACCATCCTTGTGTACCCCAAAAATTCTTAGCAAAATGCTGACTCCCAAAAGAGTGATACCTACCTGTTTCAAGTGAATAGAATAAAACCCCTTCACCATTCAAACATAATCTAGGAAAATATACTTTGTTCTCCATCCGACTATTCGGAGCGATTGCTGAGAAACAAGTAATGCCTCTGATGAACAACATATGCTTCCCCAAACTCTCAACTATAACCCATTCCATCTCAGCAAAATCCAATCTCAAGATTGTAACTGGCCATTTGAGACCTCCTAGTTTCACTAACAAAAGATCATATCCACACTCCGCCAAAAAACTTGGATATGAGTCATTAAATTCAAGGTTTTCCACTATAGTCTCCCAATAACCATCATACTCCAGATCTAACTTTACTAAATCTCCGCTATAACCTACAGAATAGAAGTCCCCATGAAACGAAATCGGAGTGTTGCGTAAAGGTGAGTATGGCCAGTACTCTCCTACGTTAAACCAAAAAAAATCCCATTCCCGATTCCCCCTTTTAATGCAGTGGATATTGACTATTTCAATGTCACTGTAGTCCGGTTCCAGATCCACCCTTACCTCTGTGGCGAAAACAATACAGTCTGAACAAGTCGGTATAGAGGTGAAAGAAATGTCAGACATGTTATAATACCCAGGAAAATCTGGAAGTATGATGATCTCTCTAGTGAAAGGATTGTAGAAGAATAATTCAGCCTCTCTTGACATTAGTAGCCAACCCCTGTTTTGATAACGTATTGTGGCTCCTAGTAGCAATTCTGAGAAGTTCATGAGGTAGTTCTCATTTTCATGCATCGGGTTTACTAAACTGTATACAGTGGAGCTGTTATCTCTGGAGAACAGTAGCCATGGGGATATATATGTGGTTTTCAAGATCTGGGTAGACGTAATTGTAGACTTTACTACAGGCATTATCTGTCGATTGGATTTACAAACTGATCGAAAATACACATAATCCAGTGGGTGCAGATAACTTGATATCAGCATCACCATGTCATCGTTAAGAATATCCCAAGGTCGTGCATTGGGTATAACACTCAGACTGGCGGTCGCATTCTTGGATTCATTATCACAATTTATGGTTAGTTTGTTTTCCAGTGCCTTAGAAATATAATCTTGGTCTTCTCTTTTAGGCATCATGATCCAATCAGGTGCAAACACTGGTTCCAGCAGCCTTAGGCGCGGCGAAATGTCATAGTCCCCATCACTTTCGACTTCAAATTTGTACAAACCCACATCTTTAGATGAGATTATGGATCCCATCGTATGGTAGGGCTCACCGAAAGGGAGAGTGTAATACAAACAACCTCTTGGCAGTCCCAACTTGGCAGCTGAGCAACAAAGGCTGTTTTTTCTGCCAATAAACAAAACATCATCACCTAGGCTATTCACCAGCTCCCACTTCATTAAAATGAAATCTAACCTGGTTACAAATATTGAGATTACTACTGGATTAGTATCATCAAATCCTTTATAATTGAAATCCACTCTTATCATGAATAGGTCATCATGACCTTGCACAAAGTACCTGCGTTCCCTAAAATCGTCCTTTGCTCCTTGCAATGGAACATTCAAACCCTCACTTACATGGAACTTCTTCATAGAAAGGGACGTATCAACTTGATGTTGTTTTTCAATCTCTAGGAAATCCCCCCGATACCCATAGCATATAACTTACCTTTATGACACTGAACGTACTCAAGCTCGTACATGTCTCCATTAACTTTTTCAGAAAATAATTGGCTTCTCCATTGTTTTTCTCCAGGATGGCAGAATAAGAAGGTGTAACTTCCAAAGTTTGACCGTGGTTGATACATAACTAAAACTAATGGATCACTATCATTAATACTATCAACATCCTTGTTTCTAGGAGGTGATGATAAGACACAATCAAGTATATACTCATTCGGATCACTAGTAATCAGATTGAGTAGACTCGGTAATTGAATTAGTCAGAACTAGAAAATATAAAGATAAAAGAGAATTGTATTATTGAATGGGATATTTTACATTGAGAACTCATAGGATTATATATAGCGATACCGTAACTTGGTATGCAAGAATAATACTTGTAAATCAATTCATACTAAATATATCAAATACTAAATATAACCCTAAATACTAAAACTTTCCATATAATTTATTATTACTAATCATATACTCTAACACCCTCCCTCAATCTCATGGGGATTGCAAATCACATGAGATTGGCCTTGAAAGTTGTTGATGAAGTGCGGTGCTAATAAACGTCCGAGAAGTATAAGAAGAAGCGCGTCGCCATTAAAAAGAATACTGATTAGGAGAACCGCCAAAGTAGAGAAAATAACAGAACCACTGATGGAGCATATAAAAACCTTCGATAAGAGAAAAGAGATAATACCCTGCATTGTCTGCAAAATTGGGATAGATGACGAAAAGATAGAGAACAAAATTAATTAATCAAAGAATGACCGAGGCTGCGTAGTTGAACAGAAAGTCGAGAAGAAAATAATTGGTGGGGTAGAAAGTGAAGTAGTAAGGGGAAAGAAGTTATTGGTGAAGTAGTAACAGAAAAGAATTTCGAGAAAATATGGGATTAATTGAAATCAAAGAAAATATGGTTTTAGAAAGTATGCAATGGGCTTGCTTGATTAGGGTATGATAATGGGCTTGTTGTTGGTAAGGGAAGAAGAACAGACGAACAGTGGGAACGGAATTAATTGATATTTAGGGTGAATAGAAGAATAATGCTGGGAAAGAAGTGGGCAGCTTGAATGATGCGAAAAAGACAGAAAAAGTGAAAGATGTGCGACAGATTGATATGGAGCAGGTTTAACGGAATTGCTTGGAAGAGGAAAAAGTGAAAGATGTCTGCCAGATATGGAGCAGGTTTAACGGAATAAGGTGGTGATGGGAAAGATTAGAGTAAGACAGCAAAGACGTGCTTTGTTTGGTGGGAACGGTTGATAGTGGAAAGAGAATTAAGGGAGAAAAGGCAGTGAAGAGAATAGTAGTAGAAAGAATGGGCAAGAAAAACTGGTCGAAGGAATTAACTAATGGGTGGAACCGTGAAAGAAAAACGCAAGGGAAAGAGAGGTGGACTGTAGTGGCAGTGGTAGAGAAAGAATAAAAAGGAGAGACGGTGGTGGTGGTGAGAAATAAAGAGTTTGGTAGAAAACGAACGATTTTTTTTTTTTTTGATAAACCTAATAAGAAAAACTAATCATATTGCAGCGGAGGAAAGATACGGCGGACGGTAGCATTGGAGACTACCGCCGCCGGTTAGAAAAGAAAACGAGGTGGGCAACAGGTCCGGAACGAACCCGCTGATACCAAGTCAGAACTAGAAAATATAAAGATAAAAGAGAATTGTATTATTGAATGAGATATTTTACATTGAGAACCCATAGGGTATATATAGCGATATCATAACTTGGTATGCAAGAATAATACTTGTAAATCAATTCATACTAAATATATCAAATACTAAATATAACCCTAAATACTAAAACTTTCCATATAATTTATTATTACTTTAATCATATTAACTCTAGGCTTACGAAATCCGAGCTGCTAAATTGTCTCTAATACACAAACTATGACGATCAATCACACAACACCGAAGGGTTCCGGGCAAATCTTCCACTATAACAATAATGGAAAACAATCCAACCCTCAAGGTGCCTATATTTATATCAAGTTGTCGTTAAGTTGAAATTTTCATCTTTTTTCCCCCTTTGAACATCATACAAGACAATTAACCAACCTTGATGAGAATGAAAAACATTCTCCTGATGCTTCAAACATTCACAAGGCATGTGTTAAGCTCATCAAAAAGTTAGTTTTTCCAAGGCAGTGGCCCAACAATCTCCCCCCACGACTTATGGCAAGTGTCACCACAAACCTGCCTGCTGAAATACACATGCTTGTATTTTGGTAGCGACTTTTCTACAATTTGTATTATCTTCTCAATAGGAACTTCAAAAATATTGATATAAAGCAGATGTATGGCACTTTGAACCTCTGTTGCCATTAACAAACCTCTTCATCCATATCATCTCCTTGTTCGCCAGTAGACAATGCCACACATTTTTGAACTTGGATAACAAGCCAAGGTGCCAACTAACTCGAATAAATTTTCTCCATCTTCCGTTTCTCACAATTCACGCCAAGTTAACTTAAAATGGTTTGTTTTTGGTGGTCTTTGCTAATGCTTTCTTGTGATAACCACAGCTGCTTTCATTTTTGCTCCATCTTTCATACTCATAAAAATCTTTTTCTTATCTTTGCAAACAATAAGCATGTCATCAACATATAGCAAAGAGTAAGAAAATCACTTGATTTTTGAATGAATACACAATGATCAGTTCCTTCATGAACGATTCAAACTTCTTGTACCATCTTCTTGGAGCTTGCTTCAAACCATAAAGACTCTTCTTTAGCTTGCACACCATGTGCTCTTTGCCTTTGACTTCAAAAACCTCGGTTGTGCCACTTGTAAATCAATTCATACTAAATATATCAAATACTAAATATAACCCTAAATACTAAAACTTTCCATATAATTTATTATTACTAATCATATACTCTAACAGAATTGTCTCTACTGTCGAAGGGTTCCACAGAAAACAATCCCGATATTTACAAGTTGTCGTTAAGTTGAAATTTTCATCTTTAACATCATACAAGACAATTAACCAACCTTGATGAGAGGGCTTCTGCCAAAAAGTTTTTCCACTCAACTCGTGTATGAAGAATTTTCTACAATTTGTATTATCAGGTTCAAAAATATTATATAAAGCATGCTTTACCTTACGTTCGCCATATGGAATAACAAGCCAAGGTGCTGAATTTGATAGTTCTAATGCAGCTTTCCTTTCATATGGAATAACAAGCCAAGGTGCTGTTTTTGGTGGTTCTAATGCTGCTGCCATTTTCTCCATCATACTCATAAAAGAGAGACCTTGATTTACTCAGTTATAAAGAGGAATTAAGAGAATAAGAAAACGGTTGTATGTTAGCTGCTTCTGTAAAGATTTAGACCGCATATGATTGAGAGAGGTCTATTGTTTTCTCTATTACGAGTTATATAGGACGTATTTAATTAATTAAGTTAGGAAACTTAGTTGGTTTAGGAAAGCCACAGCTTGTTTCTAAAGTACAGAAGGTTAAGGACCAAGGTTCTTAGAGTCAAGTTAGGAAAGCCATTGCTTGTTATAACACCACAAGGGTGGGATAAGTGGAAAGAAAATACCACACTCAAGGAAAGGTTCCCTAAAATATTCAGAATCTCTTCACAGAAAAATGCAACTATTCAAGATGTGGTAGAAAACGGTGAATGGAATCTAAAATTCTGTAGGAATCTGAAAACATTGGAAATGCAGGAGATGCTGGAATTATTTGCTATACTGAATACTCCTCCTGCTTTAACCGATCAGGAAGACGAAGTAAGAATTCCTATCTCCGGAGGTTTCTCAACTAAATCATGTTATAATTGGTTGGTGGAGCAATCTCAAACTCTTCATGGAGATATCCCTTTTCACTGCATTTGGGTTCAATTCGTACCTCCCAAAGTTCAAATTCATATGTGGTCTATCTCATATAATTCTATTCCCACATTGGATAATCTACTAAGAAGGGGAAATGCAATTCAAAACGACACCTGCTCTCTTTGCAACCTCTGTTCAGAATCAGTCAACCATCTTTTTCTTCATTTCAGTTATGTGCACAAAATCTGGTGATACTTTATTGGAGGGTATAATGTAAAATGGGTACAATGTGGTTCTATAGTTGGACAACTAGAGGCCTGGAAATTTAGAAGAGGAAGAAACAGAGGAAGGAAGATTTGGGCATTACTGATATTTGCAATATGTTGGGCAGTCTGGAAAGAAAGAAACAGAAGAATAATATGGCTTCCAAATCTCCAAGAGCTGAATCAGTGTTGATCAATGAAGTCAAGTCCCTCATTTACTTATGGGGTTCAACAGGAAATTGGTTCAAATCAACTCTTTTTAGGGACTTAATCACTCACTGGAAAGTAATAATCGATTGTATGTATTCTGATTCTTGTAATCATAAAATGGGGGTCAATTCGACCTTATTACATTTACTATCAATACATTTCAACCTTTTGTCAAAAAAAAAAAAAAAAAACACCACAAGGGTCTAGCTAACAATATCCCGATGTCTGAGAATATGCTTCCAACGCCAATAGGCATCCGATGTTGATCATCGTCCAAAAGTTTTTGTGCTTGATAAGGCTATTGCTAACTCATATAACCCAAAGACTTTGATCATTATTTATTTATGTACTTCATGTGCCTTAGATTAATTTGCAGGTGTCCCATTTATCTCAAATGTCACATAGAGTTAGGGTTGCACAAGACCCGGATCGGAACCGGTGAACCGGCTTGGAACCGGAAAACCGGACCAGTATCGCACTGGAACCGGCGTATGCGGTACAGGGAATGGGAATGAAAACTAGAACCGGTAGGGACTGGGTACAGGGAACGGTTCTGAGCCTATTCCCGTCAGAACCGGTACCCAAAAACCCGGTTAATCTTATCCCTTGATCTTATATATATCGTAGTCGTTCATCTAAAGGTTATCTAATCTTACTCGTTCATTTTAGGTTAAATACAAAGTCATATCTCAGTTTCACTTTTCCTTTTTATGTTCATCTTCATTCCATTCTGCAGCCGAGAGAAACATGTGGTGATTGAAGATAATTTTTGATGTTGTAATGTTCGATGTTATTAATAAAAGATGATTTAGAACAAAGCAGATAATGTTCGATGTTGTTAATTGAAGATGATTGAGAAAAATTCTCGAATCCAGATGGAATTAAAATTTAGGGTTTGTAATTGAGATGAAGAAGAACATTGATATTCGAGATGCATATGAGGTTGGTTGTGTTGATTCGTAACAAGGGTTCATGATAAATGAAGGGATTTAACAGATTTTTGATTTGTGAAGAATTGGTAAGGGTTTGAAATTACTGCTGCAATGAACTAATGGGTTCTGTGGATGTGAGAAGAAAAGGAAACGGAGATGGGTGTTGTGGTTGGTATTTTGGAAGCACTAGTTTTTTTTACAATAATTGCTTCATGTTAGTCATTTTAGTTCAATAATTTTGCCTGATTGGTAGAATTTTGTAACTTTTGTTGAACCCAAAACTGTTTCCTTTGACTTTCTATAATCTTAACAAGTTCTGTGTGTTTGAGTGTTTCCTTGAATTTTTTTTTTCTCCGCATTGTTGTTTCAGCAGATTAATTATTTGATAAATGGGTATATTAATTTAATTGTGTTGGTAATTTAATGGTGATTCAACAAGAGTAAGAAGATAAATCAGGGAAAAAAATCTTATTGTTGTTCATACCATAGAAGAGTACAGGGTTTGCATTTTTGTTTGTTGTGGGCGATGAATTCTGTTGAAGAGAAGAATGAAACTGATTTGTCAATGGAAGTGATCTAGATTGCAGGTAAAAAACCCTGTACCTGCTTGTATCGGACCGGTATCACCGGGATAAGTACAGTCCGGGAACAGGTACAGGTACAAGTACTCAAGAATGGGAACCGGCCATTACCAGGTACAGGTACCGGGTTCATAAAAAACCCGTACCGCACCAGCCCATGTGCAGTCCTACATAGAGTAGAGAGAGACCTCCTCCCGCGAAAGAAAAGCACACGTTCCAGACCATATAAACTTACTCAATAACAATAATCTGTTCAATTCATAGATATGTTAGTGTTGCTAATTATATATTTCATAGTCTTTTAAATCTAAAGTTAGCAACGTTGAAAAGTGTCAACAGCTAACTTTAGGCCTCGTGGTAGAACTAAGAAGCTTTCATGATGCAGTGTAAAGTAAAGGTATGCAAAGCTCACCGGAAGTCATATCGAAGGTAAACAGACAGTAGCGGATACAATACAATGAATAATGAGAACTTCAACATAGATCGGAGACTCCATAATTTGATTCTTCCGATCAAAGAGTTTTTTTTTTTTTTTTTTTTTTGAGATCTTAGTTCTTGCTAATGTTATTATGTGCCAAAAGAAAAGAATAAGGTGGTAGATATTCTATCTAAGTATGCTAGACTTGATAGGATAACTAGAGTATGGTCTAATATTCCTCCAAGTATTGTGTGAATGTATCTAGTAAAGGTGGTCCACCATTATTCGAGAAAAATCCAGTGAACACTGGGTTTACCTCGTGCTTAAATCCTTAATTAACCGCCTTAAAATGGATAAGCACTATCAACTCAGTTGTTAAGTAAGATTTAGACACGTGTGTGCTTTGGGCAATTACCAACTCTATGTAAATGGCTATAAATAGCTGAGTGGTGTTCTCATTTGGATGTAACTATAAAAACTTTAGAGAAGTAAACAAAATATTCACTTCTTTCTTCAAAACACTATCATAACAATCATCACAAAACACTATAATAACAAACACTATCATTACCTATACATTACCAAATTATAAAACAATATCTTATAAAACGTTATCAGCACGAGACTCTCGGCGTGTACGTAGTTTCCAGCTAGTTCATCAAACTAAAGAAGCGGACATCTGCAGGTTTGATTTTTCTGTTACATTTTTCTTTTAAAATGTCAACAAATTTAGTTAGTCTGGATTTTATGCCATTTGAGGACTCCAGTGAGAACTATCTCCCATGGGCGCTCGATGCTGAGTTGCATCTGGAAGCGAATAAACTTGGTCATACGATCATTGGGGGAGACTGTACATCAGACTAACGCGCCAGAGCTGTATCTTACTTGCGTTGTCACCTCTCCCCAACCTTGAAACATGAGGTAGCATACTGTAGAGAACCTCAAAAGTTATCGAGTAGCATAAAAGGGAAATATGACCATTTTAAAGTGGTCACCCTGCCAAAAATTCGTGACCAATGGATTCACCTAAGATTTCAGGACTTTAATTCTGCATCGGCTTACAATTCTGAATTGCACAATATCGCTGCTCAATTAGAGATGTGTAGTGAGCCTTTATCAGAAGAATCCAAGCTAGAGAAGACGCTGAGTACTTTTCATTCTTCCCATATTGTACTCCAGCAGTTATATCGGGAACGCCGTTTTACACTGTATTCTGATCTTATATGATGTTTTCTCGTGGATGAGCAGAATAACGAATTGTTAATTAAAAATCATGAGTCCCGTCCTTGTGGTTCTACTCCGGTGCCTGAAGTAAATAGGGCATCGTTTTCTGGACAAGGACATGGACATGATCGTGGTAAGCAGGGTTATCGTGGAAAGAATCGTAAACGCGGAGGCTATAGGCATAGGAATGCCAACAACCATCCGTATAACAAAAATACGGAAGCGATGAAAGGCAAAGGGAATGGATCGACTTCCACTTCTCAAAGGAAATTTGAGAATCCCCCCAAGAAAAATGACGAGGGTTGTTATCGTTGTGGTTCTAAAGACCATTGGTATAGATGCTGCCGCGTTGATCTTCATGAGCCTCACAAGAAAAGGGAAGCAAACGTTGAGATGAATTTGGCAGAACGCAATATTTCCACTGAATCTCCAAAGTTAGAGGTCTCTGACTACTTACTCGATCTTGAAGGCAATAAATACCATACTTCTTTTGACCATTTTGATGATGGTTAGTTTCGTGTAAATTAAAGTTGTAGTATTCTGTTTTAGTGTGTTGCCTGCATTTGTACTTACCTTTTTCGGTATCTTTGGCTTGTACTAATTTTTGGGTTTTGCATGTGTGTAATATGTATGAGTGTATGTAATATACGTGTGTTGCTAAAAATTATTTTGTGCAACTATCTTATACCTTCTCTATGTATATGAAAGGGCATGGACTCCAAAAGTAATCCCGATGGTGAATTTTGTCTCGTTCATAGTGGAACGACAAATTCAATATTTCAAACACTACAGGAAAAATATACATCTACAACTGGAGTAATACAACTCTTTTCTAAAAGTCGTAGAACATCCCATGTTTTACAACTTTTTTTAAAGGAAGAGTCGTAGAATGATATCACTACCCACCCCTAGGACCAAAGGGTTGCGACAAGAGAACAAACGACAACTCTTTAATAAAAAAAGTTGGCATCAACCATCCTTACACTTCACAAGTTTGGGGTTTTTTATGTTATTTTTGTATGAAAATGTACAACAACCTTTATAAGAGTTGTTGAAGACAACCAAAATATGAAAATAAAAAATAGTGTTGAGGGGATTCGAACATGAACCTACTATGTGTTAGTCTAACTCATCAACCATGGCTACACTATCACAATTTTGTAAGGTCTGTGGGTTTTTTTTATATACTAAATTCATGTCAACCTTTGACGACCTTTATAAGAGTTGTAATAACAAAATATGATGTTCAAAAATAAGGCTCAGTCACCTGAGCCGCAAACAGCGCGAAGCGTTCTCTGTAAGCATTCACAAACATTCTACAATGACAATGCACTTCTGTTAAATTTTTTGTAACGGATGGTTAAACTTTTTCACTTCTGCAAAATTTTATGCGCTTCTGCTAAATTTTTTTCACTTCTTCAAAATTTTCCGACAAAATTTTCCGAGCCAAGTTCAGTATCGAAGTCTACTATGTGTTAGTACAAGTCATCAACCATCCTTCCGAATTCACAATATTAGTCATTTTGTGCTCTCTTTTTTTCATCACGATTCACAACCTTTATAAGAGTTGTCGTAGAGGTATAAACACTTCTGCTAAGTTTTTCTCACTTATGCTAAATTCTATTCATTTCTGCAAAAGTTTTATCACTTCTGCTAAATTTTTTCACTTCTGCTAAATTTTTTTTGTCATCACTATTGACAACCTTTATAAGAGTTTTCGTAGAGGTACAAACACTTCTGCTAAATTTTTATCACTTCTGCTAAAAAAATTAAAAAAATTCTCACTTCCGCTAAATTTTTCTCACTTCTGCTAATTTTTTTTGTCATCAATATTCACAACCTTTATAAGAGTTGTCGTAGAGGTATAAACACTTATGCTAAATTTTTCCCACTTCCGCTAAATTTTATCCACTTCTGCAAAAAAATTCTCTCTTCTGCTAAAAATTATTTTGGTCTCCGATTCTGCTAATTTTTTCTCACTTCTGCTAAAAACTATTTTCTCTAACACCCCCTACTAAATTCTAGAAATTTAGGCGTTTAGAGATTGGGTAGAAATATCCAAAAGAGGTTTTTTGTTTTAAAGTTTTAGAGAATATTCCGATGGAATCTTACCTGTAAATGGATGGATTCATCGTTCTTATGAAGTTTCCGACTTATAGTAGTCCACTCACGGCTAGGTTTCGATCTCGGAGCAAGCTGTATGCATACAATATGCCAGAGGTTTTTTTTTAATATTTTGGGGAATATTCCGAAGGAATCTTACCTATAAATGGATGGATTCATCGTTCTTGCCAAGTTTCCGACTTATAGTAGTCCACTCACGGCCAGGTTTCGATCTCGGAGCCAGAGTATGCATACAATATGCCAGAATAGGGTTTGTTTAAGGTTTCGAGAAATATTCTGAAGGACTCTTACCTGTAAATGGATGGAATCATCGTTCTTACCAAGTTTCGGACTTATAGCAGTCCACTCACGGCCAGGTTTCGATCTCGGAGCCAGGGTATGCATACAATATGCCATAATAGGGTTTGTTTAAGTTTCGGGGAATATTATGAAGGAATCTTACCTGTAAATGGATGGATTCATCGTTCTTACCAAGTTTCCGACTTATAGTAGTCCACTCCCGGCCAGGTTTCGACCTCGGAGCCAGGGTATGCATACAATATACCATATTTAAATTTTTGGGGAATATTCCGAAGGAATCTTACATGTAAATGGATGGATTCATCATTCTTACCAAGTTTTTGACTTATAGTTGTCCACTCCTGGCCAGGTTTCGACCTCGGAGCCATGGTATGCATAAAATATGCCAAAATATAGTTTGTTTAAGGTTTCAGGGAATATTCTGAAGGAATCTTACTTGTAAATGGATAGATTCCTCGTTCTTACCAAGTTTCCGACTTATAATGGTACACTCAGGACCAGGTTTCAATCTCGGAGCCATGTTATGCATACAATATGCCAAAATAGGGTTTGTTTAAATTTTTGGGGAATATTTAGAAGGAATCTTACATGTAAATGGATGGATTTATCGTTCTTATACCAAGTTTTCCACTTATAGTAGTCCACTTATAGCCATGTTTCGACCTCGGAGCGAGAGTATGCATACCATACGCCAAAATAGAGTTTGTTTAAGTTTTCGGGGAATATTCTGAAGGAATCTTACCAGTAAATGGATAGATTCATCTTTATTACCAAGTTTTCGTTTTATAATGGTCCAATCAGGGCCAGGTTTCAATCTCGGAGCCAGGTTATGCATACAATATGCCAAAATAAGGTTTGTTTAAATTTTCGGGGAATATTCCGAGGGAATCTTACATGTAAATGGATGGATTCATTTTTCTTACCAAGTTTTCAACTTATAGTAGTCCACTCCTAGCCAGGTTTCAATCTCGGATCCAGGTTATGCATACAATATGTCAAAATATATTTTGTTTAAAGTTTTAGGGAATATTTCGAAGGAATCTTACATGTAAATGGATGGATTCATCGTTCTTACCAAGTTTCCGACTTATAGTCGTCCACTCACGGGTAGGTTTCAACCTCAAAGCCAAGGTATGCTTACAATATGCCAGAATATGGTTTGTTTAAATTTTTTAGGGAATATTCCGAAGGAATCTTACTTGTAAATGGATGGATTCATCGTTCTTACCAAGTTTTCAGCTTATAATGGTCCAATTAGGGCCAAGTTTCGACCTCGGAGCCAGGTTATGCATACAATATGCCAAAATAGAGTTTGTTTAATGTTTCGGGGAATATTCCGATGGAATCTTACATGTAAATGGATGGATTCATCGTTCTTACCAAGTTTCCGACTTATAGTCATCCACTCCCGGCTAGGTTTCGACCTCAGGGCCAAGGTATGCTTACAATATGTCAGAATATGGTTTTTTTAAGGTTTCAGAGAATATTCCAATGGAATCTTACTTGTAAAAGGATAGATTCATCGTTCTAACGAAGTATCTGACTTACAGTAGTCCACTCCTCCCCATGTTTCTACCTCGGAGCCAGTTTCTTTCTAAAAGCTGGCGAATTTATGTGTGTTTAAGGTTTCAGAAAATATTCCAATGGAATGTTACCTGTAAATGGATGGATTCATCGTTCTTACCAAGTTTTCGAATTATAGTAGTCCACTCCTCGCCGGGTTTCAATATCGGGGCCAGTTTCATTCTCGAAGTTGGCGAATTTGTGTGTGTTTAAGGTTTTAGAGAATATTCCAATGGAATCTTACTTGTAAAAGGATAGATTCATCATTCTAACGAAGTTTTCGACTTAAATAGTCCACTACTCACCAGTTTTCGACCTCGGATCCAATTTCATTCTCGAAGTTGATGAATTTGTGTGTGTTTAAGGTTTCAAAGAATATTCCAATGGAATTTTACTTGTAAAAGGATGGATTCATCATTCTAACGAAGTTTCTGACTTACAGTAGTCCACTCCTCGCCAGGTTTCGACTTTGGAGCCAGTTTATTTCTACAAGTTGACGAATTTATGTGTGTTTAAGGTTTCGAAGAATACTCCAATGGAATATTACTTGTAAAAGGATAGATTTATCGTTCTAACGAAGTTTCTGACTTACAGTAGTCCACTCCTCGCCCGGTTTCGACCTCAGAGCCAGTTTCTTTCTAAAAGCTGACGAATTTATGTGTGTTTAAGGTTTCAGAGAATATTCCAATGGAATGTTACCTGTAAATGGATGGATTCATTGTTCTTACCAAGTTTTCGACTTAGAGTAGTCCACTCCTAGCCAGGTTTCAATCTCGGAGCCAGGTTATGCATATAATATGTCAAAATATATTTTGTTTAAAGTTTTAGGGAATATTTCGAAGGAATCTTACATGTAAATGGACGGATTCATCGTTCTTACCAAGTTTCCGACTTATAGTCGTCCATTCCCAAATAGGTTTCGACCTCAGAGCTAGGGTATGCATACAATATGGCAAAATAGAGTTTGTTTAAAGTTTCGGGGAATATTCCGAATGAATCTTACCTGTAAATGGATGGATACATCGTTCTTACCAAGTTTCCGACTTATAGAAGTCCACTCACGGCCAGGTTTCGATCTCGGAGCCAGGGTATGCTTCAAACCGGTCGATTTCGATGATTTATCATGCCAAGATTTAATTCAGAACCCTCCTGAAGCTTCATGATTCATAGTTTATTTGTCGTTATACCAAATTTGAAGTTCGAATCTACACTGAGCTTCATATTTATCAATTTCGATGATGTATCATTCTAAGTTTGAAGTCTAAACCCTCCCGGAGCTTCTTGGTTCATAGTTTTTATGCTTCTTAAATCTACGAGTGTGAACTAAAGCTACTTCATGACTTGTATGACTAGTCGAAATTACTTCGTGACCTATTTGACTTGTAATTCAAACCGGAAGCACAAAGAAAAAGCACAAAGAGAATACACAAAGAAACACACCAACTATCAAATTCATTTCTTATTTTTCTGCTTCATTCTCATATATTCTTCGGATATTTTTTATAATAAATGTCCAATATCTTAAATCTATTGTCCATAATGATATGTATACCTCCTAATCTACGGTATTTTTTGAATTTTTTTTTCACTCCATAATGATATCTTAAATTTATTGTTATATTTTTCTCACTCTCTTCTATCTTCTCGCTTTCTTTACTTGCACTCTTTTTAGAATAATCACCCTTGTTGTCTCCATTCATATCACCACTGCAAATTCGTGATTTCAAATCAAGACTAAAGCGATAGAAAAATAGAAGAATAAAACTTGTTTTTTTCTCATTTTTCAGCTCTCAAAAAAAAAACGTAAAAACCAAAAATCATGAATTTTTTTTTCAAATCGAAAGTTGATAATAAACCTTCCGAATAAACGAGTTTGTATTAGCACAAAGAGAAACACAAATCCACTCATACGGATTGAAAAAATCACGGTTAAGATTGTATTTGTTATGCTCATACGGATTGAGCTTATTTGTGTTTCTCTTTGTGCTACTACGAACTCATGTATTCGGTTTATTATCAACCTTCGTTCCAAGAAAAATATTAATAAATTTAGGACATTGTTATCGACATTACGATATAAAAAAATCAAAAAATGTATAAGAATGAATCGGGAAAATGAAAAATGAATCGATAATTGGTGTGTTTCTTTGTGCTTTTTCTTTGTGTTTTTGTGCTTCGGTTTGTGCTTAGGTTTGGATTTCAACTAGCCGCATAGGTCATGAAGTAATTTTGAAAAGTCATACGGATCATCTGTCCGGATTTTTAACTCATCAAGATCTTAAAGTGAATCTAAACCGTTCCATAATTTGGTATAACTGGAAACTATGAACAAGAAGCTAAACTTCAAACGTATCATGATATATCATTGAAATCGATAAATATGAATCTCATAGTATGACCTCCTAATCTACGGTCCAAATCTAATTATTTACCTTATCTACACCAAAGGAGAGAGAAAACTACCATTCATTCTCCACCTCTCACTCTCTTCTATCTTCTCGCTTTCTTTACTTGCACTCTGCAGTTCGTGATTTCACCAGCAGCAGAATCACTCAAAACACCAAAACAAATCGACCCTAATCCAACACCAACAGAATCACTCAAAACGCCAGCAACAAGAACACAATTTCGGTATCTTTCTCTCATCTGCAACAGTCAACAGTAGCAGCTCATCAAATCCAGATCTGAAAAAATTCTAATTAACCCCATCACTGATTCGAATTACACAAACCCCTTATTTCTTCTCGGTAACAATCAACCGCAGCAACTTCTACATCTCTGATTAAGAACACCAGTACCTATTAGCTCACCATCTCTAACTATAGAGAAATTCATCCCTAACCCTAGTTTCCTAATCTTCAATTCTTCCATCTTTATATTTCAGTAAAACCCTATTAGCCTTAACCAGTTTTTTCAACCAAATTTCAGTAAAACCCTATTATTTCTTCAACCAAATCGAACCAATTTGTTCAACCCTATTGTCTCAGTAGATGATTTAGTGGTTGTGGAATTGAATTCTGGTGGTGATAGGAAGATGATTCTGGAGCTGTTGGTGATGAATTCGAAGATGGGTGTTGTTGGTCTGATATGTTGAGTTAATGGGTTTGACGGATTTGAGATGGTTCGGTTTCTTGTTCAAGAGAGGTGGTGGTCTGATATATTGCAGGTGGTGGTGGTGACTCTGCAGCTTCATTTATTGTTGAAGCTGTTACCAACGATATGGAGACACTGAAATTGGGGTTCGATTTGTCTAAGGACTGGATTCAAGCCAATTGTTTCAGTTTCTCGCAACATCAGTTTTTGGATTTGGGTAAAAATTGAGATGGGAATGAAGTGTATGACGGTTCGATGTACTTTCAGTTCATCGTCAGATGGTAATGGAAGTACTGCAGAGAATTTTAATGAAAATTTTGGTGAATATGTCAACTCCAGTGTAATGGAAGCTAGTATGATGCTTGTCCAACAGAATCAGATAACTCTTGTAAGTTTTTTAAGCCACTGATATTGATTTTACTTATATCATTTTCAGTTTCTATCTAGTTAGAATTGTTCATATTATTTTCTTACCTACTTATATGTGAGTTGATTAACGGAACTGATGACTGATCTTTGTGTGTGTTTTTGTATCTAGTTGAGGTGAAAAGCGGATCATATGGTTTCATGATCAAAATGCGAGATGGTAGGAATATGAGATGTGTTTATAACAATCCTCAGGGTGGGCATCTGCCAGATTATGCTCCACATCCTGCAATTGTACTCAAGATGGAAGACAGAAGCGATCTTTTACTTCCAATTATTGTTTGTACGTGTTCGCTTTTATCGGTGATGTTTTCTTGTATTCCCCTGTTAAAGGAGGTAGTGGAAGAGGTGTTTGGTACTACTTTAATGTTGGATAGCTAACAGTTCATGGTTTGATTATGTTTGCAGTGGAAATGCCGAGCATGTTACTTATGGATGCTGTCCGCAATGTTCAAATTGTATGTTTGATTACTTCACTTTTTTTCTTTGTTAATAGTGAAATTTATTCTTCCGCGAGTTATTGATCATACCTTTCAATTTTTATCATGCATTGAATTTTAAATGTGTTGATCTTACTGCAGGCAAGGCCAAATCTATATCAAATAATTAAGGAAATGATTGACAAAATGGGTTATGTGGTAAGTTTTCCCCCACTCTGATCCATGTGTCAGTTTCATATTTGTAGTTGATTTTTCTCTTACTGTTCTCTTAATATTAACCTTCCATACATTGGTTGGAATATGCAAACTCAGAACATGCTTTTTGGTGATTTTCATCTTACAGGTGAAACTCGTTCGAGTGACTAAAAGAGTACATGAAGCATACTTCGCTCAATTATACCTTGTTAAGGTAATTCTTTGATCGTATCTGCTTAATTAGTTGTTGTAATCAGCGGTGGATTGTGTTAGCAAATGGTACGCTGACATCTGGGACACTCTTACAGGTTGATAGCGAAACAGAAAGAATCAGTTTTGTTAGTCAATTACTTGGGTTAGTGGATGACAACCGTCAGTTACAGTCACTAGGTGCTGCTAGTATTTCATTTTAGACAATGTTGGCATGCTTAAATTTTCTTAAAATGCTTACAAAATATCATTTGTCACTGCTGATTCTCTTTACTAAGCTGCTAAGCATTTTAAGACACTTGGATGTGTAATAACTTTTCACCTGGGAAGTGTCTTATGTAACTAACTCTGTATTTATGATGCATGAATGAGCCCAGTTCCTTAGTGTTAGACTTCTGCTTGTTTTTGACATTTAAACAGACAAGTCTTTGGGCATCCAGAATTCATAGTATTTTTTGATCTTGGGATTTAATGGTTTTATCAATTAAGTATGGAAAGTTGTACATTAATTCTAGGTCCTTCCAAAGGAAGATAACTTTTAGCTACAAGGTTTTTGTATAACTCAAAAGCTGCTTTGTTTCTGTTCACTTTTAGAGACCCAAAGTATGTATAGATGATATTTTGCTTCCAGAGGTTTACTTGCTATATTCTGAAAGAAGTAGGATATAATTTTTTAATTCTAAGTCATATTTGCTGTCTATTTCTATGCTATAGCATCGCAGGCTCATTGTAATTTTTTGTCTAATGTCTATAACTGCCATTGTTTTTCCCTGGATGGAAGGCTGTTTGAAGCCACGCTTTCTTGAATTGCATTTGTGAGGGTGGTTGTTAATGCGAACTTGCTTAAGGACCCAGCACCTTTTGTTTTTGGGTTTACACTTTCATTTTTCTTCTACGATGTTGACTAGATTTCACACAATAATGTTGTAGAATTATAAACACATAAGTGTTACGGCTCATATTTGACAGGTTGCGTAAGTTAGTTTTTGTATATTATCTTAACTGTGAATACTTGCATTGTTCTTTGAGATAGTTGTTTTACCAAATCACTGTACATCATAGTTAATATCCTTGTCGTTATTTTCAGGTACTAACACCTGGGTTCGTTGTACACAAGAGAGTTATCGATCTTGTCAATTCATCCGAGGTGGTGAAACTGATCACTTAGATTACTATTTATCCCGGTGTTGAGGTTGATGTCACCATTGCTAACCCATGAAGTATCTAGTAAATGGTTATTTGCAGAATCTCCCTTTTATGTTTGTTTCTCCAAGTCTTTCTGTATCATAGGTCTTTTACTTTGAATTTTATTTTTTGGGTGAATGTAAATGGATTACACAGGTTAATGTGAATGTGAATTACTTTTGGCAATTCCGTTTCGGAGCTAATTTTTTTTTCAAAATAGTTTTATGCACACAACTCTAAACAAAGGTTGTAGTTACATATTCATCTACTGAAAACAGAAGTTGTTACTTCAAATATTACAACCTTCAAGGATGTTGTATTATAGATTATGATCACACTAGACAAAAGTCGTGAAAGAAGGTATAACAATTCAAATAAGAGTTGTGCGAGATTTTTCAACCACTCTAACAAGTGTAGTAATCATGTTATTTACAACCATTAGCGAAGTTGTGCAGTAGAATTTTACTACACAGATTAAATGTTGTGAAACCAAGTCTTACAATATAAATAAGAGTTGTGTTAGGCTAACAAAATAAAATTAAAATAGAATCACAATTGAACCACAAGGTAGTCCAAACTTGAACCACAACCATGTTTACGACTCTTAGCTCGAAGTCGTAGTAAATCGGGGACCTTCTACAACCCCCCCCCCCCTTCCACAACCCATATAATAGAGTCGTCATAGGTCTACTACAACACCTGTGTGGGGTTGTCAAAGTATGTTTTTCCCGTAGTGAAAGTACTAAGAACTTTGTAACCTTGAAAAGGTTCAAGGCTAGTATCACTACCATCAGTGGTTCAGCTAACCTTATAGAAGGTGCTGGTAAAGCTTGTGTCTCATTACCGTGTGGTACCATATTCACTATCAATGATGCGTTATATTCCTCCGGATCCCGTAGGAATCTGTTGAGTTTTAAAGATATACGCAATAATGGATACCACATTAAAACGGTTGATGAGAATGATAAGGAGTACTTGTATATTACATCGCCTAATGGAAAACACATTGTTTATAGGATTCCAGCCCTCGCTTCTGGGTTGTACCATACAAAGATTCGGAAAGTTGAATCTTATTCGGTCATAGTTCGAAAGTTTTATGACCCGAATACATTTGTGTTGTGGCACAATCGACTTGGACACCCAGGCTCTACTATGATGAGTAGAATTGCTCAGAACTGTCAGGGACAACCTTTGCAGAAACTTCTGCTTAAGAAAGGACTTGGTTGTACTGCTTGTTCTTTGGGGAAACTAATTACAAAACCGTCCTTGACAAAAGTAGTTCTCGAATCACCTACTTTATTACAAAGAGTACAAGGTGATATATGCGGTCTTATACATCCCTATAGTGGACCCTTTCAGTACTTTATGGTTCTGATTGATGCTTCTACTAGATGGTCACATGTTTGTTTACTTTCAACACGTAATTTAGCATTTGCTCGGCTTCTTGCCCAAATTATAAAATTACGTGCTCATTTTCCTGATTATTCTATCAAGTCAATACGGCTTGATGGTGTAGCGGAGTTTTCCTCAAAAACGTTTGATGCATATTGCATGTCGTTAGGCATTGAGGTTGAGCATCCTGTTGCTCATGTGCATACACAGAATGGTTTAGCAGAATCGTTCATTAAGCACCTTCAACTCATTGCCAGGCCTATGCTTATGAAAACTCATCTCCCCGTTTCGGCTTGGGGACATGCTATTTTTCACGCTGCTGCACTGGTACGTTATCGACCTTGTGCGAATAATAAGTATTCCCCTTTACAACATGTGTTAGGTCATACGCCAGACATATCTCATTTACGTGTTTTTGGTTATGTTGTTTATGTTCCTATTTCACCACCACAACACACCAAGTTTTGCCCACAATGTCGACTTGTAATATATGTCGGATTTGACTCACCATCTATAATTCGATATCTTGAACCATTAACAGGGGATGTTTTTACGTCAAGATTTGTAGATTGTCATTTTGATAAGACAGTCTTCCCACCGTTAGGGGGGGGGAAGCTACCGCCTGAAAAACGGTGTGAATTATCCTGGTATACACCAGAATTGTCTCATCTTGATGTACGCACAAGTCAGTGTGAAACTGAGGTGCAGAAGATTTTACATCTTCAAAATATTGCAAATCAAATGCCTGATGCATTTACAGATACAACAAAAATAATCAAAGTAGATGTGCCAGCTAAAAATGCTCCATCACGCATTGATGTTCCTGTAGGACAATCTGTGGATGTGGCAGCAAATAAGTCGTCTGAAGTACGCCGTAAGCGTGGATGACCAGTTGGGTCAAAGGATTCTGCTCCTCGAAAGAATAAAAGTCAATCGCAATCATTGACTAATAGTGATCTTGAGGAGACTATTAAAGAAGGATCCAAACTCTCTGAAAATAGATCTCCTGACGAGGAGAATGTCTCGACGGAGACAATGGAACCTCAAAATGAGGAAGCCTCTATTAATTATGCATGCAATAGAGAAGTTTGGGATCGAAGTACAATGATTGTTGACGACATATTTTCATTTATAGTAGCTACTGATATTGCCTTGGATGATGATGGTGTTGAACCACACTCTATAGAGGAATGTCGTCAAAGGGATGATTGGACAAAATGGAAAAAGACAATCCAAGCAGAATTACTTTCTCTCGCTAACCGCAATGTTTTTGGTACTGCAGTCCGAACACCAGATAATGTGAGCCCGGTTGGCTGCAAATGGGTGTTTTTGCAAAAGCGAAATGAGAAAAATGAAATCGTTCGCTATAAAGCGAGACTAGTGGCACAAGGTTTCTCACAAAAACCAGGGATTGACTACGAGAAAACATATTCTCCTGTAATGGATGAAATTACCTTTAGGCATTTGATTAGCCTGATAGTCCATGAAGGACTCGGGATGCATCTAATGGACGTGGTTATTGCATATCTGTATGGAAAAATAGATACAGATATCTATATGAAGATCCCTGAAGGTTTTCAGTTATCAGCAGATAAACCATGTCATATGTATTCACTAAAATTAAACCGAGCCTTGTATGGTTTGAAACAATCTGGACGAATGTGGTATAATCGTCTGAGTGAATACTTGTTAAGTCAGGGTTATGTGAACAATCACATATGTCCATGTATTTTCATTAAAAAGGCAAAAACTGGATTTGCTATCATTTTTGTATCTGTAGATGACATCAACCTTATTGAAACTCCTGATGAACTCTCCAAAGCACAAAAATGCTTAAAGAATGAGTTCTAGATGAAATATCTCGGTAAAACAAAGTTTTGTCTTGGTCTACAACTTGAGCATTATGAGAGCAGTATTCTTGTCCATCAATCAACATATACATAGAAACTTCTCAAACGCTTTAGTATGGAAAAATCATATCCTCTTAGCACTCCAATGGTTGTAAGAACTCTTGATCCCAAAAGAGATCCATTTCACCCCAAAGAGGAAGGCGAAACACTTCTTGGACAAGAAATACCATATTTGAGTGCCATCGGTGGGTTATTGTATTTAGCTCAGTGCACTAGACTAGACATCTCTTTTGCAGTAAATCTTTTAGCCAGGTACAGTTCCGCGCCAACAAAGAGACATTGGGTTGGAGTATAACACATTTTCCGCTATCTGCGTGGGACTACGAACATGGGACTGTTCTACTCGAAAGACTCGAAAAAATGCTCGAATATTAAGGGATACACAGATGCTGGTTATCTTTCGAACCCCCACAAAGCAATCTCTCAGACAGGGTATGTCTTTACAAGCGGAGGCACATCATTTTCATGGCGATCTTGTAAGCAGAGCATGCCAGCTACCTCCTCAAATCACTCTGAAATAATCGCTCTACATGAAGCAAGTCGAGAATGTGTGTGGCTGCGATCATTAGTCAAGCACTAAGAAGTTCTTGTGGCCTACCGTCCATTACCAGTACGCCAACAATAATTTGTGAAGACAACTCAGCTTGCATAGAGCAAATTAAAGAAGGCTACATCAAAGGTGATAGGATAAAGCATATTTCACCAAAACTATTTTACGCTCACCACCTCCAGAAGAACAAAGAGATTGAGATCCAGAAGATACAATCTTGTGAAAATTATGCTGATATGTTCACCAAGTCATTACCGACAACTCTCTTCCGAAAGCTGGTTTACGGGATCGGAATGCGCCATATACACAAGCAGACTAATTGACGGAGATTTTGTTGAGGGGGAGATATGGACTATAACGCGATGTACTCTTTTTCCTTAGTCAAGGTTTTGTCCCACGGGGTTTTCCTTGTCAAGGTTTTAACGAGGCAGCATATGCGTGTCCAACACCGTTCTAAGATTATTTTTTTTGTTGTTGTACTCTTTTTCCTTCATCCGGATTTTGTCCCATTGGGTTTTACCGGTAAGGTTTTAATGAGGCAACACTCTTAGAAATGGTGGTCCAAGGAGGAGTATTGTGTGAATGTATCTAGTAAAGGTGGTCCACCATTATTCGAGAAAAATCCAGTGAACACTGGGTTTACCTCGTGCTTAAATCCTTAATTAACCGCCTTAAAATGGATAAGCACTATCAACTCAGTTGTTAAGTAAGATTTAGACACGTGTGTGCTTTGGGCAATTACCAACTCTATGTAAATGGCTATAAATAGCCGAGTCGTGTTCTCTTTCGATGTAACTAGAAAAACTTTAGAGAAGTAAAGAAAATATTCACTTCTTTCTTCAAAACACTATCATAACAATCATCACAAAACACTCTAATAACAAACCCTATCATTACCTATACATTACCAAATTATAAAACAATATCTTATAAAACCAAGTATAATTTCTTTTGATTCAAAAAAAAAAAAAAAAAAAGACTCGAGCAAAAACCTTGCCCGGACAACTTGCAAATTTCGAAAGTAGATGAGAAAAAGATATGTTCGTTCGTCTTTTCTACGCTTTTGAGAAAAAGTGGACGACAACAGTCCGGTTTGACTAGCATTCGTTTTAGTTGTTTTTACCAATACTAACCAACTCCCAGAGGTGAAGGCAGCTTGAACCATGATTAACTGACTAGCATTTGTCTTTTCATTTCTTACAGCTGGATCCCAAACCTAATAGTTTGATAATCTTGCCTCACAAGCAATGTAGTCAATATTGCCCGTACCGGCCGATATATCAGTCAGAACTTGAAGATATAAAGATAAAAGAGAATTCTATTATTGAATGATATTTTACATTGAGAACCCATAGGGTATATATAGCAATACCATAACTTGGTATGCAAGAATAATACTTGTAAATTAATTTATACTAAATATATAAAATACTAAATATAACCCTAAATAGAAACATCAAACATATATATAAAAAGCCTTTGAAGGTCAGATTACAAAAAGTTGGTGGGTAGCCTGGCAACAAGCTGGGCACCCTAAATACTAAAACTTTCCATATAATTTATTATTACCAATCCTATACTCTAACACCCTCCCTCAATCTCATGGGGATTGCAAATCACATGAGATTGGCCTTGAAAGTTGTTGATGAAGTGCGGTGCCAATAAACGCCCGAGAAGTATAAGAAGAAGCGCATCACCATTAAAAAGAATATTGATTAGGAGAACCGCCAAAGTCGAAAATAATAGAACCATTGATGGAGCATATAAGAACCATCGATAAGAGAAAAGAGATAATACCTTGCAAAATTGGATTAGAAAAGTTGACGAAGAATGGATATGATGGGTGTTGGTTAGGATTAAGTGGCTGTTTTAGTGATGGAAGAAAATATAGAAAGGAAAGGAACTAAACAGAATTGTTGGCTGACGGATGCCTACGAGTGGACTAGTAATAAGAAGACAAAAAGAATTGGAGGTTCGTGGTTTATGCCATAACAGTTCGGAACAATAACTAAAAGATAGATTAGAAAAGAATTAATGGGTGAAGTCTTGGTTTGGTTTACTGTTTTTTTTTTTAGTAAGGTAAAAGAATAGAAAAGTTGAAAGGTAATAGATGAGATCAATTAATTAATCGGTTGATGAGAGGAGTGGGGTACTAAAAGTGGAGAAAGAAGAAGTAGAATGGAAGAGAGGTGGTAGAAAAAGTGGGCAGTAGGACGTGATTGAGAGAATAAGAAGGGTTTAGTAAAAAAATGTAACTTTTTTTTTTTTACAGAACAGAAGAGAGACAAAAGAGAAAATGGGGCGGATTAAAATTCTAAAAGAGAAGAAGACGTAGGGATGTGATAACGTGGAAAAAGTTTGAAAAGGGTTTGGTAAAAAATAAAAACTAACGGACGACGTTTTTTTTTTAGATGATAAACCTAAAAAATAAAATAAAAACCTAATAAGAAAAACTAATCATATTGTAGCGGAGGAAAGATCCGGCGGACGGTAGCATTGGAGACTACCGCCGCCGGTTAGAAAAGAAAACGAGATGGTCAACAGGTCCGGATCGAACCCGCTGATACCAAGTCAGAACTTGAAGATATAAAGATAAAAGAGAATTCTATTATTGAATGATATTTTACATTGAGAACCCATAGGGTATATATAGCGATACCATAACTTGGTATGCAAGAATAATACTTGTAAATTAATTCATACTAAATATATAAAATACTAAATATAACCCTAAATACTAAAACTTTCCATATAATTTATTATTACCAATCCTATATACTCTAACAATATCGGCGATATTACCCGTATCGGTGGTAGAGCGAAACGGAAACAACAATATCGCGATACGATATTTTGCCGATAATATCTGCAGGCATGGGAGAAACGATACAACCGAATTTCCGGATATTTGATATTTCCGGAATTTGCTATGAACATCAAGATGACCATGGAGTCAACCATCAAAGAAAAAACTAGTTTCATTCTACTAGCAGAGATTTGATAATCAAAACCTCAACCAGCAAACAATATCGATTAATATTTTATCTTGACTTGGTGGTTTTATGGTTAAGATTTTGTGCAGGGTAAAGGAATATGAGTTTAGAATAAGACCCATGCTGCCATTTATCATGTCTTGTTGCTTCAAAAAAAAAATCATGTCTTGTTAGAATTTTGAAGATTTTAATTCAACATTTTTACAAGAAAACGAGACCTACACTTACAGAAGCAG
This sequence comes from Papaver bracteatum, assembly GCA_023529315.1. Lineage (NCBI taxonomy): Eukaryota > Viridiplantae > Streptophyta > Magnoliopsida > Ranunculales > Papaveraceae > Papaver > Papaver bracteatum. The sequence continues at coordinate 125,402 of JAJJWX010000552.1, read as the reverse complement.
AGAGATAAAAAGGGAGGAGATGAGAAAAGAAAAAGGAGACGAAGAGATTGAGAACATTTCTTTTTCTCTTACTTTATGGTTTGTTGACTTGACAATGGGACACTTGGACTTGGAAATTGGGATGTGTTAGCTTACGCTACAAACGTATCACCATTCAGAAAAAAAGGAAAACTATACCCGTCTTCGTTGTTTTCCCAGTTTATAGATGTATCTTGCTTCTTATATATAGGCCTTTTATATCAAATTATACCAGGAATAAATGTTGGTTGCTTGCTAAGGGTAGAATATTAAAACTTTGTTGGCTGGTATACTCGGATAGTTAATGGAATTTAGAACCGATTTTACACCGATATTTAAAATCGAAATCTCCTCGGTATAATGTTGTACCAGTGTACCGGTCCTTAGCCGAAACAAACCGGTATCCGATATTAACTACATTGCTCACAAGTCCATTATTCTTAATTGCGTACCCTAGTTTCTTCCTCTTCATAGCAAGATTTGTACCTCCAACCCTTGTGTCCAGTAAAAATGCATTCAACACTTCTCCTTCCTCCTACCATTTTGTATTTAACAAAGTGGTTGTGCATTTGAAAAAGGAAGTGCACGGTTTAAGCCACATTCACTGTTTGTCATGTGATTCTTTTTACTAGTATAGTATAATGTGTATAGATATGTCAAAACCCAATGCATTGTCTGTTGCCGATAGCAATACTTAATCATTTCTTGTTTAATTATGCTGTATACTTTTTGGTTTGACAAAGCATTTGATCAAAGAAAGTGCGCGTTTATTTACACAAAAGGAAAAGTAGGGGTAATCATCATTTCAGTCTGCTAGTCCTGCAATCTCTCTCTCTCTCTCTCTCTCGAGCCAAACACTTTCAACTTCTGTTTTCGTTGCTATCTCATCTCCATCTGTTCATTGCATTTTTCTATCAATTTTACATACTTTCCTCATGGCTATGGAAGATATTCTAGTCTACGGTATAGCCGAGATCTTGAAACCGACGATCTCTCTAATTTCTAAACAGATTACTCTGGAATTGGGTGTAAAAGACGACTTAAGAAAGCTTAAGGAAACCTTGGAGTCAATTCAAGCTCTAGTTACTTCTGCCGAGGAAAAAAAAGTAAATGATGCTGCTGTGAGACTTTGGTTGAGAAGGCTTAAAGACGTTGTTTATGATGTTGAAGATGTTATAGATGAGTTCTCTTACGAAACCATGCGCTGTTATGCAATGGGTGGCCGACTTAAACACAAGGTACAAGACTTTGTCTCACCCTCCAATCCACTTGTATTTCGTTTTAAGATGTCTCGTAAAATTAGCCGCATCAATAAAAGATTAGATGAAATCTACAAAGAGAGTGTTAGTTATACGTTAAATACCAGTAGTTTTCAGGATAATCAAACTAGAAAGCAACTTAACCATCTAACATCATCGGCGGTAGATGATTCAGTGATTCTAGGGAGGAAAGGTGCAAAATCAGAGATACTGAAGATATTGTCCGACAAGTTGTTACCACCACCATCATCGTTCAATTCTTCTCAGCAAGACAAAATTTCCATAATGTCTATCGTGGGTATGTGTGGACTTGGTAAGACTTCACTAGCTCAGTTGGTATATAATGACGATTCCATAGAAAAATACTTCGAATTAAAGATGTGGGTTTGCATATCTGATGATTTCAAGGTCTATCGGATTTTAAAAAACATATTAGAGTCCATTACTAGAGGTTCAATTGATCTGTTCAATGTTGATGTCCTGGCGAATAAGGTTAAGGAGAGCTTGACTGGTAAAAAATATTTGCTAGTTTTTGACGATTTATGGAATGAGGACGCCGAAGAATGGAATAAACTAAAGACTTTCCTTGTATGTGGCAGCTTTGGCAGCAAAATATTAGCCACTACACGCAACCAACAGGTTGCATCTGTTGTTGGAGGGGCGGTTCATGATTTGGAAAAATTATCAGACAATGTTTGTTGGTCCATTATAGAAAAGAAAGTATTGTCTCAAGGAGGGGCACTATTGACGCCAGAAATGATAAATATTGGCAAGGCCATAGCGGAAAAATGTGATGGTTTACCACTTGCAGCAAACTCGCTCGGAAGTTTAATGTGTTCAAAAAAAACAGAAACTATTGGTTATCAATCTTAAGAAATAATGATTTGTGGAGTACACCAGAACACAAAAAAGTCATTTCAATATTAAAGCTGAGCTATGATAATCTACCCTCGCCTTTGAAACAGTGTTTCTCATATTGTTGTATTTTCCCAAAAGACTGGTATATAGAGAGAGAAATACTAATTCGATTATGGATGGCAGAAGGATTTGTTCAGCCATCTGGTGGAGGAGATAATACACCTCTTGAAGATATAGGAAATGAATATTTTGAGCATTTGTTGTGGAATTCGTTCTTTCAGCTGGATGAGCAGAAGGGTGGAAAATTTGGTGACAATTCAATATATAAAATGCATGATTTGGTGCATGATCTTGCATCGAGCGTTCTAGAGTGTAATGAATCTGGAATTGCAAAGGTAGGAGATGGGATGGTAGAAGTTTCACAAGTTCGTCGTTAACAACTGCTATTTGATGAAGTACAGAGTTTGGCATCTCCAAAAGTTTTACCTAATGCGATGAAGTTGCGAACAATCATTACTTTTAACCCAAAGAATTTTTCGCGTATTAATTCTTTCTTTCGTTGTAGGCGTTTACGAATTGTATGTCCGCTGGGTGGTTGGTGCTCATGGTCACTTTCTTCTTCAATTTCTGAACTGAAGCATCTGAGGTACCTCGACCTTGTTGCGCCAAAGCCTGCGGAAACGTTAGGTTGCACTACTACAATGGTACTCCAATATTTCCAAGAACACAATCACACACACAAGAAGAACAAGTATTTAACGAGGTTGAATCCTCGGGAAGGAATAAGCAATTTTATATATCACCGTATAGGTTGGAATATACAAAGCTTTAGACGAGAAGAAGAAAACTCTTACTTAGTTCTGATGTGTTTTCTCTAGTTCTCTCTATGGCTATTTATACACATCAATAGGACTGGACACATTCCTTAACAAGGATTACTTTCCTAAAAGTATAGGGTTTCCTAACTTAGCTTTAAGAGACAAACCTCTTAAGCTGCTATACTTAGGACACAAGTACTTGGTTTCCTTAACCAACTAGAATTCCTAATCTAGTCCTTGACCGACCTACCAACAATTCTCCACCTCGGATCATGCATTCATGCATGAGACGATCAATAGATAAAATCTCCTCCATCTTCCAACGTCGATTGAACCATCACTGGCTGCCTACGTATCCTCAATAGGAATCAAACCTGATCGTAGTTCTCTCAAATGGTCTTGCTAGAAGACCTCCACCAGGTTCCTAAGAACCTCTACCCCAAAAAGGGCCTTTCACCAAACCGGAAGGATGTGGATCAATTTCAAACAATGTCGAAACTTGATCCCAGAAACTGCTTTAGTCAACATATCAGCTGGATTATCTTTGGTATCGATCTTCACTAGTAGAATGTCTTCTTCTTCAAGAATTTCTCTCACAAAGTGAAATCGTACGTCTATATGTTTAGTTCTAGCATGATGCACTTGATTCTTAGCCAAATAAATTGTGCTTAGACTATCACAATGCACATGCAGTTGGTCTTGCACAACTCCTAAGTCATCTAGTAAACCTTGTAACCATATAGCCTCCTTAAATGCCTCAGTCACTGCCATATACTCCGCCTCCGTAGTTGAAAGCGCCACAGTAGACTGCAATATTGATCTCCAACTTACTGGTGCTCCTGCTATGGTAAATACATACCCTGTAGTTGAACGTCTCTTGTCCAAATCACCAAAGATAGTCGAAATCCACATACCCAACACACAACTGATTGTTAATTTTATCCTTCACAAACTCCAAGCCAACATCAATTGTACCATAAAGATACCTTAAAATCCATTTCAGAGCATGCCAATGTCCCTTACCAGGACAATGCATATAACGGCTAACCATACTAACTGCATGTGAAATGTACGGCCTTGTACATACCATCATATACATCAAGCTACCAACAACCTCAGCATATGGGACTTGAGCCATATACTTTTTCTCTTCTTCAGTAGTGGGAGACATACGAGCATTCAACTTAAAATGAACACCAAGGGGAGTACTTACAGATTTAGTTCCTTCGTAGACATCAAACTTCTGTAACACTTTCTTCAAATATGCCTTCTGAGACAAACAAACCTTACCCTTCTCTCTGTTACGTTGAATCTCCATATCAAGAATCTTCTTAGCTTCTCCCAAATCTTTCATCTCAAACTCAGATAACAACTTGCACTTCAAATTATCGATCTCTTTCTTGTTATTCGATGCAATCATCATATCATCGACATACAAGAGCAAATATATGAAAGATCCATCACGTATCTTCTTAAAGTATACACAATGGTCATAGTGACTTCTTGTGTATGTCTGGCCTATCATAAACTGATCAAATCGCTTGTACCATTGTCTTGGAGACTGCTTCAGCCCGTACAACGATCTCTTTAGTTTACATACACAATCTTCTTTTCCAGCAACCTTGAACCCACTCAGATGAGTCATATAGATCCCCTCTTCTAGATCACCATGTAAGAACGATGTCTTGACATCTAGCTGAACTAGGTATAAATCATATTGTGCTACCAAGGCCAACAAAATTCGGATTGATGAGTGTTTTACCACCGGAGAGAACACCTCATTGTAGTCAATCCCTTCTCTTCGGGCATAACCTTTTGCAACTAACCTTGCCTTGTATCGTACTTGATTCACCGGAGATCCTTCTTTCTTAGCATATACCCATTTGCACCCAATGGCCTTCTTACCGTTCGGAAGTTTTATAAGAATCCATGTGCCATTCTTATAGAGAGACTCCATCTCATCATGCATTGCACCTTCCCATTCTTTACACTCTGCACTACGTACAGCTTCTAAATAGGAAGTAGGAGTACCATCTTCTATAACTGGTAATTCATAAGCAATGTAATCATTCATCCAACCAGGCTTCCTGATTGATCTTCTTGGTTTGCTGGTTGTTATGGTCTCCGTGACCGTAGCTTCTGTATCTTCTACTGACTCTTGTTCCTTTTCCTCAACAATGTCACTATCATTTGGAACTTCAGTAGTTACCTCTCTTGTATACACAATGTCTTCAGAAGTATTCTGAACAGATACAGACTTAGCTGGAATTAGTGGAGTTGCATCAATCTCCACCTGATGCAAAGGCTCACTAGTACTGGTGCTTCTGTTCTCCACCTGCCGAGAACCCCAAGACTTTACCATAGACATCTCATCAAATGTGACATCTCTACTCATGACTATCTTCTTCTCAACTGGATTCCAAATCTTGAACCCTTTTACTCCATTCTTCATACCCACAAAGATTCCTTTAACAAAGACGGTTATCAAGCTTGTTTTCACTAACATGATACCATGCAGGACAACCAAAGATATGAATTGAGTCATAATCATAAGCTGGTTTACCAAACCACTTCTCCATAGGAGTTTTACCTTCTAATGCAGCTGATGGCAACCTATTAATGAGGAAGCACGCATATGTAATTGCCTCATCCCAAAACGCTTTACCTAATCCAGCATTAGATAACATACATCGTACCTTCTCCAGCAAAGTACGATTCATGCGTTCAGCTACCCCATTTTGTTGCGGTGTCTTCTTAACTGTGAAGTGCCTCTTTATCCCCTCATCCTGACATACTTGCAAGAACGGATCACTCTTGTACTCTCCACCATTGTCCGAACGTAGTCTTTTGATCTTTCTGCCAGTTTGAGTCTCAGTTGCCTTTTTCCACCTCACAAAGATTTCTAGGACTTCATCCTTATGCCTCATGGTGTACACCCATACGCGCCTAGAATAATCATCAATGAACGACACAAACCAATGTTTACCTCCCAATGATGCATTCTTGGAAGGACCCCGAACATCTGAGTGAACATAGTCAAGAACTCCACTAGTATTGTGGATAGTTGTGCCAAAGCTTGTTCTTGTTTTCTTTCCCTTAACACAATGCTCACAAAATGCTAACTTGCAGGCGATAGCACCTTTCAACAAGTCTTGTTGAATAAACCTATGCAACGACTTCTCACCTGGATGTGCAAGTCTCATGTGCCATAACTTCGTCTTCTCGGTAGCTGCACTTTCGATGTGTTCAGAAATAGACACATCCCCTGTTGTTGTACTCCCAATTAGGTAATACAAGTTATGATGATGTATGCCCTTCATGATTACCATAGATCTAGAGATTACTTTTAGAACACCATTTTTAGCGCCTAACTTATAGCCCTTAGCTTCCAAAGTTCCGAGCGAAATCAGATTCTTCTTTATGGCAGGTACAAATCTTACCTCCTTCAGCTCTCTAACCATACCATCATGCATCTTGATACGAACACTACCAATCCCAATCACCCTGCAGGTATGATTGTTTCCCATGCGTACTTCTCCATCAAGCTCTTCAAAACTTGAGAACCAGTCTCGATATGGACATATATGATACGTTGCTCCAGTATCTAATACCCATGTACCATCTGTAATAGTACAAGCTGATGGTGTCACAGTTAACGAGAAATCAGAAGCATCATCTGATTCTTCATTACCTTTAGCAATGTTCACCTAAGTATTATTATCTCATTCTCTTGCCTTAGGCTTGGTACAATCCTTAGCCCAATGACCAAAGTCATGGCACCAAGCACACTCATCTTTATGCAGTCGCGTTCTACTCTTAGAACGTCCTCTACCTTTACCATAACCACCATTCTTCTTTGTCCTGTCTGTTGAATGACCTCTTGCAAGAAGCAAGTCATTATTAGCTTCACTTGCAAGGTCTTCACGATCCATCTTCCTGAACTCCTCACTACGCAACGCTGTAGTAACCTCGGCGTATGTCATCTTGTCCTTGCCGTGCATTAATGCTTTAATCACGGGTTCATACTTTTCAGGAAGAGAGTTTATCAGACACAAAGCTTGTTCCTCGTCGTTGATCTTTTCATCGTAGTTAACCAACTCAGCAAGAAGTTTGTTATATGAATCTGGTGCTCGGTTAGGGTTGCACCTCTCTTCATGTTATAGCGATACAAATTCCTTTTAAGATGTATCCTATTTGCCACGTTCTTCACAAGGTATTCCTTCTCTAGTTTTTCCCAGAGATCCTTAGCTGAAGTCTCGTGCTGATAATTAACTCTTACTACAGTTGTTAAACACCCTCGTATCGAAGCGAGACATAATTTATTCATCTTGTTCCACTTCTTTTCATACATCTCCACTGGCTGAACTTCTAGAGCTTCTTTTAGGTCAAGATGAACAAGAGCATCCATTACGTCCATTCTCCATAAACCAAAGTTATTGGTTCCTGTAAACTTTTCTACCTTGAGTTGTGATCTATGTGAATGAAGTATTTTTTCTTTTGTTTCTTTATCTTTATTTGTGGACTCCGAATGTTCTCCATCAGAATCGTTCAGATCAACTGGTTTTCCCCCGTCAACCATTGTTCTTAAACAACCAAATATAGATAAAAAACAGAACCTTTGAGATTAGTATTACCTCAAGCAATCTTCAGAAAAATACCTTTACTTCAACTGCAATCTGAGTTCCCGTATCCAAGAGCGTAACCTTGCTCTGATACCAATTGTTGCGCCAAAGCATGCGGAAGCGTTAGGTTTCACTACTACAATGGTACTCCAATATTGCCAAGAACACAATCACACACATAAGAAGAACAATTATTTAACGAGGTTGAATCCTCGGGAAGGAATAAGCAATTTTATATATCACCGTATAGGTTGGAATATACAAATCTTTAGACGAGAAGAAGAGAACTCTTACTTAGTTCTGGTGTGTTTTCTCTAGTTCTCTCTATGGCTATTTATACACATCAATAGGACTGGACACATTCCTTAACAAGGATTACTTTCCTAAAAGTATAGGGTTTCCTAACTTAACTCTAAGAGATAAACCTCTTAAGCTGCTATACTTAGGACACAAGTACTTGGTTTCCTTAACCAACTAGATTTCCTAATCTAGTCCTTGACCGACCTACCAACAGACCTCTCTTACAGCAATTTATCTCCCGAGGTGTCTTTAAATCATTTTTACAGTTTGCAAACCCTTGTACTGCCTGGATGTCGAAATGTTCCCAGATTTTTTCTTAGTGAAATTGGGTTTTTGAAGAGTTTGAGGCATGTTGATATCTCGTTTTCGGATGTTAATTATGTACCAGAAAATATTGGGTCCTTGGAACATCTCAGTTTCCTTGATCTATCGGCCACAGATATCTCAAAGATACCGGATTCAGTCACTTGTATGAATAATCTTAGGACGCTGAACTTCGAATTTTGTAGTAATTTGGATACCTTACCTAGAGAGCTAGGAGCACTGACACAATTAAGATGTCTTGAGTTGTTTGGAACTGAGATCGAAGTATTGCCTGAATCATGTATTAGCAACCTCTGCAATTTGGAAATATTCACAGTCTATAATAAGTGTGAACTTCCCAAAGAAATCAAGAATTGGCCGAAATTGAGAATTTTTATGCATTCTAGATTCGATGATGTAATGCCTAGAGGTATAGAAACACTCGTATGCCTTGAAAGATTAAGGGATTACATGGTAAGAAACGAAAATGAGATTTGCGGAATTCCCAGTAATAATTGTGGCATTGAAGAGTTGGCGGGCTTAAACTCACTCCAGGTGTTAAGTATAAGAAAACTTGAGAATGTGAGAGATGGAAAAGAAGGCGCCAAAAGAGCCAAGTTAAAGGACAAGCAACAGCTTATGGATTTAGCTCTGCATTGGGGTTCTTCTGGTGATGATGAAGATGTGCGAAAAAGTAGAAAAGCGATAGATACAGCGGTGTTGGAGGGTCTTCAGCCTCACCCTAACTTGAAGTATTTGCGTATACAAGGATTCTCAGGTATAAAGCTTCCAAAGTGGATGATGGTTGGTTCTTTATCTAACTGCCTTCAGAATTTGGTGGAGTTAAATTTTGAAGATTTGGATAATTGTGAGCAGCTTCCAGCGCTGGGTATGCTCCCATTTCTCAATGTTCTTAATGTTAAGAGAATGAAATCGGTCAAGAGAAACTGATATTACGTGGTACCAAATGAGAACGCCGTAAACTCGTTACTGAATAGAGGAGAAGAAGGATGTCTGACCTCTCTCACATACATTAAAATACAGGATTCTCCGGATCTAATATATTTACCGGATTTTCGAGTATGGACCTTTCTCCGGAAATTGACCATCTATGGATGCAACAAACTGAATAAGAAGTCAATGTCGTATGATTTACTGAAGTCCCTCACGTTTCTTGAAATTCTGGAAGTTGATTTCATTCAAAGAAATGAGGGTGGTCCGGGTGTCTCTAGTAAATATGACTTGATTAATTTGATGAGGAAGAAATAGATCGGCTTGCTACAATTCATGTTTTCCATCACTACCAACAGGTCCGTACACTCAATCTGTCTCTCTTCTGTGTACTATTAATTAAGTAGTCTTTGCATAAGATGAATGTCCAGTTTCTCCTAGTACGTATTTATTCTAGCGTTTGTTCCGGTTATTTTCTACCCTGCAAATTATGGTGGCTGGCAGTGCCAGACTTAGTTGAGATGTAGTTGTGCTTTCTAGGATGTCCAGCTGTATGTAATCCCTTTTTTAAGAATGAATTTTATATACTACTAAAATTTATTTTGAAAAATAACCTCCACATTACTTAATATTTAGAGTTCTAGAAATTCAAATCTGAATGAGTAGACGGGTAGTATCTCAAGGCATCAACATCGGTACTTCCATACATGAAATAACCGAACTTGTATCTATTTGAATTTCAGGATTTAAAAGTGAGATTTTGCGTAATTTGAATTTCACTAAAAGTGAGAAGCAGAGATTATTTCTCACTCTTGGAGAGCTCATGCGCCAGGTATGTACGCAGTTTTAAGCTCAAGTTGCATGCACTGAGATTTTGTGTAATTTTAATCGTGTTTGTAAAGAGTACCACCAGCACTTGTTAACATTTGTGGACTGATGGTTTTCCTTAATCCCTTCTATACTTCCAGTGTTACTACAGACTGTCTACATTTATTGTGCTTGTGGTCTTGTGTCTGATGGAATGGATGCAAGCTAGTAAAATTGGTGTAGGAAATGCAACGACGTAAAGGGTCTAAATATGAAATAGGAACTGTTTTCTGGAGCTAAGATTACTTGTAGAAGCTCCAGTCGCAGCAAACAGATTCTAGAGGTAACTTTCTGAAACCTCAGTTAACAATAAAATAGAAGTTTAAGATTTCTTCTCTGTATATTTATTTCGAAAATGTTTAGTGCACCGTGCGGTGCACTCACCGTGGAGAGAGAGGGAGAGAGGAAAAATGAAAATGGCCCCCACCCCTGCACCGCTACAGATCTCGATGTTTAGAGGGGATCCTAGACTGTCTGATCCCCTCTCGGTGCACGCTCGGTGCAAAAAACGTTGTGCGTGTATCATGGTTGTATTTGTTTTTACAGTTCACCATATAAATATCATTTTTTTTTTTAGTGTAAACCACTGGGTATCATTACTACTTCACAGGGCAAACTCAAAATTTTCATCTTTCGATGTTGGTTGTACTGGTGTGGAGTTTCTTTCTTGTGATTTTCATTTGGTCTATCCGAACTTGTATGAAGAGGTAGTTATGGTTTAAAGTTTCAGTTGGGTAATTAGCTGGGACAAAAGCATAAGCTTGTGGCAACTACTGAAGCAGCCATGTTGCCGCATGACATCAAATAATAGAGTGATGAAAGGAGAAGAGGATTATGCTTACAGCTACCACAAATAACAAATTGCTACTACTGGGTTGACATTCTGCTTCAGTAATCTGTGTGGGCTTACCGCAAACCAATTGGGGTACGAAATATCAAATACTCGGATACTTGATTTGTTGGGTGTTTTAATTTATGGAATGTGTGATCTTAATTTTCCTTGTGAAGAAGCTTATCAAAGTTTTTTATGTGATCTTAGTTTCCAAAGACTTGCAAGGAGTAAATTCTAGCTATAATGTTCACTCAAGATTTACATCTGTGAAGAATAGTGGAACTACACTCTATTGAATTGATGTGTGTTTCCATGTAAGACTTAGTATGTTCATCTTAAACTTCTGAAAGAACGTGGAGTTATATCGTACATGGATGATTCAGTCGCTCTCCTTCGATGTTTTGTCTACAATGTTAATGTGCAAACGCCAAATTTGAATTTAAGGCTCTTTCACTAACATCCTTAGCAATTGATGTACCAAAATCCATATAAGACGAAACATTCCCAAGCATTGGATAAGTTCACCCTCAAGCAAATTGATACCCCATTAGCAGCATTGTACTTTTCTTCTAAGACCCTCAAGCAAAATGATACCCTCAAGCACTGAACAAGATCACAGTCCTTACCAATTTATAGAAGGAGCAGATAAGAATACGCAAAGATAAACGGGTGCGGCAAAACAATAAGTAGAGTTTCTCATACCGCTCCTTCTATCAAAAGAACGGTATGAGAAGGGGCAAAATGTGGGTACAAAATACCGCACACCTACGAGTTATGCGAAATGATGATTGCCAGGACTGAGCGAAAGCTACCGCACACAACTTATCCAGAATGACGCATCAGATGACGTCACCAAAATCACGAGAAAAGTGTGAAGAGTGGTGCGACGGCAAAGAAATTGTGCATCCATGATAAAGTCCACGCGACATTGATGCACATCAGATCCGAAACTAGGGGTTTTATTAGTTGTCCTACACTATGTAAACTCCTATATAAGGAATCAAGCGACCTTGTATTGAGAGAGATCTTTTTGAGAGTTTAGACAAGATATTTAGGAGAGAGAAAGTTTATTTGCTCCCCAAGTTAATTTTTTTTCATAACTTTGTATTTGATCTAAAGATTTTAGTAAAGGTTCTTATGATTCTTATGATGATCACTTAAATTGTTCATAGATTTTACTAAGGGTGTGGTTGTAGGATTTCCTGCAACTACATGTGATATGAATCTTATCGTTCGTGAAAAAACGGGGGTCTAACAACCTCACCCAATATTTCGATTAGCAATCTGTATGGACAACTCCGAGTTGTTTTCTAGAGAATCAACTAGACAGTTAGACTCAATCAATAGAAAATACTCAAGGAGTTACTATCTCAATCTCTCAATTTGATTAACTCAAGCAAATACAATTCGCGAGTCTTAATCAAAGAGAGATAACTTGGATGGTACCAAAGACCAATATCCAAGTGTCAATCAATTTAAATCAACAACCAATAAGGTCGGATATTCTAATTGATTGAACAACGCACAACTTGTATTATTTCAATTATATAGCAAAATATAATGCAGAAAAGAAATAACACAGACACCAGAATTTTGTTAACGAGGAAACCACAAATGCAGAAAAACCCCGGGACCTAATCCAGATTAAACATACGCTGTATTAAGCCGCTACAGACACTAGCCTACTCCAAATTAACTTCGGCCTGGACTGTAATTGAACCCCAATCAATCTCACACCGATCCAAGGTACAGTTATGCTCATACGCCTCTGATCCCAGCAGGATACTGCGCAGTTGATTCCCTTAGCTGATCTCACCCACAACCAATAGTTTCTACGACCCAAAGTCGAAGACTTTAATAAACAAATCTGTCTCAAACAGAAAAGTCTACAAGATAGATAAATTCGTCTCCCACGAATAAACCTATGAGTTTTGTTCCGTCTTTTGATAAATCAAGGTGAATAGGAACCAATCAATAAAACCAGAATTATATTCCCAAAGAACAACTCAGTTTTATCAATCACCTCACAATAGTATTAATCGACGCAGCGAAAAAAGATATTGTGGAATCAGAAACGATGAGACGAAGATGTTTGTGATTACTTTTATATATTTCCTATCGGAGATAGAAATCTCAAGCCAATTATTACAATTGTACTCATACAATACAAACAACAAGATCAGATCACACAACTACAAGAAAAGTAGTATCGGTCTGGCTTCACAATCCCAATGAAGTATTTAAGTCGTTAACCTGGTTTTAAAAGAAGAAAACCAAAGGTTAAAGGAGAATCGACTCTAGCTTAGCAAATTAGTATCACACAGAATGTGTGGGGATTAGGTTTCCCAGTTGCTAGAGTTCTCTCTTATATAGTCTTTCAAATCATGGTTTGCAATCAATGTTAGCTTAGTATTCAATATTCACCGTTAGATGAAAACCTAATTAGATACAAGCTAATATCTCTCAACCGTTAGATCAAAAACTTAGCTTGCCGTACACACATGTACTTGAAGATTTTGGGTTTGTGTAACCGTACCCAAACGTGCACAATAGATGGTTCAATATTAGTCAACCAAATGGTTAGCCAGATGATAACTTTCATATCACCCATATTCTTCTTCACCATAACTACTCCAAATGACTCAAATGAACTAGTTAGAGAGTTTTTCAATTGCTATGAGATCTCATGTACTACAAAAGACACAATTGAAGCAAAAACGATGTGATTCACTCGAATCGATTCATGAACTATAAATCCACGGTTTGCGATAGCATTCCTTAGATAATTTAGATAAGTTCACGAACATCGTTTTTAGACATAACCACTCAAGTTCGCTGACTGGGTTCGCAGACTCAAGTTAACCGGTTGGAGTTCACAAACTCCAGAGGATATTCTCGGGTTCGAGAACTTCGTCAGTTCGTGAACTGAAACTGAGCTAAAACTCCAGCAGAAATTCTCGGGTTCGAGAACTACGCACGTTCACGGACTGAGTTTGCGGACTGGGTTGACTGCTCAAGTTCCGGTTTCACTTGATCAACAAAGTTCGCAAACTTCGGTTCAAGTGCTAAGGACTTATACATATATGTGTTACCACAACAATGTTTATATCCCCCAATGGTTATATTGTCTAAACTCTCATTTCAACCATTGAAACATTCTTAGAGGACGTCATATAGTTGTTATTCACAAACTATTTTTCGGCAGAGCAATTTCCAAAGTGATTGAAACACAACATGACTTTCATCACTAGGTAAAGATGAACTTGGCTAAAGCGAAAGCTTTACCAACACATATTTCGAGAAATAGATAAGCGAGATATACACAACTCGAAATATCACATGTGTATATTCTTAGTCTATATAGTAATACGACTTTTGTCTCAAGATAGGAGATAGAGTAGATAGAATTTTGAGTGATAGATAAGCTCAAGTCTCCACATACCTTTTATTCGATGAAGATCCACTGGTTCCTTGAGTAGTCCTTCTTCTTGTATGATGATTGCCATAGAGTTCTTGAGCTCAACTACACTTTTTATCCTAGTCCAAGACCTTATATATAGTAGACTAGAAATCAAGACTTTATAGTTTTGATCACTAACATTGACAAACATGCTTGAGATAACAACGCATACCAGTTCGACCGAGCAATGCTCTAACAATCTCCCCCTTTGTCAATTTTAGTGGAAAAACTATTAATACATATGTAATACAAAAAATATATAAATAAACTTTGTAGCTCCTATTTTACATGTCTAATCTTCAACAATACTCGAAATCTTCGTCACTTACAAGTAGTCCAATTATCCCAAAGGTTGTAAGTTTAGCATCATCGTTGTTGAAAATCTGTAGCTATAACAATGAGAAAAGTATCGGTTCTCAATCATTGTTATACAGTGTCATAGTATTATTACACAGCGTCAAAGTCCAATTGCATCACAACTTTAACAACAATACTATGGTGATACTTCACTCCCCCTTAGTCAATACTCCATCTCACATGGAAACCACTCCCCCTTACATAATGATCTGAAAACCATATGTATTTGGATATGGGTGGGCGTTACAATCACCCTTCATTATATTTGTCGCGCTGACCTTTTTAACTACCGCGCTAATCATCACACTTTTGGTGCGAATTGGTGATGTCATCTCATCTGTCAGCAGAAATGTAATGGGTGTATCATATTCGCCTTCTATCAAATGTAATATTCGCCTTACTATTGAGTGTGGGGTATTTTGCACCCACATTTTGCCTCTTCTCGTACGGTTCTTTCTGAAGGAAAAGGCGGTAAGAGAAGATTTATTTTATCGTATCGGCTCGTCTCTTCATATTCCTTTAATCAATCGACATTTTTCCGGAATTATTACGTGACTGTCTACACGTGTTGACTCTCTCCCCTTTGACTGACACGTTCCCCTATCTGACTGGCTACCTCCTTCACTTTCCTTTTGTTCTATATGTTCTTTCTGTCAATTTTCTCTATCTTCCCCAAAACCTTCATCATCTTCTCGGAATATTCTTTTGTACCGATCTTCTCTTAATTCATGGATCATCCCAACAGGTTAATGGATTCTTCCCTTATCGCTATTATTTTATTTTTCTGCTTTATTTTTGATCTTCTATTTTTCTGCAATCGTCGTTGTTCTGCTGTTGTTCTTCTGCTACTGTTATGTTCCTCATATTCCCATATTATTTCTGTTTCGGCAAGGATTCTTCATCCAACAAGTTTTTTATCAAGGTGACAAACCCTAGCTCTTCTGTTGGTTCAGTGAGCAATGATTCTCTCAAGAGAAAGCCTTCGCACGACAAGGTAGTAAGAAATACCTTTTACTTAATTTTTTCGCCTTTGAGGAAAAACAATATTGTTGCATATGTTTCTTATCTGTCTTGTGTACATTAAGGGTTCTGAAGGCGAAGTTATTCGTACAAAGAAGAAAGTTAAAAAGTCTCATCCTTCTCTTAAAATTGACACAACTATTAATTTACCCGTGGTTACTTATAAGTTTCGTCCCACTTCAGTGCCTCATGCTCCACTGGTGCCAACTGTAGATAGTGTTGATATTACCGCTCCTTCTCCTTCCGCTGTTCTATAGAAGAATTCTTCTGATGATAATGTTACTACGCCTTAAAGGATACTACCACTTTGGAATCTATAGACATTACCGTATCTCCGAAGAAGACAATTTTTTCTTCTCCAATTGGCGTTGCTATTTCTACTTCTCCCCTCACTATGGTTACGTCTTCTTCCTTTGAGACAACCTCTGCTAATGAAGGCGCTCTTCAAGGGGTTGATTCTGTAGACAAGGTGTTATTGGAAATTATCAATGCCGCCCGCTCATCCTGTGACGATCCTTCTCGATCTCGAATTTGTGATTCCCTTACTAAGTTGTTATGTGAATCTTCTGCAGATAAGTCTATTAGGAGTGATATTTTTTCTCAATTGGATCCAAGCGTTAATCTCGCCTTTGAACGTCTGGTACGCACTTTTTCATCTTTTTTCTACTTGTGTTCTCTTATCACGCTCTTAAATTCCATGTAATATTTTCCTTATGAATCTCCTCGTCGCCTGGTCCAGATTGAAGGTTTTTCAGAATCTAACAATATCATCCAAGGCCTTTCCCAACAGGTTGCCAAGCTAAAAAGGGATCGTTTGGCTGAATCTGTCGTATCTGAAAATCTTCGCTCTAAAAATCAAGAACTCAGAGGTACGTACTTCCTTCAAATATAGTTTCTGCATTTTTCCGCCCTTGCATTCATTTTTCAAATTTCTCGCATACATGTAAAGATTTAAACCAGAAGCGCGTCATGGAAAGTTTTAGTTATCAACATTCAGCTGAGGACGCCCGTACAGATAATGAGAGGTTGCATAATTAACTGAGTCAATTAATTAGTAACTATTCGTACCTACTTGACCAATTTGATGATCTAAAGAGTTAAAATCTTTATATATGCAATCAATACGACTTTCTAGGTTCCCAAGTATATCTAACCTTTCCAGATTGTTACATAGCGCTGATTAAAGAAATCGAACTCTGTCAGATGAAAATCGAACCCTTTCTGAAGAGAAGTGGTCCTTTATGAATGAGAAGGTGATGTTTACGCGTCACTATCTTAGTCTTCAAAAGACTATCTTACGCGTCATTGGAGATTTTTTTAAATATTGGTGATGATAACAACTGTCCTTTTTTTATTGTGAATCCAACAATCATATAAGATTCTTTAAAAAGCATAATGCATTTCCTTTTAAATTTCTTCTTGATGAATTAAACCCCTTATTTAATGAGAGAAATCTGTATTTTATGGGTTCTAGTAATCAAATAAATCATTGTTGATATTTGATTTGAACCAGCGTAGACATATAATCAACGAATTTACAGTCTGTCCCTATTAACCACTTGGGAATCATTTTCTTCATATCAGATCGTACTATTTATTTGGCTTAGAGCAATATCATTTGTTGGTCCAGGACCCACGATGGGATCGTGAATCGAGGAGGGTTCCAAACATCATGAGACAGTTCGGTTCATATCCGGTGTGGGCGTTAAAGCATTGAGAGAACCTTTCCCTAGTAGAGAGGAACAATAAAACATGATCTAGGGCCACAGATCATAGGTTCAGTCCCTGGTGATAGAACCATTACTCTAAGGTGACTATCAGTGGCGGATCCAGGAATTCTAAATGGGGGGACTAAAAAAAAATATTCGGCAAACAAATAACAAACAACATAAAATGATATTCATACATGTGCATGGTACCATATGTGGTCTATTTTCTTCTGATGCCTGACTAAACTACCACTAACGTCAATTGTTGGTTGTGAAAATAACCAAGGATCACCCCTAGCCTTGCGAATCAATGAAAAACATATACAAAGATGGTAAATCAAAACAATTTTAAAAATCATAACTTTGTAAATATAGGCAGAAATTTCAATTGTACCTTACATCCATGGTCAGCTTGGTTGAAACAATCCGACCAAAATAATCTGAAATGGTTAGTATTCAACTAATCTCTTAAAATCTACTACTTGTTAGTCACACCTGAACACCATGAATACAAAAAATGATTCTTTTATATTTATATATATGTGTGTAATAGTCTAGGTTGATACAAATATACAAAAAAGTGTTTTACCAAAAAAAAAAAAATCAACCATTATCCATTAGATCCTTATATATATATATATATATATATATATCAGTACTTCAGTTTTGCCTTGCGATCCTTGAGAGCAACGAATTCATCTATTATCGATTCTATACTGACATTTCGTGCAAGGACACTTTCGACTGATGTTATGAACCGTAACCTATTTTTTTGTATAGTCTCCGTTGACTGTACTTCGAGAATTGTAGAAATGTACTGCGATGGATTCTTCAAATTCTGATACTAAATAGATACAGACAATTACAATAACAATAATCAATGGGTCAATATCATATTCATTGTATCAATATTATAAAACCAATAGCCCTTGCCTCTTGATCGAATTCGGAATCAAACCCAAAAAAATACCAACCCTAGAAAAATTGAAGAACACTAAACATCAATCAATTTTTCAAAATTTTAAGAGGAAACAATTGGGTTTTTAGTTACTACTGAATGATAATAATAGATGGTATAAATGAAAACTTCCTTACCTGAAAAAATTGGCGATCAACACTTTAATTCGCCTCTGTTTCTCTCGTTTTTATTTTTTTGCTATTGAAAATGAAGTACTCACTCCCTACTCCCTGTGAACGAAAAAGAAAGAGGAAAGTGGAAGGTATACTATAGGCTTAGCTGGTGGGATAAATTTCTCTTAGCTGGTAGGCTAAATTATTCTTAGATGGTAGGATAAATTCTCCATCAGGTGGGCTAAATTACTCTTAGCTGGTGGGCTAAATTCTCCATCAGGTGGGCTAAATATTATTTTTGTTGTTTTTGTAAGGGTCTGGTGAAGTTTTATAAAAAAAGGGGGGGCTACAGCCATGGTTAGCCCCCCTTTCCCTCCGCCACTGGTGACTATGTCCCTCTTTATTACAACACAGTTCATTTCGTCCCTTGATTCCAACCTCCTAAATAAAGAATTGTTACGAATAATGAAGAAACTCGTACATTTAGATAGGCCTTACCAAAGCTGTACAACTATTGTTTGAATTCTTTGAGTGTGAAAAAATAAATTCAAACAGAGTTTTTATCATTTCGTCCCTTTTTTTATTGTTTGATTTATTTTATTTTTTCTTTGTTTTACATAGCCAGAACCTCCAGAATTTTCAGCACGAGATTTTGAGTCTCGCGCGTCCACTATTACATTGTCAAGGCATCTTCAAAGTGAATCGTATTCCATGAATATGATATCTATCTCATATAGGTTTTAGAATAATAAGAATAGCCTCTGTGATCGATATAGGACTCAATGGGGACAACTATGGCGTAATTTGTTTATGTAATGATAATCAGAAGATAAGAACAGGATAATAAATCATGATTTTTAATAGTGAGAAATGAAAGAAGAAGAAGTATTATAGATTACAAAAAAAGGTCAAGAAATGGACACTCATTATCCATTTTGGATGAGTAAAACATACACTCATTATCCGTCCGCAATATCTACCTGTAGAGGTTCCCAAGCAACAACTAACCTCTACAGGAAGAATGACTTTAGGCCATGGTTTTGAAGGCTAGAAAAAGTTTGGAACCTCCAAGAGATCCTTCTAACACTTAATTAACAAAAATTAACAGGGGATTATTTAGCCACTATCAAAATTAACAAGATTAGTAGTTACTGATTTTACTACTGTGAGGAAGGTCATATTCGTAAAATCACGTCGGAAATTATGCATCTTTGATCAGTAATGAAATCATAAGAAATTCGTGTCTTCACCTTCTGCAATAAAAGTGAATTGTAGTTCTGTAAACTTCACGAACGTAATAATATATGTCGGCGACATTAGGGTTTTTGAGGCAAAACTTTTAATGTTCCATATATTTCATGATTAAGCTGAAAGACTCAACGTCTCTTTTGAATTCGGAATTCATCTCTGGTGTTTGACCCAGAAAATAAATATGATGCTGATCACATCAAAAATATCTTCTCCTACACATATTGCATGCTAGTATAGAGCCACTAATTAATTCTAGTCATAGTATTCATCAGTTGAATTCCTAGAAATACACTAATGTTCACTTACTCAGGATCTATGGCTTTTCTCAGCTGAATTTCACGGAGCTGTAGTGAATATTCACCTTTCGGACATATGGGGCACCACCAAGTAAGACCCAAGTGAAAGGCGCGGGTGCCTTTAATCATAATGCTCAAATTAGCATCCGAAAACCTGGAAGAACAAGGATATATATGAAAGTTTGATCAAATAAGGAACAAGAAGAGGGAGAAAATATTAATAAAATAACAAAATAGGGAAGTCGTGAGGTGGGGCCCACATGGCAGGCCGTTTTTGCCGGCCCCCTACTCCTTTTCTTTATTTTTTAATATTATTTTATTATTATTATTAGGTTTTCCTCTTTCAAGGATTTCTTCTTTCTATGAAAACTCTTTATTTACATATCTTTTCAAATCTTGCTCTATGGACCATATGGTTAACAAAGCAAGTGGTCCCGCAACGACCATGTCTTTCTACCTTGAAAAATGTTAAAATAATATTATTTATTAATGGTTGGTCTTTCAACCAAGATTAAGAGTTTCAGTTAAACTCAGATCCTCCATAAAATAACCAAATAATGCTCGATGGACCATTAGAAAATACCAAAATTCTCAAAATTGGTCGATGGACAGCTTGGTGACACGGACATGCCATCATGACCGGTCATGGTCGTCCCTTTGGCTTGCAAAATCCGGTCCCACCTCCTTTGATGGTTTTTGACCTAATTTATCATCCAAAGTCCCACTACACCAATATGGGTTTTAGCAACTTAGATTCGCAACGGATAAGTATCTGTTGCGAATTTTCAGTTGCGAATTTTTGTTGCTAAAATTTCGCAGCAGCCATTTGTTGTTGCTAATTTGCAACTACTATTTCTCAGTTGCTATTCGCAACTGATTATTTTTCACGCATGCCAGTTACCCGTGTGACAAAAAACACCCGCAAACACTTTTTTTTCCGAGCATGCGAATTTTGCGTGTGCATACTGTTCTTATCCAAAATATCCCTCTTCGTTCATTTGAACCACTCGTCTCCCTCTCATTCTCTCAGGAAAAAAACTCTGAAGCCATTGAAGCTCTCCCGCCATCGAAGCCAGAGGAAGATGGGTATGGATAATGATCAGGGTCTGGAATTTAGGGTTTAAATCGATTGATGATGCTTTTTATGTTAGGGTTTGGTAGATTGACAGTTAGGATTTTCTGTATTTTGTTTAAATCTGTGTGATTTGATTCTATTTTTTGTAAGTATGGAGAACGAATTTTTGTGATATGGATCTGATGAATTAGAAATTAGGGATTTGATTTTGGGTTTTATTCGATTTGATAATGAATCTTAGTGATGATTTGATCCGATAATATTATTTTCTGACTGATGACATTGATTTTGTGTGGTTGCAGGCAGTGGATTATGGTGTTAAGACGCTTTGGAAAAGCAACAACAAAGAGGCAAGTCTCATGTATAGACTTTTGTTATTTATGCATTGCAGATAACTTGTTTGTAATCACTTATTAGGATTTACACATTAGTTATACAGGTCTTGGTCTAGTTATTGAGATTTTTTTACTTGTTTGTCGACATTGTTGTACTTGTTTGGCTTGTTAATGATCCTTGCGTCGCCATCTTGCTTGCATATCTAATTTGTTCCTGTAAGCAACTGTATATATTTTTTGTTTGGTCACTATTACATGCTTTGCCCTAGAGTTTGTAAGGTGTCCAGTATTTTTCATAGTTATACCCTTATGATGAATACTTATCAAAAGCTATGGGTTTGACATCCAAGTGAGGCTTTTTATTGTCATAGTTACTCTGATGGGGCAAGTCAAGTAAGTTTTTAATGTGGTTTTATCGGGGAAGAGTGACACTCCTCATTGTGTTTATGTGCATGAGGTTTAAACCTTATTATTCCTTTTGACATAGAAAAGTGTCACTCTTGCATTTTATTCTTGAAATGATATATATTGCGATTATTCACTCAGGTTCTGAAATTATATTGGTGTACTTTCTTTCTTAATTATGCCCCTTGTGATGAATACTTACCAAAAGCTATGGGTTTGACATCCAAGTGAAGCTATTTTGTCATAGTACTAGTTACATTGATGGGGAAAGTTAGTAATTGAATGTGTTTTTGCCACTATCATGTAAGATGTGTGAGGCCTAAACCTTGATAATGCCTTCGGACATAGAAAAGTTTCACTTTGTTGCAATTTATTCTCGAAATCATATTTTGATTGTTCACGTTGTGCCATCATGTTAATTTGTTTATAGATGTACTTTTGTTTTTTTGTTGTGGAAGAATAAAGAAGCAACATAAGCTATTCAGAAGGTTATTGAATGATTGCTAAATTGTTTTAAGGCTCATACTCATCCTCAGCTCAAGCAGGATTGTGATACCAAAACAAGGTTGTACTCAGTGTACCAAGTCCTGATACCAGAGTCGATGATGCAGAATTTGAGGAGGATTAAGTCTATGCAATATTATTGTCAGAACATGAGACGGTACTCTGAACCATTGACCTAGTCAATAAACAAAGAGAAGAGCCCCTAGCTCTGAACACAATTAAGTAACATAATCATTCCTCAAAACTACATATGAGATTGTCTTACTGGTATCAATATCAAAACTTGAATTTAAGTAACATTTTTTATCTTTTTAGCTTGTCGTGTGTTATCAATTAAATCGTACTTGCTGGTAGGTTTAGAAGGTGGTTGGCTTCTCTTATCTCTGATGGGTGCATCTCATATATCCTATCATCACACACCACCACCATAGGAGGCATTTCCAATGACATTTTTATACAATCTCAAAGCTTGACTCATCATGTTAGCTGGATGAGAAACATCAGCTGGAAGTAACACTGTTGTGCCCTGTAAGTAACATAGTGTATTAGTTAGTCTTTAGTTCAGACATAATGTTCATATCTCGTTACATATTGAAACACTCGGTATAATCACGTACCTTCTTTGCAATTTCACCAAAGGCATTGATATATTGTTATGTAATTCTTAAACTTGAGGCATGCAGACGATCAAATCACACACTTTAAATATGATAGGAAAATAAAAAAAAAACTAGAAAACTATCAATATTAACATCAGGAGATTATTGAACTTAGCTTTTTTTTTCTTCACTTTTTTCATGTGTTACTTTCTTTTCATTGCTTGCTTCAAAACCCACTATCACCTGTCTTTTAGTGTTACAGATCAGAGGTTGAAAATTGGCATAACCAATCTGATTTTTGTTTATTTATTGAGCTTGAAAATTCCCTATTGAAATAAGATTGTAATTCTTATTTCAAATTTTGAATTTAATTTCTTCTTCTTCTTCTTCTTCTTCTTCTTCTTATTTTGATCATTGTTAGATTGGTGCAAAACCTATGGCGTGCAGTCAGGTGGTTATGCGCGTTAGGTATAAGAACAGTGGTGTCAAGGATCCTGGTGTTCAAGGAGTTCTAATTTTGACAGAGGACAAACTTGAGTTCTCACCTGATGACATAATTTTGACAGAGAATTTGTTGGAAAGACCATTGGAAAGACCAAAGCTTGGCAATCATCTGCATTGGATGCCAAAGTGGATCCCAAGAAGTCTGCAACTACACTGCAAGATGAATAGCTCCGTCTAGAAGAAATTGAGCTTCGGATGAAACTGCTCGCTGAGAATAGTGAGTTGCAGAAGCTGCATTAGCAATTTGTTATTAGTGGTGTTTTAGCTGAATCTGAATTCTGGGAAATAAGAAAGAAACTACTTGTTGTTGATGTTGGCAAGATGTCTAAACAATGAATGGAAACAAATATGACTATGAATTAAAACAATTTTCTGGTATATTTGTAGTTGGCGTTCCTCGTAAGTATATGACTTTCTTTTTATTTCTGCTTATCAAAGGTATTTAATTGACTGGTTTCGTTGTGAAAATTTTGACTGTTTTCTTTGTTTGTTTTTCTACCAGAATAATGTCAATGTATTGCTGAATTAAATGTTAGTTATTGTTAAACTATCTTGGAGTTACTGCGAGTATTGCGTAATACTTTTAAGTTCAAATTGATATGATCAGGATTTTGTGTGGTCATCAAGTTTACCACTTACCAGCAAGTCTGTGCATCTTGTCATTTAATGTCCTTTACTTCATACCATGATCTGGTGGGTATTGCATACACAGAAGAGGAGACCAAGGCTATGGAAGCATAGATTGAGGTGGTTGATGGGCCAAATGATGAAGGTGAGATGTTTACTCACCCAGGGAAGCTTAGTGATCGTCTGTATATGAACATGCAGCAAGATTTTCTAATGGAGGAGCATATCCTCCTGATCTTAGCCTCATAAGGTATTTACTTATTTTATCCATGCTTTGATTTCCTATGATGCCTCTATTTCTATACCACCAGGGTCTTGACTCATCTTGCTTTCGGGCTCGTTACAATGGTCAAAATATACTTTCAATGTTTTTTCATTATCAGGTGACTAATACTTCTTTAGTACCTCGTCTTATTGGGATTCTACTTGGGTAGAAGACTTTAAGGATCAGTTGCATACTTATATTATATCGTTTTTATTTTAATTTTATTGTAAGACATTCTAACAATGAAGACGCGTATCGTACAAAACTCACCACCTGACAAGTATGTTCCAGAGACCGGTCCTTGTATTAGTGAGTCAATCTGTATTGAGAAATTTGGTGATTGCATTAATACTGAGTGCATCTGTAATTAGAATATATTATTAAATTACTGTCTTACACAATTTAAATGACATGGTTGATTACTTATAAGGTTTATTTGCTGTTTTGGTTTTGAAAGGGGTGTAAGTTGTAATAGAACAAAGTTTTGGTGCAGCTAAAGTGACTAAATATGGTGTCATTGTTGCTCAAGCATTGATTTGAAGGACAGAATAACAACATTGGTGCCATCCTTGTAAATCAAGCAACAAATGCCACTAACAATATCACAAAGGCGCCCAGGACCAAGAAGTCAGTTCATGATAGTAAAGTTGGAAAGGGAAAAGGTGAGCATGTTGACCGCAACCTTTACCTTGCAAAGGTATTCATCAACCATCGGTTTTTCATATATGGTAAGTTAAGTTTCGAAGTTATTAATCCTAACCCGTCCCTTCCTTCCATGACTATCATTAGGAATATGTTATTCTCAAGGGCTTGACTACTGCTGAAGGTGTTTCATCATATGATATGTTCAAACGTCAAGTGTAAGTAAAACAGAACACTCCAGTCTAACCTCACATGAATTTCAATATGTAACCGTAAAGAGTTGAATTCAGATTTTGTGAGCCCCTGAATTCCATCTCATTATGCTTTTTGGTGGTTTTATGGGACAGATTATTGCAAACTCGGAAGCATTCAAGTTGCACCTTCCAAGAATTTAGGATTACTTATGGCTTGCCGAGGATGACATGAAAATGCAGATTAGGAATTGCTCTTTCTAGCTTTAAGTATACCAATAATTGACCATCTTGTTTATTATTGTGTCATCTCAAGGGAATATTAAGTTGGAAATTGACACTTCTTTTCCCTATTCTATAGTTGAGAATTGAGTATTAATTTCTAACTACTACGGAGATGACCACCTGCAGGGATATAATGGAAGTTGAGCATGGTACAAACTGGTGAAATATCACTATTGTAGTGTATCAAAATATCTACTGATTTGGTAATACTACTCTACCTGCATGTAGTATTTATCATAATGTTCAAACAAAGATGCTAAAAAAATTATCTTTCTGTGTATGTACCAATCTTGTTGTTCATGGTGGATCTGATATATTTTTATCTTAAATAGAAACATAATGATTCTATTTATCATCCAACTACAATCACTTGCTGATTATAAGAAACGTTATGGTTTTACTGAGTTTTGGTTGTCTTTATCCCAAGTGTCAATTGAATCGAAATGTGTGTTGAATTAGAATGAAGCCACTTCATTTTTTGTTTTCCAGGATTGATTGAATCACAAGAATTACAGGGGAACTGGGGTAATTTCAGGTTAAAATAGAAATGGGGAAACAGATGTTGACTAGGTCAGTGAAGAACGACCTTTTTTTTTGTTGCGTAAAATTCCTAACAGCTAAAATCGGTTGCTAACTTTTTACCACAAAAAATTGGTCAGTCTTCGTTGACTTAGTCAAGATTTAGCAACAAACAGTAAAATTTTCGCAACTGCTGTTTAGGTGTTGCTAAATTTTTGAGTCGCAACAGCTACGAACAATTGCGACTCAAATTTCGCAACGCTGTATTTTCGTTGTGAAAATTCGAGTCGCCCCCTTCACAACAGCTGGCTGCAGTTGCAACCCCGATTCGCAACAGCGGGAGCCGATTGCAAAACTTCATTTTTTGGTGTAGTGTCCATATTTAGTTCAAATTCTTTCCAGAAGATGATCCACTCACCATCAGATGCTCCCACGACCACCATAGTCCAGTTTCACACCCCTTGATCGGTCCCTCCTCTCTGCATAATTAGGTTTTACTACTTAATGCTCAGTCAAGCACTATTTTAATAATGATTAAAACATTAATTAATCATCCTTTCACCAACTGCTCTGTAAAGGATTTTGGTGAATGCTCAGTCGAGCACCTAGAAAATATATGTTCGGTCTATCACCTCATGTAGCCGGTTCATCACCTTATGTAGTCGGTCCATCTCTCATCCACTGGTTGATCTTAGTTGATCATCCATTGATCAAAATTAGGTTTTGAACCGAATACTCTGTCTAGCATAATTATGAACGGGCTCAAACACAAATATTTTAATAATATTGATCCAGCAATCAATATTTTAATTAATTAAATAAATAATATCTGGTTCAGCTACCATTATTTTTAATTAATATTTTATTTGGTCTTACTACCAATTATTCATTGATCTAACAGTATTTGCTCTGACTAGCAGTACTTGCTCTGTCCATTAAATGATGCATCTATCCAGTACATCATATGGTCTGATTTGAGACATTTTGATTTTTGGGTTCGAGACACATATACGTGTCTTTAGTGTTTCCACTCATATAAGAGTCTCAAATTAAAAATATGAGTTGCTTTAATTTTGATTTTTCAACTACTCTTACATGTGTCTTAAAAAATTTTACAGGTGTCTTAAATATTTTTTACATACATCAATTTATCATATTTTTTCATTTTAATTCCATTACATTCCTTCCAAAACCCAAGATTCCCTCTTTTTCTAATTTTCTAATCTCTTTCGCATTATTTCCCTCTCAAATTCCCATTGTCTCACACTAAATTATTTTGAAATTTAATTTACATGATAAGCATTGTTCCCTCCCCATTTATTTGGGTTTTCCAAAATTTAGATAATATTTACATATTTTTTTGTTTATAAATTTAGAAAATAATATTAACTTTCTTTTGTTAAAACTCTTCAGATTTTTCTTATCTCTTTTCTTTTCTTTTCCTTTCCTTCCTTTCTTCTTCTCTTCAGTTCGGCTCAAAAGAGTTAAAACCGAAAGAGAGAAATCGAGTGAGATAAACCAAGATACAAACCCCTCTTTACAATATATCAAAGCCAGATTCATACCTAAATCAATCGAAAATCTCTTGTGTAGATGAATAAGCATGTTAGAACTCAGATCTATTCTCCTTATTCTTCTAATTCCAAACCCTGAATTGACCAAAACTTGTCTTAAGCATGTTACAAGAAATGAATACTCGTTTTTACTGAGTTTGAGTAACCTAATATCAAGTATGAGATCCATTTTATAGATTCATATGTTTTGATTTTCTAAACCCTAGAAATTAATTTTTTTATTTTTAATTTTGAAATTGCAGAAGAAGATTGAGGTACACACCTACAAGATTCAGGTATAAAATCCTAACCTTATTAATTGTTTTGAGTTCGATTTAAGCTCAATCTGTGAGTAATATAATTCCTGAGATATGCTTCTTTCTAGATTTTACAATTTCTGTGCTTGTTTAGTTGATTTCATAGATCTTTGAAGCATGGGTATTCTTATAATTTCAATTTTATGTAGTGATATTTTTAATTTTGGTCATGTCTCTGATGGGTTTAAATATCTATTTTTTATTTATTTAAACCTTTTGTTCAACTGAAAATGGTAGCATTTGTTTTGATATTTTCTTGTTTGTGTTGTCATCGAAGATATTGAGTCTGGGATTTTGTTTGTGAGATGTGAGAGGGGTTAATATAAAGGTTGAATTTTTATTACAGTATGGATATTCGCTAAACGAGAAGGACACTGAGGGGTCATATTAAGGAGACTAGGAGAAGGAGGAGGACATTGAGGGGACAAATGGACCTTAATGATACACCTCCTGCTGAATTAGGGCAGCTGCTGCTTTGTTTGATTATATCCAACAAGGAGGAGGAGGAAGATCAGGGATTCTACTGCAACCACTAGCACCACCACCCTTGACAATTTATCTTGAAGCTATTGATGATGAAGTTGTCATTTCATCTTCAAGGAGCTTTGCTGAAGTGTAATATGCCTGAACTTTATGCTTTTACTTCTTTTTTTTTTTTTGGGTTTTGGTTTTTTTTTATTTTGACTAATTGTGTAGTATGGTTTGTTTGTTGTTAGGCGAGAAGGAGCCTGGAAATTTTAATTACTGCCGAGAGACCAGCAACCCCACCCCGTGATAGTAAGCATTATTTATCACTATATTGTATAAGTATCTCATATTGAATATTAGAATATCACTCCTTGATTGTTGATTTGATAATAGGGGTCTTGATGTTTTGTATGTGATTTCCTTTGTATAGCTAACAAAATTCATATTGGGGATGGCTTAGTACCCCAAATCTTCTTTTTCATGTTGATGATTCTCAAACATTCCAGACTTTTCGTTTGTCACGGATGTAAAAAATGGTTTTGCATTTAGACCAACCAAACACTTCACATTTGATATGACTGACTGTTTAAGAATAGAATAGAAGGTAATCAAGATGGCATGACTTGCATAAGAGATAATCAAATTTCATCATCTATTAAGGGTATTCATAATCCATATGAAAATGATGGGACTCAACCCATCCACTTCACTTAAGAACATGGGTCTCCATTTCTTCCTTTATAATTTCACTAGACGAGGGATTTGGACCACTTGGTTGATAAATTTGGTCATTATATTTTAGAGATTGCACAAATAAAATCATCTGCAACTACATTTGCATATTACCAAGCCTACCTGGCTACCTCTGTCATGGCTACCAATACAACACCGTGTTTTTGTTTTCCCTTCTTAAATTTGCTAATGACGAGAAGCTGCAGCATTTTCAATTTCCTGGATTTTTTTGGTTAACTAACTTTAACTAGGATGTGCAATTCTGGGTAGTGTCATATCATCTGCAAAATTTGTACTTGATACCATATGTCTCTTTAATATATAGATTAAAATTCCTTTGTGTTGGGACCTTGTCTACTGGTAGTTGGTTGCTTTTGGAGGGGATTAAGCATCATGGAAAACCAAGACGTGTCGGGTAACCTGTCACACTGGATTTCAGTTTAGATTGTGCCATGCAATGTTGTTGGAAACATATCTACTAATTCATTTCCTTTTTTACTTATATATATATACACACATACCATCAAATGATATACATGGTTGAGTGCACATTAATGTAGAAAAGAAAAAGAAAAAGAAAGAACTGACTGAAAACATCTCATCTTGCAGAGTATTTATATCAACAAAAATCAATGAATACCAACCTCTAAGCTAATATTTCTAGGCCAATGCACTTCTCCAAAGAATCTTAATGCTAAAGCAAGCATAAAGGTCCTTATTGATGATTTACAATTCCTGTGACTTCCAACTCTCTCTATTATATTTTATTTGAATTCTTTCGCTAATGACTAGTTTTTGTTGTGCTAGGTCACTATCACTCTATTATAGAACTGGGATGTTTACCATCGCCATATTAAACAGGTTACTTCTATTGTTGTGAGAGACTCGCGAAGTTTTCTATTGGTTAACCTTGACGTAGTTACCCTAGTCAGTGGTCTGGTATGATTGCGCACTGAGAACTTTTTACACTTAAACTTTATATTTCTATCATAATCAAAGTCTTGTGTAAATGGAAGGAACTACATATGGGAGTTTAGAGGACCCAAAGTTAGACTCAATAGGATTTCCATCTTAAGTATCATTGTTGGTCTTCTGGTTAGTTCCCCCCTCAAATTCTCCCTAGTCAAATTCGATTTCATATTCTATGAAGCATTTTATTGAACAAGGTTAGACTTTTTTTTGAAGATTCAGAAATTAATTCTAACCCTATGTTTTTTTCCTCTATATATTTTGCAAGTTGTGTGTTTGATTTTGTTGTTGTTATGGATTGATTTTTATTTTAGGGTTATGTTACTATGTATTTGATTTCTCACTATGTGTCTTTGAGTTTGCTTATTGCTATAAATCCATTACATACTAAGTTCCATTTTTATTTTGTGTAGAAAATTCTGGAGAAATCAAGTCTTTCTCGACAGATGGATGGGTTGCACCAAAACTCTCTGGAAGGACTGACAAGTTAATTTATAGGGGTATTGATTATTTACTTTCGATTTTAGATTTACTTTAAACTGAATCATGTTGTGTGATGGATTCAAGGTTTGATATGTTGAGATACGAATTGCTTTACAGATCTGACTGGTTTTGGTTTACATGAATTTTTAGGATAACATTTTCTTGCTTTATCACCTTTTTCTTGTAGATATCAATATTTTTTGTTTCAAGTTGAATATGACAGAGACTTTTCTCTTCTTAATCTGCATGGTTTGTATGATTTGGATTTACATTATTTGGTGCCATAAGCAGTTAAGCTCATTACTTAATGAACTCTTGGTTTTTCTTGTTGCAGCCTGATGGCCAAATGCCTAGTGACAAGACTGTTGGCGGATGAGGTGATGCATTCAACTCTTTTTTTTCCAGTGAAAGTGGTGTTGGAAGGCATGTCCTCAACTAGTTGTGGCCATCCTCAAGATTCAGTACATGCGATATTTGCAGCGAGTTCATCTAGAACTCAGCATCCATGCTGAGGAACAAGATTTGTTGTTAGAGTTGAAAGTGTGAGTATGGATTTAATTTTTACTCTTCCTTTGGTTACGTAACAGATCTCCCTTGATGTCATTATATATTTTATAGTATAATTGTAAGTTTCCCTGATTGCTTAGGAAAAATATTGGGGTTACATTAGTAATGCTAGTTGAATTGATATTTTGAAGCAGCAGTTTAGGTTGGTGGGACTGGGAAAATATCTCTAAAGCTTGTGATTGCATTTCCTCCACCTGATTAAACCCGTAGCATCAGATATTTCTCCCATAGAACAGTGACTCATTATGTTGTCTAGTGACAAAAATGACAGGATTTTTTATTTGGCTATTTTACATGATTACTATGTTGTTTTGACAGGGTAAATGATATATTATTTCTATGATAGATCTTTTTATAAAGTCATAGAACTTTGTTTACTATTTTATTCTTTAAAATTCAAATGTCAAGATGGATCCTGAATTTCCATTTCAAGTATTAAAGGTGCATCTCATCGGTAGCGGATAGATCTAACACATTAGTTGTCAGTTCATTATATTCCATATCCATGTGAAAAACAATATGCCCAGACCGCCATTTATCCATTTTTTGACCAACTGTATACGATGAATCATGTGCGCGATACTGTGTGAGCAATACGTTGAATCTAATTAAAAACTAATCAGCAATGTAAATAACTTGATTGATGCAGGTCCATTGTATTACAAAGGATAGTACAATTTCTTGTATCAGCCATGTAAATAACTTGAGGATTTGAGATTATCCAGTAAGAAATTCGAGGATGTTAAGGTTGAAACTAGATTTGTCGTTCACCTTGATGTTGATACAGATACACAGGTTAGCAATTAAACATGTCAAGTATTTACATTCAAGTCAGTGGTATGGGACGACTAATATTAATGAATGGTAATTGTGATTTACAAAACTACTGGTAGATAGTACTGCAGAATTTGAAATTCATGAGAAGGCTTTGGAGGGAGTAATGGAAGCAGACGTGGTTACGATTGTACAACCAGTGGACGAGCTGCGGGAAGAGTCGCATTGGGACCATTCGGATTGTTGGTTCTTGCGGACGGCAGTCGAATAGAGCAAACAACTATCTATTTTTACATTGCCAAGGGTGTAGCTGGAAATCTCAACACTTTCTTATACACTGATCAATCTAGGTACTGTCTTATTTCATTTATGTGGCCGAATAACATTGTTTTCTTCTGTTTTGTTCTCGAAAATAAAGACTAAGTGAAATATGGGATTTTTCCTCTACAGATCTTCAAAGGAAAGAGTGATGATCAATAAACAGATTTATGGTAGCACAGTTCTTGTACTAAAAGGCGAAAACTTTCAATGAGGCTATTGATAAGTTAATCAAAATGTAACTTTCATCTGAACCATAACGGAATAACATCTAATCAATGTTACAATTTGTTAAACAGGTGGATCATTCAACAGTTGAAGCATCTCGTGTCTATCCAATAGAAGCGATATATGGAGCATCAAGAGTATTCCTATAGTATTTAACAATGCAACTGGGGTGGGTGTCATTGCCAAAAAGGTCAAGATGGGGGAAATGAATTATGTCCACACTATTGATTAATTGTATGTACGGATACATGTGTGATAATAATAGGATTGATTGAACAATGGTTTCATATTTGATTGGGAATGGAGTGGCTAGATACCTCTAGTGCAGGAAATCAAATGTGCAGATTCAGGAAACTATGAATATATATATATTTTTTAAATCTGATTTTTATTTGAGACGGATATAAGTGTCTCTCAATTAATCTTTGCGTCGCTTTAAATGACCAGAAAATAAATTTGGTTCACTTATTAAACCGTCGGTAAACATTTATGCGACACATACAAACATCTCAAAAACTAATTAAGAGACGTTTACAAGCGTCTTTTAACCCGTCTCAAAACATTCCCTACGCCAAAATTGAGACCCTTATATATGTCTCAAAAATTGAAGGCAACATCTATATATGTCTCAAAATCGTCGATTTGGTGTAGTGATCAATAACCCTAATTTCTCCAGCTAGCAATGTGGGGCACGGTCAACAAAGTTCAAAACCGGTCCTACCACTTCTGGCAATATTAATTCAGCTATTAATATTCGAATATCAATGTTTCTCATGTTGATTCAGCTATCAACATTCGAGAATTTCATATTGATCCAACTATCAATATTTGTGTTGGTTCATCAATCAACATTTCGTTCGTCAGTTGACCGTTATTTTGATATTATATTCT
Organism: Papaver bracteatum; assembly: GCA_023529315.1. Classification (NCBI taxonomy): domain Eukaryota; kingdom Viridiplantae; phylum Streptophyta; class Magnoliopsida; order Ranunculales; family Papaveraceae; genus Papaver; species Papaver bracteatum. Next base: position 92,159 of record JAJJWX010000552.1, on the reverse strand, counting down.
TTCCTTGTCACTCGACTGATTCATGACACAGGGATCCATATGAACCTTCTATGATCATTCAGAAATGATTATTTTCATACGAATTTGTGTCAAATGAGCATGCGTCAACATGGTTTATCTAGCAATCTCATTAAGTCATATTCAAGTCGTTTGGCTATCATTATTGCTTAAACTAGCATAATAGTCATTCAACTATTATTATTGCTTCAAATAGCATAATGAGATGTCACGATCAAGTGAAAAAATTCAACGTCCATAGTTTAAAGGGCATGTTGTTGTTCCAAGAAGCACTTCATGCTTCATCCATCATGACCTTGAATTATGAACAATTCAATTCATCTATTAAGACTCATCGTATTATGTCAAAGATTGACCGCACAACTGCAAAGAAGACTTTCACATGAGACATCAATTCATGTCACATATCACTAAGGTTTTGGTCTGGCGGTCTACAACACGTGTGATGTGAGGCACATCCACGATGAGAAATATGAGTAAGTCGTGCTGAAAATTAAGGAGTAATGGAATAATGGATAGTCAATCAACCAATTCTTCCACATAAAGTGAAAGTGGTTTTTGCGCATTCTCCCACTTCCCCATTCTTCCACTTCCTTCAACTGCCACCACTTACAAGAGATCGATGTGCTGCAATAAATAGGTTTATGAACCTGTGATTTGAGGTTGGTAATAGAACACTCAACGTAAGAAATCTTACGACAGTAAATTATCAAACACTTATAGAGAATTCCTCTCGCCTACACAGGAAATTCATCTTCAAAGCAGTTCAACACATCATATCATCAACCGATCAATCTACACATTCTCAGCTTCCCTCCCTACAGACCGACCCTTCTCCTTCTCTTGTGACGAATTGAACCTGAAACGACCATTATCTTGGTTTAGGACAAGGTACTACAGATTAGTCTCTCGAACTCAATGTACTCCCGTTCAGTACATTTGTGTAAGGGTTCAAGCAATTTGCTACTTCGAGCACTTGCTTCATCGAGCACTTGCCTCCTCCGCCACTTTTTACCAGAAAACCAGCATGCGATTTTTACCCATAAAAAACTACTAACGGGGGGTTAGTCCACTAGTGAATTTGGGGGAGTTTAATGTATTTTGAATTTTGGAGATTTTGAGGGAGTGTAAGAGAGTATGGGGAGTTTGAGAGAGTTTGGTTTTTTGAGTGTAGGGAGTTTGAGAGACTCTCCCAAAATCTCCACTTTTTTGAGAGATTTGGAATGAGGAAAAAATACACTATAAACTCCCTAGAACTCCCCCAAAAACACCAACTCCCTAGCATTCTAATTTTAACGACTAACAGGGAGTTTAAGAGTTTCTTTCAAACTCCCCCACGACTAACGGGGTTTTCTAGGGAGTTTGGGAGACACTTCTAAACTCTCCCACGACTAACGGGGATTTCGAGAGACTCCATCGAACTCCCTCACGACTAACAGGAAAAAACCTAACTGCACCCAACTCCCCCAACTCCCTTGAGGACTAACACCCTGTAAATGAACTTATTTTGCTTTTGGTTTTACCTAAATACCACCCCCACTTTTCCTAAGTACCACCCATAGTCTAAAAACACAATAATTATTGACCTAATCTAAAGTGGGTGATAAAAACATATCTTCTTCTCTAACAATCATGTAACACCATTATATCATCTATAATGGCTGCCGATCGCCGCCGTTGCCACCACAACCGTCACCTTCAATTTAACATCATTAAGATCTCAATTTTATGTAGATTAATGTTGATTTTAATTAGATTTTGATTTTAGAGATAAAGTGAAGTTTTTATTTTTATGTGATTTAGATTGATTAGGTTCCGATTTTTAATAAAGAAGAATCAAGTTTCAATTTTAATCTTATTCGCAATATCAATTTAAAAAATATATTACGTAAGTCTCATAAAGGGAATCATTTCATAACCAATACAGGAACAAACATTAATGCCTATCTAAGTTGATGGGTATAATACTGAATCTTCAAAACTGAAATCCATGTTATATGCAGAGGGGAGGGTTGATAGTGATAAGGTGGTTATTGGTGGTGGTAATGGTGGTGATTGATATTTTTGTGTTAGGTTAGTAGTGGAGAAGAAGGTGAGTTATCATTATCTGCTCTTGATTAAGGTTGAGTTTGATAATGCTTTTATTTTTTCAAAAACACTATATGCAGGGGATGGGTGATAGTGATAAGGTGGTTATTGGTGGTGGTAATGGTGGTGATTGATATTTCTGTGTTAGGTTAGTAGTGGAGAAGAAGGTGAGTTATCATTATCTGCTCTTGATTAAGGCTGGGTTTGGTAATGCTTTTATTTTTTCAAAAGCACTTTCAAATCCTATATATGTCAATAATTTTTGAAATTATTATTTGGTTAAAAAAATTAAAGCGCTTTTCATCAAAATCACTTCCCAAATTCCTCAATTTTTAAAAGCTGGGGAGGAGGAGCTTTTAAAAGCTACAAAAGCATAAGCTTTGTCCCCACCTAGGGGTGAGAATTGGGTTGGGTTAACCCACCCAACCCATGCCCAACCCGAACGTTGGGCGGACATGGGCAACATATTTAAAAACTTTGGGCAAATATGGGAATAAAATTTATAAACCTGAGTTAAATTTGGGCAAGCATGAGAGAAAATATTTCTAACCCAAGCAACCCTCCCAACCCGAAGAACTATGATATAGTTATACAAAACTATTTTTATAATTGGTACTATTATCTATTTATAGTAATTTTAGATATTATCTTTATATCTGATAATGAAAATATAAATTATATATATATATATATATATCTCATTAATCATTCAATATGAAAAAAGTCTATAATCTTCAGTTATTTGAAAAATTTAAGATAAATAGAGCAATTAAATATTATTATTACTAAAATTTGTTATTATCATATTAACAAATTCATATGTCTAGCGAAACTTGGGCCAACCCGAGGAACCCGAGGAACATAAGTTCGGCGGACTTGGGCAGTACCTCTATCGGTTCCACGGGTTTTATGGGAAATTTGGGCAAAGGATTCCTAGCTCGGGTCTGCCTCGGCCAAACCTTCTAACTCGCCCAACCAACCCAAGTCCCACCCCTAGCCCCAACTAAATTTAATGTTTGATTTACCATTTTTATCCTTATTTTATTTATAAATGGCAACATTTACCCTTAAATTTATATACAATCAATTTCTTATATTTTATTCTTTAAAATATTTTTTTTTGAAACTATTTTATATACCATTTTATTTAATTTATCAATAATAAAAATGAAAGTATATTAAAAAGTGGATAAAATAATTATTTTTAGCAATCATAATAATAGAGATAATTAGCATATTTAATATTATGCTTATTTATATTTAATAGTAAAAAATTAATTATTTTTAAACCCAGTAAAATTGAATCAAACTATTTTCAGAGATATGTTTGTTTTTGTCATTTGTTACAACAAAATGGTTGAATCTAATATCCTACCAAACACACTTTGATTGCTTTTTTAATCAGCTTTAAGTTTAATTACTTTTTTACCAAACGTCAAACTGCTTTTTTCTCACAGCACAGTACAACAATGCACAGCAGAAAAGTGCTTTCATAAAAGCCGCAGCAATACCAAACTAAGCCTAAGTTTTTTTTTAGGAAAATAAACCAAACAGAGGACTACAACTTCTTGTGATCGGCACAGAGGGCCGGTACAAGCCATACAGGAGGGACAGACCACGCCATATGAGTTACACTTTTCTTGGCCCATTGGGCGACTTCGTGTGCTACCTTATTAGCCCTACGGTTTACATAGACAAATTGTAGGAAGATAAATTTTTGACTTAGGGTTCTTATATCTTCATATCTTGAATGGGTGCGATGATCACCAAGGAAGATCTTCATGTTAATCAATTCAACAATTCCGGCTGCATCACTCTCAACGACAATCTTCTTTTCCTTACTCACCAAAGCTATCATTAGTGCTTCTCTGATCGTCTTCACTTCAGCTTCTTCTGCTGAGTAGTATTTTAGGTTTGTTGATTCGGCATATATGAACAATTCTTTCGAATCCCTAATAATTATACCCATTCCACCATTACTAGAATTCAGAGTCCAAGCTCCAACCGTATTAAATTTTACCCAATTATCAGGCGGAGACACCCAAGTTTAAATCTGTTGACTCGATTTATCCATTGCTGCAATTCGATTAAGAGGTGAAGCTAAATTAGGGATTGGCATCATCGATTGAGATCTTTTCATAATGGCAATTGGTACTTCCGTGTTGTTATTGTGAACTATCTCGTTTTTGTTAGCCCATAAGGACCATAAAAGGCAAGCTACCATGGGGAAGCTTTTAGATCTACCAGATGAGTCTTTATAGGGACTTAATTGGAGCAAATATCTGATCCATTGATGAAAGGTATGATTCTGAAATTGTTGGTTATTGACATTGATCATGAACCAAATTCTTTTTAGTTTCCTGCAAGTCACAAGTGAGTGCGTAATTGATTCTGACTTCATCTTGCATTTAGGGAAAGTGAAATCCGAATAATGTATGTGGGAGTGAAGAATTACATTCACTGGTAAAGCACCATTTAAAGCTTTCCAGACAAAAAGCTGAACCCTTGCAGGTATGTTTTGTTTCCATATTGATGTCCATAGATCAGCATTAGAGTTATCACCCCTAACACTAAGGGCCTTGTAAGCAGATTTGGTAGAGAACTTTGCATCTTTTGATGGTGTCCAGATTCTTCTATCACTGGAAGTTTCCAGAGTTAGGGGAATTTTTTCGATTAACATTTTCGACTGTTGATCAAATACATCACTCAATTTTGATGTATCCCAAGCTCTTGATTCTTGATTAATCAAGTCTTTACTTTTAGATTCATATCTGGCACAGTGTTAGCCTTTGGAGTAGCAATTCCTTTGCCAGGAATCAAATTTTCGCACCAAGGGTCTATGAAGTTTCCTTCACCCACCACTCAAGCAATGAAAGGTTTTATCTTGGTTATGGTTTGGTGAAGGCATTTCCATACCCAAGAAGCAGTACCAGGGAACTTAGAGTTTACCACATCACCATTTTCAAAATACTTTTCTTTTAGCACTGTTGCAAGGAGTGAGTCTGGATTTTCTACTAGTCTCCAAACACTCCTAGACATCATAGCTAAATTGTTTGTTTCACTTTTTCTGAATCCTAACCCTCCTTCTTATTTTGTTTTACAAAGACTTTCTATAGCTAGCAGATACAATTTCCTTTTTTTTTTGTATTCGGATCTTCTCCCCACCAATATCTATTGAGGTGAGTATCAATCTTATGGCATAAGCTTTTTGAAATTAAGAAAGTGGACATATGATATAGTGGGTCAGGGTTAGTCCTCCCTGACTATGCTAGAAATTATGTTAACCACCCATTTACTCTTTTCTCCACAGAGCTGAGTAGAGAGATGTGAGTTTGGGTCTTGGACTTTAGAATTGTAATTGCAGCACCCAGATATTTCTCTCCAAGGCTCAAATTAGGGATATTCAACACTTTGGCTAGAAATTTTTTATGTTTCGGATGAACCTTCCCACTAAATAACACACCAGACTTGTTATAATTGATTTCCTGACCACTTGCCTTACAATAAACTTGCAGGCAATTTTTGATAGCGTGGAAATCAGGTATGGTGGTATTGGTGAAGAGGAGGTTGTTTTCCGCAAAGAGCAGATGACTGATGGTTGGGGATGTATTGGAACACTTGATTCTGTTAACCAGGTTAGACTCTACCAAGTGGTTCATATAGGTAGAGAAAGCCTCAGCACAGATAATTTATAAGTAGGGGGGCATAGGATCCCCTGCCTAAGACCTCTTTTTGGTTTGAAGTGACCCATAGGACTCCCGTTAAGCAGAATAGAGTAAGATACTGTGCTAAGACAGTTCATAATAAGTTTTATCTAGTTTCCATGAATCCCAGCTTAGTCAAGACTTTCGCTAAGAAATACCACTCCACTCTGTCATATGCCTTAGACATATCGAGTTTGATAGCAGCATAACCCTTTTTTCTTTTAGTTTTTTTGATTGTATGTATGAGCTCATGAGCCAAAATCACATTATCTGCAATTTGTCTCCTAGGGACGAAAGAACTATGATTAGGTGAAATCACTCTATCCATCAGAGGCTTCATCCTGTTAGCTAGTGTCTTTGATATGACTTTATACACAAAATTACATAACCCTATCGGTATAAATTGGTCGAATGAGTTTGCCATTTTGTTTTTTGGTATTAGTGCAATATTAGTATGGTTAAATTGAGTTAAAAGGAAACCTTTCTCAAAGTATTGTTACACCATCTGAATAACACTTACCCCTACAATGTCCCAATAAGTCTGAAATAAGTGACCTGTAAACCCGTCAGGGCCTGGGGCATTTTTTGACCCCATTTGGAAAGCTGCTGCCTTTACCTCTTCTTCCAAAACATGGGCAAGAAGAGCTTTGTTGTCGCTCACATTTAGCTTCGAATTTATAGTATCGATTATAGTATCCTGGTTGTCTGGCCCGGCAGTACTATAAAGTTGTTGGAAGTAAGAGATAAATTCTTCTCTGATTGCTTCTCTAGTAGTTAACCATGTGCCATCTCTAGCCTTAATCCAAGATACTGTAGAAACTCCTTTAATTAATACTCAATTATTTAATAAACTCTTTTAAATAATAGTTTTATCTGGTCTCGAGTCGGGGACAATGTGCCAAATTAATAATTCGCTAAAATTATAAGATAATATATTTTTCATTACCTATGTAGACCCCATGTGAAACATAAATTAATAATGCATTATCTATATTCGATACATTAATGATCTACGAAGATCTTTCGAAAAATGATTCAATTCTCTTATGTTTTTTGCTAAAATCAATTTCATATTGAATCTCATCTCTAATTTCTCTTATCATCGTAAGAATTTGTGGTGTTGTTTTCTCATAGCTCAGCAAGAAATTATTCAGTGTGATTACCACTATAATAGCCTCGTTTCGCGAAGGGGGCTCTAGTGAAGAACTTTCATCAAAGGGGTCTCTAGTGAAGAACTTTCATCATCATCTTCCACATCTTTATAAAAATGTGATTTGATATTGATATTGTGTTTATATAGGAAATAAAAAATATGATTTGATATTGTGTTTATAAGAATTTAATTTGATATTGATATTGTGATTATGTATGAGATAAAAAAAAGATGTGGTATTGTGTTTATATAGAAACTAATTATTTGATAATAAACGTATCCATAAGTTAATAAGATATTAATTAATATATAAATTAATACTTATTAATTTATCGGTTAACTAATATCTCGCTTAATTAATAATTTTTGGTAGTCCCGACATCATTAATTTATAGAGTTTCTACTGTATATGATTTCTTCTTCTCCTAAACATTGTAGAATTATGGAAATATGGCATGTTTCTATCTCCTTCGTTTAGCCATATTTCTCTTGATTTGGCTTTCCACAAAATTTCCTCCAAAGAGTACATGTAAGTTAGTTTATCGTTTAGTTCTGGGATATTTCTTGAGTTGGTGGGAGAGTGTGTTTGAGTTTCATTGATCAATAATTTTGTCTCAGAGATGCAGTGGCTGACATTCCCGAATGATTGTTTATTCCATTTGCTTAAAAAAAAAATTACATGATTTAGCTTTTGTTTTAGTTGGAAATCTTTAGAGCCACTCACCTGAGCTAACCAAGCCTTTTCGATCATAGTTTTGCAGGAAGCGTCTTTGGTCCACATTGACATGAAGTGATAAGGTTTGTGTAGGTTCTCCATTCCTGGTCTTAGCAACACCAAAATTGGAGAATGATCAGAACTGATACGAGGAAAGTGCAGCGTATGTGTTTGCGGAAAAGCGTCTTCCCACACAATATTTATAATTTCTCGATCAAGTCTTTCCAGCACTAAATTGCCGTATTCCTATAATAGTCCAGGTGAAATCAGGTCTTGAGAATGGCACGTCTTTAAGGTTCCATTCCTTCATCAGGTACTCCAAGTGCTTAGTATCACTTTCTTTTACTTGAATTTTTTCCCATTTGTCTTAAGGAAGTAAAATAAAATTCAGATCTCCTACTACCAGAGTGGCAGTAGAGAGATCATAAGTTTGGGTTTTGAATTTTGCCCAGCTATCAGTCCTCAAAGTTCTATTAGGCTCCCCATATACACAGTAAATATTACATTTGGTGGTAGCTTTAACAGAATTTGAAGAGCAAGAAAGACATTGCTGGCTAGAATCATTCACTACTAAATCAAAACCATGTTTTCGGGATAAACCCAAACCTCCTTTCCTTCCAATAAATGGAAGAACGAAAGAGTTATGATAGCCTAGCGATCTAAACTTTCTGGTTGTAGAAATAATATTGCTCATGGTTTCACATAAAAATATAACATCTGGAGATTTCAACTTAATAATTTCCCTCATCTCACGACTTGCTTCTGGTTTACCGAATCCATTACAATTACAACTTAAAATGCTCATGATACTTGCAGGATCTTTCCACAACAGTCTTAGAGAAGCTGGAAGAATAAGCCTGATTTTTTTCAGGCGAAATCTAGTATCTCAATACTTCTGACAAACATGGTGGAAGGAGAAGAAGAAAGTTGGTTCTAGAGATTAAAATGGCTAAACTATACCCACATATGGGTTTATCCAGATCAGAAACTTTGAAAACAATTATAAAGAAGCGGCAAACAGGGGGTTTTTGAGTAGCTTGGTTAAACAGAATTATGAAACAGTGAGACCATAGTTTAAAGTTTGAAAGTTATTTAGTGTGACTTGGTGTCTTAGAGTCTTTGTGTCTTGGAGTGTTGGTGTCTTTTAAGAATTTTCCGAACTTTCAATCTTCGTATCTTCTAGCAGATGGCGGTCTTCAGTGTCTTGAGGTACTTGTAATCATTCACAAAAAGCATATGTACTTGTCGGATTTGCGAACTTATTGAGCCTAAGCAGATTATAGCGAGATTAAAGCTTTAACTCGGTTGTTTTATCATACTATTTCTAACAAGGGAGATTGGGTAATAAACAGGTTTAATATCTAAAGAGTTTGTTGTTTTCTGGTCAGATTCCTGTCTTTAGATTTCTTTTTCAGTGTACCAATGGCTCCATTTCTAGTTTCAGAGGTTGTTTTCCAGTCCCGGTAATGGAATTACCCACACCAAAGGGTGGTATGAGATTGAATTATTTGGGAAGGAAGAGGTGGAGTGATGTAAAACTTGTGAGATGAATACAACACAGAGGTTGTAGGAGATACGAAGGAATAAAAGGATGCGAACATGACGAAGTATTAAGAACGGATTGAAAGAAAGATAGGTTCTCTGTCAAAAGAGTTGTTTCATAAACTGTGAATAATAATCTCAAAACAATGTACGAGCCTGATTATATAGGCATGAACTAGAGTCTAAAAATAAATAAACTCTAAAAGAAGTAAGTCTAAAAAAAGGAAACAATAGACTTGGTATTCAAGTCATCGATAGTTCTAGAAAGAAAAAAAGAACAAAGAGATGTTCTACATCAGTCCCCCCTTCTTGAAAACAACTTGGCCTCAAGTTGATCAACTGAAACCATTATCCCCATGGAACACAAAGATTTCCTGCACATTAAATATGTTAGATATGTTCCAGTTTTTAGGAAGATCCACCACATAAGCATTGTCCCTTATTTTCTTCAAAATCTTGAAAGGACCGTACTTCTTCATTTTAGTTTTGTTGTAAGTACCGGTTGGAAAACGTTCTTTGCGAAGATGTATCATGACAAGTTCTCCTTCTTCAAAAATCTTGAGTCGTTTGTGCTGATCAGCTATTGTCTTATACTTAGCATTGGACTCCTCAAGTTTAGTTCTAACCTCCTGATGAAGCTGGGAAGCTTTGTCAACCAGTTGATCATCTTTCATATGAGATTGTGAAATTTTATGCAGCACTACTAAATCTAGAATATGATTTGGAACCTTTGAATATACTATTGCAAAAGGAGACTTACCAATAGATCGGTTCACCGAAGTATTAAATGCAAACTCCATATGGGGAAGAAAATTTTCCCATTGTTTTTTGTTTGAATCAACAATTTTTGCACGTATCATATTTCCTAAGGATCTATTGACAACCTCTGTCTATCCATCAGTTTATGGATGCGCAGTAGTGCTGTATTTTAACTTAGTTCCCAATCTTATCCATAAAGATTTCCAAAAGTAACTGAGAAATTTAGTATCATGATCTGAAGTGATAGACTTAGGTACTCCATGTAAACACACTATCTCCTTGAAGAATAAAGAAGCTACATTGGAAGCATCAGTAGTTTTTTTACAGGCAATAAAATGTGCCATTTTTGAATATCTATCAAAAACCACCATAACTGAATCATTGCCCTTAATGGACCTTGGTAATCCTAGAATAAAATCCATACTAACATCAACCCAAGGAGCTGCAGGCATTGGTAGGGGAGTATATAGACCAGTGTTTTGTATCGTACCTTTAGAGCGTTGGCACACCATGCATTTCTGAACGAACTTATGTACATCTCTCTTCAAAGAAGGACAAAAATATCGTTCTTCTACTAAAACAATTGTCTTATCTCGTCCAAAATGACCACCAAGTCCACTTCCATGAATTTCATGGATTAAGTGAAGTCTTAAAGAACCTTGTGGAATGCAAAGACGATTACCCTTGAAAATAAATCCATCTTGGATAATAAAATCATCAAACCGAGAAGAAAGTTTCTTACATTGTTCCCAAATTATCTAAAACTCTTCATCATCAATATACAAATCTTTGATGTAATCAAAAGCTATACTTTCACTATGAAGAGTGACAAGAAGGTGAGCACGCCTACTCAAAGCATCGGCTACGTGGTTTAACTTACCACTTTTATGTTTAATAGAAAAAGTATACTGATTTATGGTAGATAACCATCTGTCATGCATTCTATTTACTTTAGTTGATGTCTGCAAAAACTTCAAAGCTTGGTTGTCAAGATTGACAACAAACTCATTATGCACTAAATAAGGATGCCAATGTTTTAAAGCTTGAACAAGAGCATATAATTCAAGTTCATAAGTTGACCATTTCTTTTTAGCTTCAAAATTCTTCTCACTATGAAAAGCAATTGGATGTCCCATTTGAGATAATACATCTCCAATCCCAACAACAGATGCATCACAATCGATTTCAAAAGGTTTAGTAAAGTCTGGCATCGCAAGAACTGGTGCACTGCATAACTTTTCCTTAAGAAGATTAAAACTCTTATCTTCTTCTTCCGTCCAAAGAAATTTTTCTTGTTTCAAACAATCAGTTACTCCAGCAGCAATAGAAATAAAATTACGAATAAAATGCCTATAGAAAGATGCTAAACCATGAAAACTTCTAACATCTTTAATACTTGTTGGAGTAGACCACTCAGAAATAGCTCGAATCTTTGAATCATCTACTGAAATTCCTTGATCAGAAATAACGTATCTCAAAAAGGTGACAAATGTTGCTAAGAATGTACACTTCTTAAGGTTCACATAAAGTGCATTCTCAACAAGAGTTTGAAAAACTTGAGAAAGATGAGAAAGATGTTCCTCTTCACTACGAATGTATATCAAAATATCATCAAAATATACTATGACGAATTTACCAAGGAAAGGTTGCAGTACCTGATGCATTAATCTCATGAAGGTGCTTGGTGCATTTGATAATCCAAAAGGCATTACTAACCATTCATATAATTCTTCACGAGTTTTGAAAGCTGTCTTCCATTCGTCTCCAAGTATAATGCGAATCTGATGATAACCACTGCGAAGATCAATCTTAGAAAATACTTTAGACCCAACAAGCATATCTATAAGATCATCCAGTCTGGGAATAGGAAATCTATAAGGAATAGTTATTCGATTGAGATCTCTACAGTCAATACACATTCTCCAACCTCCATCTTTCTTATCAACAAGAAAAGATGGACTAGCACAAGGACTCTTGCTCAATCTTATTAACCCTTTCTCTAATAAATTATTTACCTGTCCTTGTAGAATCTCATGTTCTTTAGGACTCAATCTGTAATGAGCTTGATTTGGAAGAGAAGCCCAGGAATGAAATCAATTTGATGTTGTAAATCTCTTAATGGTGGTAAAGATTTTGGTAGTTCATCAGGAAATATTGCATGGAATTGATTGAGCAAGGGCTGTACCTTTTCTGGAATGATTATCATTGGCTTAGAATCTTCAAGTGAATGTAGAGTATGTTCGTGCAGTTGTTTCACAATGCTAGCTACTAATGCACTTGTTTTTCCATCACTATGCTCTTGGTAAACAGCTGTAGATTTAGAAGGAACTAAAATTTTCTTCTTGCCATCTTTAAAAAAGGTATAAGTATTCTCAAAGCAATTTTGAACTGCACACATATCATATTGCCAAGGCCTTCCAAGTAGTAAGTGCACATCAGTCATATTAATAACGTCACACAAAACCGAATCTTGGTAACCCTTAAGTGCAAGCTCAACAATACATTGGTGAGTAATCTTTTGAAAAGAAGAGCTATTTACCCGCCCAACTGAATAAGGATGAGGATGAGGAGTTACTGGTAATCCCTGTTTTTTGACAACTTCAGCAGAAATATAGTTATCCATGCTTCCATTGTCCATGATCAGGTCACAGGTAACTCCCTTAATCAAACATCTTGTTATAAAAATGTTGTTTCTTTGAGAAAAAGAAGGTTGAGAGAGTAGCAGCGGTCGAATCATACCCATTAAGTGTTCACTGTACAATTCTTCTACAATTTCATCACTTTCTACTTCATCTTCAGATTTCTCTAAATCATTATTATCATCCTTAATCAAGCCACTACTATACTTGTGCGTATTTTCTGGTTCTTCATGCACTAATCCATGGACTCTACGACACTCAGCAGAAGTATGACCTGGTAATTGGCATTTAGTGCACTTTTCACCTCTAAATTTAGCATAAGGATTATTTGTTTTGGGTAAAGGTGGAAAAGAGGTTTGATCCTTTGACGAAAAATGATTATTTGGGTGGTAGCTTGGACGATAAGAAATTTGATGTTGTTGTATAGAATGAGTTTCATTAGGAGTAGCAAGAATTGGAGGATTATTCTTCGGTATCTGGTGTTGAGAATGAGTAAAATGGGGTGTTTGATATTGCGGTTTAGAAGAAGAATAATGTATATTCTCTTCTTGAGCATATGCATTCTCAGAATAATTAACTGAAGAATATGGTTTAAAGTTACCTTGGAACCGATTATACTGTCTAGTGGAAGACCTTTGAGAACGAAAAAGGCGACGTTCAATCCTGATAGCTTGTTGTATAGCTTCTTCCATAGAATAAACATATTGGGTCATTCCTTCTTGAATCACTCGATTCAACCCTTCTACGAATCTAGCAATAAGTTGTTCTTCTGTTTCATTGAGTTCATTACGAGCAATTAAATTGTAGAATTCGGTTACATACTCTTCAACCAACCTTGCACCTTGTTGGCAATTTTGCAGTTTTATAAATAATTGTTGCCTGAAATCTCTAGGCAGAAACTTAGCTCTTAAAATATCACTCATTCTTTTCCAGGTCCGTATTGGTGGTTTTTCATGGTTCCTTCGATCTTCACAAAGTTTAGTCCACCAAGCATCTGCACCTCCTTTAAGCTTAAAGGCTACTAGCTTCACCTTTGAATGTTCAGGCACCTCCATGAACTCAAAAAAGTTTCAACCTCAAAAAACCAATCTAATAATTCCTCAATCTTGAATCTTCCATTGAAAGTTGGAATGTCTTCCTTAAGTTTGTACTCAGGTAAAGATCCATAAAAGTGTTGTCCTGATTGCAAACGCCTTTCTTCTGTCCAGTTTTTCTCTAGCATATCTTCAATTTCATCTTCCTCACTGCTGTTGATTTTAGGATTAGCAAACTTTTTGTAAGGGTGACAGACATATCCTTCATATTGAACATTCTTGTTAAAAAAAAATTTAACACCTTCTGGAGTGCTAGTGTCCTGGATAAAGTTATGTTTCTTTCCCTTCTTTGAAGAATTTATGGTTCTAGAATGTCTTCCTTCTCCTTAGATTTGTTCTCATCATCTGACTTTTCTTCACTTTCTGATAATTCTTTGTCTTCAAGTTTCATATGTTTCTTAAAAAGAATAAATAAATTGTCTAGCTTTTTCTCGAGTTTTTCGATTTTGCAGTTGGTTGCTTCACTTGATTTGGTGAGTTCTTCTTTGGTAACGTAGTTTTCCATTGAGGCTTTTTTTTTTTTGTTAGGTTGCGGAAGCGTTTAGGATCGAGTTTTAAGAGTAGAACCTAAAACCTAAGGTTGTGGTACCAATTGATGTAAAACTTGTGAGATGAATACAACACAGAGGTTGTAGGAGATACGAAGGAAGAAAAGGATGCGAACAAGACGAAGTATTAAGAACGGATTGAAAGAAAGAAAGAAAGATAGGTTCTCTGTCAAAAGAGTTATTTCATAAACTGTGAATAATAATCTCAAAAAAATGTACGAGCCTGATTATATATGCATCAACTAGAGTCTAAAAATAAATAAACTCTAAAAGAAGTAAGTATAAAAAAAGGAAACAATAGACTTGGTATTCAAGTCATCGATAAATCTAGAAAGAAAGAAAGAACAAAGAGATGTTCTACATCATGGAGTCATACAATTATTCTGAAGAGAGAGAGTACAATTCTTGTTGTCTTAGGAAGGAAGAGATGTTGTCTTACGTAAAATAACCAAGCCTAAGGTGGTACTTAGGAAAAGTGGAGGTGATATTTAGGTAAAATACCTTTTTTTTTTTTTTTTGTTGTCAGCCCTCAAACCAAAATCCCGCAGCCGGCTAGGGGTGAGCATGGGCCGGTATGGACCGGTTTTCGCCTCATCCGCATCCAATCCATAGCACTACGGATTTCAAATTTAGCATCCGCATCCAATCCATATCCAACGGATTTGTATCCAATGGATGCACGGATGGACGGATTGGATGCGGATAATCCAATGGATTTGTTTTGGTTAAAATTTATAGTAAAGAAAATAAAGCTAACACAAATGACTCCTTATAAAACCTACATATCCTATATATGTATACAAATAAAAAAATGACATATACAACACCCCAAGAAAACATCTTAAAACTTCCTAAATGATCCATAATATTTTCTAGAACTACATAAATACCCTTAATTTAACGGATATGGATGTCCAACGGATTTTCAAGGTTGCATCCGGGCCCGATCCGTTGGATTTCAAAAATTCCATCCGCATCCAATCCATTGACGAACGGTCCGGACACCCATCCGCAAATGAACGGTTGGTCCCGGTTAAATCCGCGGATTACGGGCCAAATGCTCACCCCTACAGCCGGCAGCCCTAAAAACAATTTTCTTTCTTTTAGATTTAGAATGCTGGATAACGGGCTGGGCTAAGTAGTTATAGATAACTTCGGGCACAACATCTTACCATACGTCCATACTAAAAGCCCTGTTTGGTTTTCAAGATATCTGAAGTTCTATTTTATTTTGCAGCAAAAACTTTTAGCGGTGAGTACTTTGAGAACAAAACAGAATTAGTGATGGCAGATCCTTACTGGAGATTTCCCGATGGTGCTCCTCCAAAAAGAGGTATCACTATAACCCTAATTTCTTGTTTGATTGTTTAAAATCCCTAAATTTGTATGAAATTGCAGTATCAAATCATATTTGGGGGTCTTATCTTTGTGAAGATGAGTTTATACGCAAGGCATTGCAATAAACATTAGTCAATGAACATGAACAAAGCTTATGCATATGCCATAATCACTGTGATTTACGAAATAGGGGATAACATGATTTAGTGTTTCTTTTCTTAGTGTTTAGGTGTAGAATTGAATCCGTTAACACCTTTTAAACCTTGAATTGTTGAAAAGGATGTTCTTTTTTTCAGCATAATTTTGCGGGTGAGGAAGTAGATTGGCTGACTTGCAATAGGTACAGAAACTGGAAAGAAGTGGGTTTAAGTGTGTATACTGTGACACGAAATTGTGGCGTAGTTTGTGCTTATCTTGTGTTGCACCAATGAACATTTTGGCTTTCTGTGAGCTGGAATCATGTGGTTTTCTATTAGTTCATTATTCGTGTTTCGTTTTTATAAATAAGTAAAACCGAAGCTACCAAACAGATAATAGTATGAGAGATGTTTGTGTAACTGACAGCAAACTGCAGTCTAGAGGCATTCAGCTGACTCAAAGTACTTGTCGTTTGGAAATGTCACTGTGTTGATATAGAGCATATTTTGTGGAACTGCAATATAGGGCAATTATGGAGCTGGCTAGGAGGTATTTTTCAACATCACATTCCTGTTTCTTTTAGCAATCTTAGTAGTGTAGTTAAGCAAAAAAGTCCAGTGGTAAAGGAAATTTGGATGGTGGCTGCAACTGGTGCTATGGTGGAGTTGTGGTTTTTAGGAATAAAGTGTTCTTTGAACAAATTCAACCTGATTGTAGGAAGGTTAAGATGAGAATCTGGCAGTTAGTTCATGAGTGTAGAATTCAGTGAGACTTAATGGCAAAGGAAGGTTAAGCATATAAGGGAAGAAGTAATATTCAGGTGGTCATTACCTGATATACCCAGGAGCTGCTGGTTCTGGGTTTGTAGCTAGGAACCATGTGGGCGGGGTGTTAAAGGCAGTTGCAGGGGGATTTAGGGTCTGCGACTAACTTCATTGTGGAAGTCTTTGCAGTTATTATGGTAGTGGAGTGGGCTGTTAGTAAGGGAATAAGCTTCTTCAAGTGAATTCTACATGGACCCAACCACATTAGGTATCCTCGAAATCGACTCAAATTCTTTCTCAATATACATAATCGATGCAGTTGTATTTTATGTCATAATCCATTGTGATTCACCCTGAAGGTTAGAGTGCTTGGACTTTTGATGTGTACGTATTGTAGTTATTATCATTTTGTATCATATATATGCACTGTGACCTAATGAGTGAGAAAATGGATTTGTTTTACTTCATCGGTTCACTATCACTGTCGGTAGTTCTCTCTTGCCAGGTCATAAAGGGATACATGATTCTCCGTTGAGCTGTAAAACATGGTTTAACTATAATTTCCGTTAGTCAGCTTGAATTTCATGATACGTATATGTATTAGTCCGCAGCTCTATTTTGTAACTTCCTGTTACCAGGACCCACTTACAGACCTTGTCCTTTCCTGATTTTTCCTGTTGTTTTGATTTGTGAATCTTATTGAACAGAAAGTGTTCCAGGATCAACTTTTTTATCGTCTAGTCACTTGCCCAGAGCATAAAGCTCACTTTAGGTGGGACTTGCTTCTGCCGAAGGAGCTTCTGAAAGTTGCAGTCACCCTCACTCTTTAGTTGGGTTTCATAATACTCTCCAAGAGACTTTTGTGTTTTACTTGTTACCATATTGCATGTTTTACTCTGTACTCATACCTGTGAACCTGTTGAACCGCAGTCCGGACATAAGGCCAATTGTCCCGTGTTTTCTTGAGTATAGTGATGCAAACTGTGCTTGGACTGCTATGGACGCACATTTTGTGATATCCTAAAATGGAGTTGAGGGGAATCCGTATGTGGACAGGCATGTTGGTGCTGTTGTTCAAGTCTCTAGTCTTTGTGTCTAAAATTAGCAACGTCCTGCTAATTTCAGGCATTCCGTGTAGAACTAAGAAGCTTTTATGAATCATGATGCAGTCATGCAGTGCAGACGGTATGCAAAGCTCACCGGATGGACAGACAATAAAGACAGTCGCATCAATTGGAAGTGGGATTTCCTTCTAGGGAGTACTTATAATTGCAACCGAGCCGATTTAGCTCAGTGGTAGAGCGCGTGACTTTTAATCCCGTGGTCAAGGGTTCGATCCCCTTAGTCGGCGGGTATACATCTTTTTTAATAAACCTAGCAATTCAGATTAAAGTTGATCAGATTCAGGACCACCACCATGTGCATTATCTCTGTCATTACCTTATCTGCTGATTAAACTACTAATTTTGTTATGAATGTAGTCAGACATTCTTTTGGCTCCATGGATTAAGTCCCTATTATTACCTATTCATTCAGATTTAATATTCTTCATAAGCATTTCCCATGCTTTTCTTTGAAACTGATCTCAAAAATCTCACATCCACAACAGATGGTATTGTCAATGAAGGTAAGCCAAACAGAAGAAAACAAAATTTAGCCCTACAAGCAAAAAACTGGAACAAGCCGATGTCAGTGCAGTACAATGGTAAAGTTATGTTACCAGTGACCTGAGTTCGAACAATATGGTAATTGCAGGACAAACACCAAATTGGAAGACAAGATTTAAAGAACAAAGAGAATACTAGAGTTCAAAAAATTATGATCATCTCTTCATATAATTAGTACTTTCAAGTATGGAACAAACTGGATTTTACAGTAAACAAAACCCCATTTTGGTTCTTGGAGTGTGGCCTAACAAAATATCCTAATTTCGAAACAAAAATAAGACTTGCAGCAAGCTAAATCTAAGACTACAAGAAACTAGTACCTGCAAGACCATGATGCAGCAAGTTATGAGCAATGTTGTCTCTAGTTTTTATCGAACTCATAGATCTCAAGCTATTTTCCGGTATCATTTCGTCGTCGAATAACTCATATTTCACATCAGGATCCATTTCTTCATTCCTCATCTCGCAGATATTATGCAGTACACAACAAGCTCCGAGAACAACAGGCAAATCTTGAAGCTTCATTTCTGTTCTCTTCTGCAGACAACCCCATCTACCTTTCAACCTTGCAAAAGCACCTTTACCAACACGTTGAATGTCGCCGATTTTCTCATTAAAAGCGTGCTGAGTCCATGTAAGATTCTGTTGAGTGTAAGGAACCAACACCCAGTCCATTAACGGATACCCACTGCTCCCAACAATCCAAGAACCTTTCAATTGACCACCATTAGCTCTCTGATACAAAGCCGATTTCTCCAACACTTGGTCATCCGGCATCGAACCAGGCCACCCAATACAAACATCCGTAAACACCCCTTTCGGATCAACAACCCCTTGCACCGTAATCGAATACGAAGTCTTCTGATTCCTCTCAGTATGCCTCTTATTGAAATAAGCAGAAACACTAATCTTAGGCGCAATAATAGGTATATGCGTCGTATACATGGACCCAACCACATTAGGTATCCTCGAAATCGACTCAAATTCCTTCTCAATGTTGTTCAATTTCTCCTCATCAGGCCATTGTAAGAACTTAGGCATCAACACAGTCTTAATCGCCAAACAAACCTCGAGAACAAGCTTATGACAAGTCGATATCCCCAACCCAAACCGTTCAGAAACATGCCTGAGCGGCGCACCGGTAGCCAATCTCCATATACATACAGCGACCCTTTGTCGAACAGGTATCGCCTGTCTAAGCATTGTATCAACTTTCACCACATCTTTACTC
Organism: Papaver bracteatum; assembly: GCA_023529315.1. Classification (NCBI taxonomy): domain Eukaryota; kingdom Viridiplantae; phylum Streptophyta; class Magnoliopsida; order Ranunculales; family Papaveraceae; genus Papaver; species Papaver bracteatum. The sequence goes on along the minus strand of JAJJWX010000552.1, from coordinate 72,761 downwards.
AACTCATCACAAATCAAATTGAAAGTCTCTTTCGACATCCGAAACTCTCTTCGGAAATCGGCCTCTGGGTAATCCGGATGACTACATTGATCCCACCAAGCTGTTGATCTATCTTTAACCCATAATCTCCTCTGACTCCCCCCACCTTGAACTTTAGCCTCTTTAGCAGATAACCCTTTACTAGCAGCAGCTGCTATCTTATTAGCAGTGGATAATCTCGACTGTTGTATGTAAAATTGATCAGATTGTTGTTCTAAATCAGTGTAATCGTCCTGTAAATCATTGTAATAATCAATCATGGTTTGTTTTTTCTGTCTGTGATTTGTCTCAATAAGTTGTTGGATTTCATCTGATGATTCTAATAACTTTTCTTGTTGTTCTTCTTGCTCTAATAATAAAAATGATGTAAGTAATTCTTTAAGTACCTCTTTTTTCTGCTTCTTCTTAGGAGCTGCAGCAGCAGTAGTAGTATTCCTCTTCTTCATATTGTTTCCCTGTTCTTCCTCTTCCTGTCTTCTCCTCTTGGTGGTGGTGGTCGTGGTGGTGGTGGTGGTGGTGGGTTCTTTCATGGTTTCTTCAAGTAAACTGTAAATGAATGAACAATCCTCAGAAAATATATCAGGAGGTGTTGGAATTATCATGAAGTAGTGGACTTTTTTTTGTTTTTTTCAAAGTGGGACTAAAAGAGAAGACTTTTTTACTCAGTTTTGCTGTTGTTTTATGACTTTTTGAGGATCTGGGTACTGTAAATTCTGGATTCAATTGATGGAATTGTCTGAGTTGTTTACTAATTTTTCTTTGTTGTGTGGAGAAGGATGAATTTGTGAAGTGTGAAATGAGAAATGGAGGTTTGAAAGTATATATACGAGGATTTTGGTCTGTGAGTAAATGGGAACGCGGTTTAGAGGGTTCATGGGAAGATGGGAAAGAGGAGGCGTGTCGGTGTAAGCGATGAAGATAACGCGGTTTTGGGGTTCAGTTTTTTGTTTAGGGCACGAGTTAACATGTGAAGCTGGAAGGGGCCACGAAGGGTCGTATTGGGGGGAGGGGGGGTCTTTGCTTGTTGAGGACGAGTTAAGGTCTTTTCTATGGATTTTAGTAGAGAATCTTTTGTAATAAAAAAATGTGCAGACATTCTTCAGGTGACACCTGGAATTTAAGCTTTTATATTTTTGTTTGTACTTTTCTTCTCATTGTGTTTTTTCTTTTCTTTAATTTTTTTTTTAAAGAGCTTTAGGCTCTTTGGATACAAATCTGTTTCTGATTTTTTCAAAAGTAGAAGTCAAAATCAAAACAATTTTGCTTCACAAAAAAATTATTTTTCGATTTCTATAAGTTGTTTTGCGATGCAATACCCAAATTGACTTCTGACTCGAAAAGCTACTTCTGGGGTGCTAACAGGCTATTAGGAGCAAAAACAATTTACTTTGTAAAAAAGTTAATTTTTTGCTTCTAAAAATTGTTTTCAAATTGTACGCCAAGACTAGTTGTTTACTTCTTTTGCTTCTTAAAAAAGAAATTCTGACTTTTTTGCTTCTAAAAATTGAAAAATAACTTTCTGAATGTTTCCCAACAAGTTTTAAAGGGTGTTTAGATACCAAAAGCAAATCTGAAAAGTCATAACCAAAAATAATTTGTTTCATAGAAAAGTTTGTTTTTTTTTCTTTCAAAAGTTATTTTGAAATTGTATGGTCAAATTAATTTTTGAAGTTTTTACTTTTAGAAATCGACAAATAACTTCTTAAGTGGCATCCCAATCAAGCTATTATTGTTCGGATTTATCTTCAGCGTTTTAGAAGGTATATGGTGTGTGGGTGAGGCTCACCAATTTTTGATATTTTTTTCATTGCTAGTTATTGATTTTGACAAAAATGTTTATGTATGTATGACAACCCTAGATTGGAAAACTATTTATACCTTCCATTCCATGGACTTTGTTGTTCATCTCCTTCCGAGTGACATGACCCTTATTTCCTCGATTTTGTGGTGGGATCTGGTTGGGCCTCTCCATCCTCCGTGCTGAAATCTTAACCCTTTTCTTAGAGTCTTTCCAATGGTTGTTGTGTGTGTTTCTGATGTGGCAACACAAACAAGATATTTTCATTCTAAATTTTCCTTAAGTTTAGGAGAAAAAATCATTCATCTCCAATGGTGTTGTATGTAATCCTTTTTTGATCAATTGTAAATTTTATTTTTAGTAATCTTAAGATTTTTAGAGCTTAAAAATATTTATTTAATATATTAAAATTAATTTTATTTAAGCAAAAGCTTACTAGGGTAGGTTGACATCCTCAAGGTGAATATCTAAAACTAGACATTCACCTTGAGGATGTGTAACAAAATTAAGCCTTGTCATTTTCACATTGATTTAAGAAGTTTGGATCAGAGAAAAATTCTAGGAAAAATGAATGTCTATCATATGTAGATTTAGACATTTATCTTTACATTCATTCCATTGGAGAAGCTCTTAATGCTCTCGCTCGGTAATCTTATCCCCGGTTAGCATCTACATTGACATCAACCAACTTGATTTGGTTAGCATCCCCGGTTAGCTTTTCCTATTAATCAGCAGCCATGCAAATTTAATTTGGTGGCATTTAGTCTTCCATTTATAGACCCATTTCTGCTGGTTCAATAAATGGCAATGGCAATGCTAACCCTCAACCACTCTACTTAAAACAGAAACACCTAAATAGTTTTGAAATTAATCAGAAAAAAAAAAAAAATCAATGCTTGGCAGTAACTTTAAAGCGTTGGCACCGGTCTGAAACATAAATCCAACTAACTAGTACTCAAAATTAGTGACTCAAAGAAATTTAGCTTGACTTTGTTGAGTAAAATGGTTGGTGTGAATTATCTGCCGCTGGTTGAATTTATTAATAAACGATGGGTGCATTCTTACATACAATAATCTACAAATTTAGTTGACATACTTTGGATTGAAAAAGACTTGAGAAGGAGATTAGAAAGAAGAGCTCAACTCAACACAATAATTAGCATGTTTTCCTCATTATTCAAATTCAAATCCAACTTGATTATGTAAATTATCTGCTGTTAATGCGCGTAGATTGGACTCCTTTTATAAACAATATCATGGACCCTTATTTAGTCATGTATAGTTTGATGATAAAATTTTGTCATTATCGGCTTCGTCATCTATTCTACACTTCACTTGCATGAAACTATGAATCTAGATTGCTGTCGATAAAATCAAAAGACACTATTCCCTATACTAGTTACTTTATGTTTAAAGGTTTCACTGTATTTCTCTTTTGACGTTACTTTTGAGGTGATTTCATGGGATGAAGCATGCCAAGGTGACAATATTCATGGCATTAGTGAGGAGCTTGATTCTCATTCTTGGTTTCGTGGGAGCATACTCATCTTATCCCTCATCAATGAGTATGGTTATTGGTTAGTAATTCTCCGAATCATTCCCGAACGTATCCGAACTTATCGAATTCGAATAATATTTCCGAACTATTTGAACTCTAAACCTAGTTCCCGGATTATATGGACCTCACGAATGATTCGCGAACGTATCCGAACTAACCGAATCCGAATGATATTTCCGAACTAGAACTTCGAACCTAGTTCGCACCGAACTAACCAACCTCGCTCTCCCATAAGTAATTCTCTGATCAGAGTTTTGTTGCTTGGTTTTTGTTTGATTTTGAATATACTTTATATTTAAATACAATTATTCAGTTAAATTTTTTATTGATAGTTGTTTAACCAGTGTTTTATGTGTTAATTTTTGTTTAAAAATCTATAAACTCGTTTTATAATACATTTATGCGATTAAACTGTTTACTTCTTGTTAAATAATCACGCTAAAATGTTTTTTTTCATCTTATAATCATATACAAATAAAATTAATCTCGTAATAAGATCATAATACTTATCAATTTATCATTTATGTAATCTAAATTTTAAGTGCCGAACTCACATTTATAAAACGAATATACACGTAAGTATGCCGTTCCGAACTACTGTCCGAACAACGAACCGTTGACCGGATTTTTGACCAAATCCGACCTATCCGAATCCGTATAATTCTCGTACGTATGCCGTCCCGAACTACTACACGTACCCCGAATTGCTAACTAGGGTATGGTTATGCTTGCGAAACCTGGTTTGATTCATAGTTTCTTGGGGGCCTCTCACTAGAGGACAAAAACAGTCACCCAATCTTAATTTGAGTCACTCCTTATCCATTTTTTTCTAAATAGCTAAATTGCCCTTAAATGATTATTGATAATCTCACTAAATTAGTGTTAATCTTATTCCTCATATATTAGGAGGATTTGCACACCATTTGCACATATCCAATATATAGGACCCCGTAACTAATAAACCATCTCCAATAGTATAGATGTTTGACCCTTAGAAAATCTTATGTGATAAATTTTTAACCGTTTAATTATATTTTAATTTATTTTTTTATTTTTTTTATTTTTTTATTTTTTTTTATCGGTAAAGAATTTGATGCTAGCGATTTTCGAACTCAGGTCACTGATATCATCACCCAGTGACTTTACCACTGTACTACAGTGGTAAAAATCAAAAATATGACATGGAGGTTATTCCGAAGGAATACTTAATTGGGGGATGCCTTTTCCAATTTGGGGATATTTTACTGTAGCTGACGGCATAGTTTATCAATGCCAGCAATCCATCGACCATGCCGACAGCATCAAAAACCATGCCGGAAGATATCCCCCAGTATCCCCCAATTTGGTATTCATTCTGAAGGTCTAGATAAGACTTTTTTTTTTAAACCTTCAAAATTAAAATTTTATTGATCTTGTCTTGTAGGACCTACCGAATGAAAAGGGAAAAAAAAATGAACAAAACAACATGGATTGCCACCCCCGAGATGGTGCAGGAACTAATAATAGAAGATAATAAATGGGATCAGGAAAAGCTGAACAAATTCTTTGCTCCAGATGACAGAAGTAAGATTCTAGCAATAACTCCAAGAATCCAGGAACATGACAAAATGAGGTGGAAACATCATCATACAGGAAACTTCTCCGCAAAAAACGTCTATTATTTCTAAAATGATCAAGTGCGCGATAATAATACTCTAGTAGACTTCCCTTGGAGAAAAATATGGAAAATTCAAGCGATTCCAAGAATCAAGCTGTTTATTTGGAAATTAATTCAAAAAGCTCTCCCTACTTCGGCAAGACTTGGAGCTCATAATAAAGATATTAATCATATCTGCTAGATGTGTGATGCACAAGCCCATGAAACAGAAAATCATCTTTTCAGAGCTTGCCCATTTGCTAGAGCGATTTGGTTTGAATTCTCACTGGACAGGCTCATCTCGATGGGAAATACTGATGCTTTCAATATCTTGACTAAATAGTGAATCTCAATAAAAGATCCAATTAACATAGTGAAAAAAATAGCTACCATCCTTTGGTTCATTTGGAAATACAGATGCTCAGTTGTTTTTGAGAAAATATCACCTAATCCAATAGAGCTAATCATCCAGATTAACAGATTCTTACAATCTATCCCACCAAAAACAACTCAAAAAGAAGTTAATCAGGTGAAAGGGAAACATGACGTTTCCAAATGGTCTGAATTAAAGTCAGACTGGATAATCTTCGTTGATGCCTCGTATAAAAAAGAAGATCAGTCTATGGGCTTCGCCATTATTCTTTACTCTATACACTACGAGTCTTTTATGCACGTGTTTGCAGGTTCGGAGAAGGCGACTTCGGCTCTACATACGGAATCGATAGCCTTATTAAAAGTTGTCAATTGGCTGTAAGAAAATCTTCTATCGACCGTCTTAATAGTCTCTGATTGCAAATCCTTGTTGACACCATCAACACAATGAACACGGTTTTTTCTTGGTCAGCCGAAAACACCTTGCAGGAAATCAAGGTAAGGTTGCAAGATCTCCCGAAAACACTAGCATAGTGTACTTGTTAGAAAACACGCGACTATTTCTGTCCTTCTAAATCACCCATAAGATTGTTGGTAATACAAAAATATCCTAATCACTTGCGGAATCATTTCCGCACAAACTCAATTTATATCTTTCATTGATCTGTGCATTCATACTCCTTGTCATTGATCTGTGCATTTATATCTTTTATCGCTTCCAACCTTGGTGGGACGCTCCTAGCGTTCACTTCCATCCCTAATCAGGGACGGAGCCAGAAATCTTTCACAAGAAAACTAATATGCAAAATATATATTTTCGGGAAGCTTATTAAGACATTTTCTTCCAAATAACAAAAACATCTAGGGATGTTTGATGAATTGACAAAAAACAGGGAGGGCGGGGGCCACCCCTATGATGCACTTAGCTCCGTCCCTGCCCTGGACTGTCTAATTTTTAGATCTAGGTAAATAAATCTTGTTCAAACTTCAAATTTAACTGAGACTGATGTAGGTACTTTTTTTATTTTTATTTTTATTTTCAAATCCCCTCGCAATTTATCTGCTTTGGAACAGAGAGGGGATTATAGATTTTGGAGACTTTAACTACGGAAATCTGTCATTGTCATTAGACTCATTACCTATTATCTCTCCATGACACTCGGCCTTATTAAGTCATAGTTCTAGGGTGGGTGCACTATACAGCCAAGTGACGCGTTCCCTTTGGTTTTAGCTCGCTTGACTTTGTCAATCAGATATTGTGTGAGCATGCTGAAACAGTAAATCGGTGGGTTTAAATTATCTGCCGTCCTTATATCGACGATGCCATGATTGGTACCTTCTTACAAATGAGTTGACATATTTTGGATCGAAAAAGACTTGAGAAAGAGAATAGAAGGGGCCAAGTGGGGGCTCAGGCTCTGCATAAATTCACATGTTTATGCGTAGATTATAAAAATATCATGGATTCTTAATCATATTTGATGATAAAAATTCTCATTATCGACATCGTCACCATCAACACTTGTATGAATTTAGGTTGCTGTCGACAAAAACACATGAAGATACTTCAGTTTTTTTTTTTTTTTTTATCAAATCTTTAATTTTACAGTGAATCATGGCCTTTTTCATTTGTCTGTACTTTAAAGATATTTGATTATTTCATGGCAAGTTTCGTGCCATTGCCAAAAGTGACAAGAAGCCTGAAAGTAAAATAAGGTCATGGAGGACGTAATACAGGGAAACGTCATTCTATCTTTACGGTTCTAGTACCACCTTTTATCTACTCGTCTTACTTAGTCAACACAGAAGATCTCAAGGCATATGGACTCTGGACCACTTGTGGTTCTACATCAGGTTCTAAATTGACATGTTTTTTCCGTTTAAATTAGTTTGATGATAGTACACGTAAATCAACCTTTTAAAAAAGATAAACATCTGGTCATTCCATTTCCATCTTCATGGTCATATATGCTAGATTATTCGGAAAATGAGTTATTTGTCCAAATATTTTTTAAAACATGGGTCTAATGGACGAGTAAAATATTTATGGGTAAAATGGACACAAAAAAATAGCAAGGATGAAACTGGATTCATCCTGGCTTAAACTTAAAAAATAGCGAGGATGAAACTGGATACATCCTTATGTGAATTAAAAATAAGAAAAAATATTTGAAAATGAGAAGGATGAAACTGGTTACATCTTGGGTATTTTTATATTTTTATCCATTTAAACAATATCAAATCTAGATGTCTTTTTCACCCAGGAATTGTTGATTTTTGTATTTTTAACCAAGTTTGTGTAGATTATTCTATGATTTAGTTTTTGTGACACGAAGCAATAAGGTTATTAAGGCATCATATCATCATTTCTTAACTATTGCCGACAACATTGTTTGTAAGGTAAAATTGCTTCTACCCCAAACACAGAATTTTTGTGATGCTTTTGCTGGGAATCGATCGCTGCTTCAATCTTCAATTGATTTCTTGGGGGGGGGCGTCCTGCAAAAAACCCTCCGATGCTAAAGTCAGAATTTGATTTTCTCACAGGTATTTTTGGTATCAAGATTGCTTACCATTTTTGTTATAAAACTCTCTATTTATATGTGGCGAATTTCCGTTTTATTTCTTTGATTTTGTGACGGATATCAATTTCCATAACTGGTCCCTGCATACCTCCCTGTCATAATTCTCCTGCATGTCTGCATGACTCTGGCATTGATCACCTGCATGCTGCCAGAATATTCCAGAAACTTACATTATAGTTATGGAATTACAATGGGGTGAGGATATCCAAAGGTGTAAGAGAAATGGATGTAAGCAGATGGGGCACGAATATCCTTAGAGTAGTAGGACTGGGGCGCAAATATCCTGGGGCTACGGGATTAAGCAACATTGAGCAACACCGGATGAGGCCTACCAATTAATCGGCATTTAATCGGCGATTAATCTCCAAATAAGCGTCTTCACTCGTTAATCGGCTATTACTCGGCATTTAATCGGCGATTGCCGCTCGGTCTGGCCGCTGGCAAACTGCTGCCGCCGTTATGATCTGACGTCATGGCGACGTTGTCTGCTGAGATAGCGCTGACGTAATTAATGGACATCATAACGTCGTTACCTTTTAACGGGTTATTCTAACGGCGTTATAAATCGGACGGAATATGCTGATGACGTTGCCACTTAACAGGATATGCTTCGAATATTCATACGGCGTCATCGTTTGCCGACGTCATCGCCTAACTTGTTTGTCGACGCGGCGTACGTTGCTGACGTGGCCTTCTGTTGTGGCGAGTGATGCTGACGTGGCCAGCTAACGTGGCATAAGGTGATGACGTGGCACATGGTGTTAACGTGACTCGTGTTGCTGACGTGGTAGGGGTACACGTGTCACAGGTGCTGACATGGCTAGTGTCGGTTGCTGTGGGTTGGCGACGTGGCACGCTTATGTGGGACTTATTAGCCTAACTTTGGGTTCTTTCTTATGGGCTTGTGAGTTGAGTGTTTTGCTAATTAGGCCTAGCTTGGTTTGTTGCATATGGGCTTGCACATGGATTCTTTGCAAGGCCTATATGGATAGCCATGAGAAGCATCTTAGGCCCAATGAACCCTTCTTAGTTAAGAAGAGGAGTTTGTTGGCTTTAGTTAGCCCATTCATTTGTGTAGAATATTAGGGGTACAAACATCGCCCCCTCTTAATCCATAACCTGTTATGGGTTAAGAGGTTCGGGTTTCCCTACGAATTTGTATTTTTCTGGAGTGTTACATAACTCTCCCCCAATGCGTTGTTCGGAGTGTTATGCAACTCGCCCCTAAGGATGTGTTGATTGCGCTGGAGTGTTACATATCTCGCCCCCAAATGGTCGAGGTGACATATAACTCGCCCCCAGTATGTTTTGTGTCATGCTGCTTCATGCTCGCGCAGGGGTGCACCTCCCTACTGCATTTTGCTCGCACATGGAATGAAAAGTTGAGTTTTTCTGCTATCTTGAATTCGCGCAGGGGGCCAATCCTGCTAAGGACACCGGATGAGGCCTACCAATTAATCGGCATTTAATCGGCGATTAATCTCCAAATAAGCGTCTTCACTCGTTAATCGGCTATTACTCGGCATTTAATCGGCGATTGCCGCTAGGTCTGGCCGCCGGCAAACTGCCGCCGCCGTTTTGATCTGACGTCATGGCGACGTTGTCTGCTGAGATAGCACTGACGTCATTAATGGACATCATAACGCCGTTACCTTTTAACGGGTTATTCTAACGGCGTTATAAACCGGACGAAATATGCTGATGACGTTGCCACTTAACAGGATATGCTTCGAATATTCAGACGACGTCATCGTTTGCCGACGTCATCACCTGACTTGTTTGTCGACGCGGCGTGTGTTGCTGATGTGGCCTTCTGTTGTGGCGAGTGATGCTGACGTGGCCAACTAACGTGGCATAAGGTGCTGACGTGGCAAATGGTGTTAACGTGACTCATGTTGCTGACGTGGCATGGGTACACGTGTCACAGGTGCTGACATGGCTAGTGTCGGTTGTTGTGGGTTGGCGACATGGCACGCTTATGTGGAACTTATTAGCCTAACTTTGGGTTCTTTCTTATGGGCTTGTGAGTTGAGTGTTTTGTTAATTAGGCCTAGTTTGGTTTGTTGCATATGGGCTTGCACATGGATTCTTTGCAAGGCCTATATGGCTAGCCATGGGAAGCATCTTAGGCCCAATGAACCCTTCTTAGTTAAGAAGAGGAGTTTGTTGGCTTTAGTTAGCCCATTCATTTGTGTAGAATATTAGGGGTACAAACATCGCCCCCTCTTAATCCATAACCTGTTATGGGTTAAGAAGTTCGGGTTTCCCTACGAATTTGTATTTTTCTGGAGTGTTACATAACTCGCCCCCAATGCGTTGTTCGGAGTGTTATGCAACTCGCCCCTAAGGATGTGTTGATTGCGCTGGAGTGTTACATATCTCGCCCCCAAATGGTCGAGGTGACATATAACTCGCCCCCAGTATGTTTTGTGTCATGCTGCTTCATGCTCGCGCAGGGGTGCACCTCCCTGCTGCATTTTGCTCGCACATGGAATGAAAAGTTGAGTTTTTCTGCTATCTTGAATTCGCGCAGGGGGCCAATCCTGCTATTCAACATGCGCGCAGAGTTTGGGATGTGTACATTTTCACATGCCTGGGCAGATGAAAATGTTCGCCACACCTGTTGTTGTCCCATATGATGGGGATAAAACTGAGATAGGGAAAAAATGCTCGAACTGTGCACTCACCCTATCTGCGAGATGTCAGAGACGTTGCTGACAGTAGATTTGAACTATATTGTTTTGTCACTTAGGGATGACTGTGGATTCGATCATCCGTAGTAGCTTATAGTTAACTCGAACAATATTGATAAAGTATGGAATACCAAAATAATGCTGAACTGAATTTCTGAACAAGATAAATACCTACTGCTTCGACAACAGATGCCTCATTAAAACCTTTGAGTGGAAAACCCAGTGGGACAAAACCATCAAAAAGGAAAAAGAGTGCAGCACAGTAGGATTTGAATCTACTCCTAATGATAAAACTTCTTCAAATGGAACGAATTCCACGGCTTCCATAGCTTTGAATCCTCTGTTCCATCGAGGTTCCTTAGGTAGTAGGATCCTCGAGATGCTGGCCTATCCACTATGTATGGACCTTCACAATTTGCTCAGAGCTTCCCACAGTTTGGTTCCATTGTGGCCGCTCGGGTTTTCTTCAAGACATAATCCCCTGGCTTGAATGACCGTTCTCTGACTTTGCGATCATACCTAAGCTTGATTGCCTGCTGGTATCGAACTAACTGCTGCAAGGCTGTTTCTCTTTGTTCTTCCAGTAATTCTTTATCTAAAGCTAGGATGCTGTCGTTTTTCCCTGATTTGACAGCACGAGTTTTGGTAGTCTTGAGTTGTACCTCGGTAGGTATGACCGCCTCTGTCCCATATGCCAATGTAAATGGTGAAAACCCAGTGGATCTTTTTGGGGTTGTTCGATAGGACCATAAAACTCCAGGGAATTCTTCGGTCCATTTTCCCTTCGCCTTCTCTAGCCGCTTCTTGAGATTGTCCATAATAACGCGGTTAGTCGCTTCTACCTGCCCGTTGCTCTGAGCATACTAAGGAGACGAGAAATTGTTGCGAATATTCAGGCCCTTGCAGAAATCCTTGATCACTCCGGAATCAAACTGTTTCTCATTGTATGATATTATTGCGTCTGGGATTCCAAATCTGCAGACGATATTCTCCCATATGAATCTTTTCACATCATGTATGGTAATGTGTACCAGAGCCACTGCTTTGACCCATTTGGTGAAATAGTCAGTAGCGGCTAATACGAATCTGACGCCTCCAGGAGCTTTTGGAAGTGGTCCGACGATGTCTAATCCCCGCATAGAGAATGGTCAGGGACTAAAAACTGGATGTAATTCGTTGGCGGGCCAATTCGGAATTGGAGCGTGTTCTTGGCATGGCACATATTTCTGCGCATATTCTTTAGCGTCTTTCTGCATATACGGACATAAATATCCCTGGGTGAGTACCCTGCGTGCGAGACTGCGCCCTCTAAAATGGCTGCCACAAATTCCCTCATGAGCCTTTGCCACTATTAGTTGTCCTTCCTCGGCTGATATGCATCGCAAAAATGGCTCCAAAGCTACAGGTTTGCGGTATAACATCCCTTCGATCATTGAGTATCTCCATGAATTCCTTTTCACCTTTGCTGCAAGTTTCTCATCTTCAGGGAGTTCGCCGGTTGTCAGGTACTGGATGTAAAGTTGACGCCAGTCTGCAATGTTTTTAACATGATCGCCTGAATTGTCTATCACTGGACTGTCAATATCCATATTGTTGTGGATGTTCTCCGTATCTGATGTAGCTGCCCTCTCGCCCCCACTAGCGTGTTCAAAAGCCAATACAAAATGGTTATCGGAGACACTAGGTAACTCTTGGAAATCTACTACAACGAAACGGGCGGTATCTGTCGGCACTGCGGAAGACAGATATGATAAAGCATCTGCGTGCCTATTCTCCAATCGTGGTCGCTTCCCAATAGAGAATCGGTCGAACTCATTTGCCAGTTCCCTCATATGATCCAAATACAATGCCATTCTCCCTTCCTTTGCTCTATAGGTCCCCAGGAATTGGTTAACTACTAGCATGAAATCCGTCACCAGCTTCACGTTCTTCGCCTCTAACTACTTGACAGATTTTAAACCGATAATCGCAGCTTCATATTACGCTTCATTGTTTGATGCTTGGAAACCCAACCTGGTCGCTTTCTCGATCCTCGAACCTTCGAGGGTAAGGATGACGCATCCAACTCCAGCACCACTAACATTTGAAGACCCATCAGTAAATACGGTCCATAATGGTTCTGGTGTATCGATCTCCATTGCAGACTCGCCCCCGGACTGATCAGTGACTGGCTCAGTGGGTTTGAATAACTCCTCTTCCTCTCCAGCAACCGTTTCTATATCGTCTACCGGAAAATATGCTAGCAGTGCAGCTAGTGCGTGTCCTTTTTCGGCAGTTCTGGTTTAGTACTTGATCTCATACGCCCCCAGAAAATTTGACCATACGGTTATTCGACTTGAATCATCAGCACGTTCCATGATTCTCTTCAGCGGGTATTCCGAGTATACTATGATCTGCCTTCCTTGGAAATAAGGCTTGAGGCGACGGGATGCATGGAATAGTGCAAGTGCTATCTTCTCAATTTTCTTGTACCGTGTTTCCGCCCCCGACAAGGATTTACTGACGAAGTAAACAAGTTTCTCGTATGGATCTATAACAAACAGCACTGCACTCACAACGTTTTCCGTTGCTGCCAGATAAACTCCAATAGGTTGTCCTATTTTTGGACTCACAAAAACCGGTGGGGTTGACAAATACTGCTTTATCTCATGAAAAGCCCTTTCGCACTCAGCTGTCCAACCAAAATTCAATGTTTTCTTCAAAACGTCAAAGAATGGCTTGAATCGATCCGACGAGCGTGAAATAAAACGGTTTAAGGCTGTTAATCGTCCTGCTAGCTTCTGCACCTCCTTCTTCATTCGTGGGTATGGAATTTCTCTGATGGCCCTGATTTGTTCCGGATTCGCCTCGATTCCTCTGTATGTCATCAAGTATCCAAGGAACTTTCCTGATGACAGCCCGAATGAACATTTTGCTGGATTGAGCATCATACGATATTGCCTTAAGATATCGAACGTCTTTTGCAGATCAAGAAAATGCAATTCTTTTTGATGAGATTTCACTACCATATCATCGATGTATACTTCCATCGACTTCCTAATCAGATCCTTGAACATATGGTCTACCAAGTGGTGGTAGGTTGCCCCTGCGTTCTTTAGCCCGAACGGCATTATAATATAGCAGTAAACTCCTCTGTCAGTCACGAATGCAATGTGCTCTTGATCTTCCTCGAACAAAGGTATTTGGTTATACCCAGAAAAACCGTCCATGAATGACAGTCTCCCAAACCCTGCGGCTTTATCCACCAAATCTCTTATCATTGGCAGCGGGTACGGATCACTCGGACATTCTTTATTCAAATCGGTAAAATCGATACATACACGAATTTTATCATTCTTCTTTGGAACGGGTACCACATTTGACAGCCAGCGAGGATATTGCACTGGTCGAATAAATCCTGCTTCCAACAGCTTTTCGACCTCTTCAGTAACTCCATATTTTTTTCTTTGCGCCATATTCCTAATTTTTTGTCGAACGGGACGGAAATTCTTATCGATATTTAGCATGTGGCAGGCTACAGTCGGATTTATCCCTGGTATTTCAGCAAAAATCCATGCAAAAACGTCGGCATTTGCCCGTAGAAATGTAATTAAAACATCACGTTCATGTGTAGACAGGTCTGCCCCTACGAACGTTGTCTTGTTCTCCTCATCTCCAATCTGGACCTCGATCAGTTTCTCGATCGTCGGGGGTTCAGCTGCGTACTCTCCCTTATATGAATATGGAGGGAGAGGGTTCTGTAATTACTATTTATTCTCGACTCACATGATCTGGTTGCCACTGACTTCTGACTTCTTGTACTCATCCATTGCACTCTTATGACACTTATGGGCGGCTATCTGGTCGCCTCTAACTTTCATAACTCCTTCTGGGGTAATAAACTTCAGGAATTAATGATTAGATGATATGACTGCACCGATCTCATGCAGCCAATCTCGTCCTACGATCGCATTGTAGGGTGCTCGGCAATCCAACAACAAGAAAGTGGTCAATACAGATTTGTCAGCCACTGTTATCGGTATCTTTACTTTTCCAATCGCCTTTGTAACTTCGCCGCTGACACCGATAATTGGATTTTCATCCTCCTCGATCAAGTCGTGTGGGAAATTCATAGAGGAGTAAGCTCCTGAAAACAACACGCTCACTGAGCTTCATGTATCCACTAAAATCCGGTGCACACGAAACATGCCAATCCAAGAAGTTATAACGACGGAATCATTGTGTGGAGCATATACACCTATCATGTATGCTTCAGAGAACTCGATCTTTTTGCACCCAAGCTCCCTAGTTTCTGCTCCATTACCGCTAACAAAATCAATGTGATTTTTCAGGTACCATTCTTTCAACTGCCTGAGCTTTCTCCTTGTCTCGTCTTCCGATGCCCGTCTGGTCATCGAATGGATCTTGGCGTGACTGACGTTAATCACACGAGCATTAATCACATGTGCAGTTCCAAACTGATCAGGACCTTTCCCAAAGTCCTTTTTCACGAACTCTTGCAGCTTTCCAGCGTCGATCATTCGCTGGACCTCGATCTGTAGAGAGCGGCAATTCTCGGTCTTGTGACCATGGTCCTTATGGAACTTGTAGTATTTGCTCTTATCACGTTTATCACGTGTCTCAGCTGGTAAAGGACGAGGGGGGCTCATATCCTTGCTGATTTTCTCATATAATTTTGCAAGCTGTATGTTCAACGGTGTCAACTTCATATCCTGTAATTTATGATATCCAGTTTCCATTCTTTCACTTTGGTTCTTATCTCGGACTTCTCCTCGGTCATTGTGATGGCCGCTCGAACGGTTCTTCGATTTGTCTCTCTTCCCATCACTTGGATGATTGGATGATCTGGTAACATCTCTCGTTTCTCGAGCTTTGGAATCATCTTCCACTCGGGCATATTCTTCAACTCGATCATATAGTCCTTCAAGAGTCTTGGGCGGTCTCTTGACTAAGGATCCATACACACCTCTTTGATCGTGTTGGTATGCTTGCTTGTAAGCCTCGATGACGACTTGGTCGTTGGCACCATCCACGTCAGCTAATTCTTGCTTGAAGCGCCTAGTAAACTGTCTGATGCTTTCATCCTTCCGAATTGCAAGAAGGAACAACATATGGCATCCCTTTCGATCACGTCTGTTGTATTTGTAGTGAGAGCAGAATTCTATGACCAGCTCATTGTAAGTATCAATCGACTTTGATGGGAGTCGATTGAACCATTTTATTGCTCCTCCAGCTAATGATTGTGGAAACATTTTGCACATAAATTCATCACTGTGCTGCCACAGAGTCATGGAAGTTTCATAGTGCAAAACATGCTGATCTGGGTCGTCTGTTTTTTCATCGAATTCTGGTAGCTTTGGAACTTGAACATTCATCGATGGTCGAAATTCTCTGATATTCAGCTTGAAAGGGGCTCCATCAGATTGGTGCAACCGGTCCAAGTTTTCTTCTTTGGATTGATTTTTCGACATTACTTTCTCGATCATCTTGAAGAGGCGAGCTTCTGTTATTGCGTCCACATCACTATCTGAGGAACTGTCTTCCCGCTCATAATCTTGGTCCTCTGGAATATGAGTCTTAGATCTCATTCTTTTCCTCTGTGGTCCAGCAGGTTCTTTTCCAGCTCTTCCTTGCTCCGAACGAGCATATGAATCCTGGGAAAATTCTCGATCATCGTTCGAATATCGATCTTCCTCCTCATCGTTTCTGAGGTGTTTTGAACTAATGTTGGATCTGGCCGCACTCTGCTGAGTTTCAGCTTGCCGGGTCCTTGCTCGGCGTGGCTGTACACGCCTTCGTTTAGGTAATTCTCCAATGGGTAACAAATTTCTCTCTGGTTTATCAAGATCGATCACCTCTCTGTTTGGTTTTGCAGCTTGAGGGTCAATTCGACTTCCGAGGCGTTTCCATACAGACCGACTCCTATTTTTGTTCAGATCACCAATCTTATGTCGAGACTGGTTCGGACGCTCCAATATCAGGAGAGCGTTCTCCTTCTCCAACTCGTTCAGACGATTACGAAACAGTTCCTCCTCTGTACTAGGAGTCGCGGTGCGTTCGTCTCTCAAATCTTGTCAATCTGCATTCCTCCTAGACGGGATGCCGAACACAAGCCCTCTGTTTTCTCGAACTAATGGGTTTTCCCCACCAACATATATTTCTTCGACATTCATCACTGGTTGTTTTTCCCTTCTCCGATTTAGATCTGAAGTTCTGTCACGGAGACGATCTCGATCTCATCCTCGATCTAGGGATCTGTTATGAGCATCATCTCGATTTGGACCCTTCCTGTTTCCAGTGAGTATTGCTGGGGCTGACTGAACTTCAACTTCGTGTCTTTCAGCCTCGCTCATATGCTGTCGAGGATTGTTAACAAAATCTACCCTTTGTGCAGTTTGTTTGATTACTGCCATAACTCGATCTAGTAAAACATGATTTATTTTTCTCGAAACCGTTAGTCGGCGCCACTGTTTGTAAGGTAAAATCGATCGCTGCTTCAATCTTCAATTGATTTCTGGTGAAGGGGGGGGGGGGTGTTACCTGCAAAAAACCCTCCGATGCTAAATTCAGAATTGGATTTTCTCACAAGTATTTTGGTATCAATATTGCTTAACATTTTGGTTATAAAACTCTCTATTTATATGTGGCGAATTTCCGTTTTATTTCTTTGATTTTATGACGGATATCAATTTCCATAACTGGCCCCTACATGCCTCCCAGTCATAATTCTCCACTATAGTTATGGAATTACAATGGGGTAAGGATATCCAAAGGTGTAAGAGAAATGTATATAAGTAGATGGGGCACGAATATCCTTAGAGTAGTAGGACTGGGGCGCAAATATTCGGGGGCTACGGGATTAAGTAACATTGAGAAACACCGGATGAGGCCTACCAATTAATCGGCATTTAATCGGCGATTAATCTCCAAATAAGCGTCTACACTCGTTAATCGGCGATTACTCGGCATTTAATCGGCGATTGCCGCTCGGTCTGGCCGCCGGCAAAATGCTGCCGCCGATATGATCTGACGTCATGGCGACGTTGTCTGCTGAGATAGCGCTGACGTCATTAACGGACGTCATAACGTCGTTACCTTTTAACGGGTTATTCTAACGGCGTTATAAACCGGACAGAATATGCTGACGACGTTGCCACTTAACAGGATATGCTTCGAATATTCCGACGGCGTCATCATTTGCCGACGTCATCGCCTGACTTGTTTGTCGACGCGGCGTGCATTGCTGACGTGGCCTTCTGTCGTGGAGAGTGATGCTGACGTGGCCAGCTAACATGGCATAAGGTGCTGACGTGGCACATGGTGTTAACGTGCCACGTGTTGATGACGTGGCACGAATGATGACGTGGCACGAATGATGACGTGGCACAGATGTTGATGTGACACGTGTTACTGACATGGCGCGGGTGCTGACGTGTCTAGTGTCGGTTTCCTTGGGTTGGCGACGTGGCACGCTTATGTGGGACTTGTTAGCCTAACTTTGGGTTCTTGCTTATGGGCTTGTGAGTTGAGTGTTTTTCTAATTAGACCTAGCTTGGTTTGTTGCATATGGACTTGCACATAGAGTCTTTGCAAGGCCTATATTTCTAGCCATGGGAAGCATCTTAGGCCCAATGAACCCTTCTTAGTTAAGAAGAGGTGTTTGTTGGTTTTAGTTAGCCCATTCATTTGTGTAGAATATTAGGGGTACAAACAAACATCATGGTTACGGACTTGGTCATCTATGATTATAATTGGAATCTATGATTATAATTAGATGAACGTTAAAATCATACATATAATATTGTTCACTTAATCAAGTTGGAGTCAATATTAGGAAAATCTACAAAACAGTACTACTATTAAGATTCAATTTATTACAAAACATTCGTATTGTTACAAACTATTAACAAAATGGTCATACTTCCGTTAAGTAGAGAGTTAAATGGTGACTCACAATTAAATAAATTAATGAAATTACCCACGTATCCTTCCTATTATATATCCCTACATACATAATTTCAAATTTTGCCTTCATTATAGATTTTTGACGGTGGTGCTATCTGTAGGTGGTGGTGCCACCGCTTACATATCGTTGCATCTCATTCATGATCGTTAGAACGCATCCAGGATCGTTACACCACATTCAGGATCGTTAAACCGCATTCACCCAAAGGGTTCATTGCTTCTCCTCTGGGTTTAACGAAGATTGTTAAGCTTCCACCCACCATCATCACCACCGCTTCATCACCACCACATCAACCAATTAGTTAAATGAGGAGGATATTTTGGGAAAGGTTAACACCATTTTATTCAAAAGTGTTAAATCAGATGGAAAAGTATGATCATTTTGTGAACGAATTATAAAAAATATGACCATTCTGTAACTGGTCCTCAATATTAATGTTCAATTTGTAGTGATTTGTACTGTATTTTTTCCTATTCAAAGAAGAATTTTATTGATTAAATATTCATGTTACAGATAACTCTGTCACCCTAAACCCAACCATCGATATCAGGCGGGAGAAAATTTGAAAATTCAAAACTAGTGGCATCTCTTATAGCTTTTTTATCTATTAGATCTTCCACACCGTTCTTAGTTCTATTAACTGATTTCCAAGAAAAGTTCACTAGACTTTGTAGTAAAAGCTTGACATCTAGTATTGTATTCTGGTTTAACCAGTGAACATAGGAGGTTTCCTGGTTTATTGATTTAGTTAAGGTTTCATTTGATTCAAAGATGACCTTACCAAAATTCTTCAAGATTGCCCACTCCACAACTTCATGTAAGGCAAGACATTCCATCTGCTTCATTTCCTGATCTTGTATCATTCCTCTATCAAAGAACCTTCCTTTGACTCCAAGGCAGTTACCTGCAAAGTCTCTAGCTATTAGTCATATAGCTCCAGTAAAGTTTGCTTTTAGAAAAGATGTATCAATATTAATTTTGATAGTATCAATATCTGGAGGATCCCAGTGATGGTGTTGCACCTGCAAACTGACATGATCCGTAGATGGAATAGTAACTTTCCTTTTACAATTATTCAACAGAGTAAGAATGTTATTCTTAGTGATGTTAGGGGTGGGACTTGGGTTGGGTTAACCCACCCAATCCATGCCCAACTCGAACATTTGGATGACATGGGTAACCTATTTTAAATCTTTGGGCAAGCTTGGACATAAATTTTATAAACCCGAGTTCAATTTGGGCAAGCATGGGAACAAATATTTCTAAACCAAGCAACTCGCACAAATATTTCTAACCCAAGCAACCCGCCCAATCCGAAGAACTATGATATAGTTATATTATCTATCTAGAATAATTTTAGATATTATCTTCAAATCTAATAATGGAAATATAAATTATATTTATCTCATTAATCATTCAATATGAAAAATGTTTATATTATTCTAAATAATCTTTGGTTGTTTGGAAATTTGAGATAAATGGAGCAATTAAATCTTATTATTACTAAAATTTGTTATTAACGTATATTAACAAACTCATATGTCCAACGAAACTTGGGCCGACCCAAGGAACCCGGGGAACCCGAGGAACTGAACTTGGGAAGTACCTTCATGGGTTCCACGGGTTTGATGTGAAATATGGGAAAAAGATTCCTCGATCGGTTCTTCCTCGGCCAAGCCTTTTAACCCCCCCCCCCCCCCCCCCCCCCCAACCCAAGTCCCACCCCTAAGTGATGTTTCTATTTGGCCTAACATTTTGAAAAACAACAGTGCATCTGTCTTTCCATATTGACCATATTGTAATCATCAAAAGATACATCACATGCTCATTATCAGTAAGAGAAATGTTGGCATTATGGACATTATGAACAAACCAATTGAGAACCCAGTTAAGAATATTACCACGTAGAGATCTTATATAGCTAACATTAACATTAACATTAACACTAAGACAAATGGATCTAGCATATGGGCAGTCTAGAAAAATATGATCAATTATTTCTAAGGGAGCATTACAAACACTACATTGGACCTCTATGTCATTTTTATACTTAAAGATCTTATCCCTAGTTGGAACAATGTCTTTAAAACATTTCCAAACAAAAAGATTAACTTTGTGAGGAATTTTAGTTTTCCATAGGGAATTCCAAACTTGTTCACTTACTTGTTGAACACCAAAAGTCTCATTAGTATGACAACTAAGGACTTTGTAAGCACTTTTTACATTAAAAGTACCTTTCCTGTCATGAGTCCATTGTAAGTGATAGACACATTTATGTGTCAAATTTGTCCTCAATGTTCCGTATTGATAGTACTCGTTTTCGTCCTTATTATGGTGTTTTGTGTGTTTGTAGGTATTTTTTTGGAAAATAAAGATTGTTGGAAAATTCGGCTCGAAAAGTTGCTCGGAAGACGCCCGAAGGACATTTGCTATATGGACCCCCACTTTGGATAAGGGGCAGCCACGGCTAAGTGTAGCCCAAATTTTTCCTCAGCACCCACGGCTATATGTAGCCAAATTTGTCCACATCACCCAAACTGTTATTTACACCCAAGCAGCTGGATAAGGGGCACTCAAGTGGATAAGGGGAAGTTGCTGCTATTTACACCCCGTTGTTATCTGCACCCCACATGTTATTCACACCCCTACTCTGGATAGGGGCACTTCACTTTTCTTCTTCGTTTAAAGAATTTCTTTTGGCGGGAGAACTGGTTGCTGAAACTGCATATTTTCTATGTAAGCTTCCGGGAAGATTTGGTGAGACTTAATCGGGTATTTGGATTGATACCAGCCTGTTTCTTCAAATCAGGTTTGGTAAGTGAGTTATTTTCGAGAAAATAGGAAAGATATTGTCTCAAGAAAGCAAACAGGAAGCGAGAGATATTCACGCGATTTTCGGGTGATCGCGTGTCTGAATTGGGTACAGCCCGTGTTCTGAGAGTTTTGGAAGGAGGTTGGAAACATTATAGCAGCCACATGAGATCAAAAAAAGGGAAGATTTCCTCTCCTTTACAAAATAGGGCAGTGATGATTGTCGGGATATCATATGAGTATATGGGAAGTTATGTGAGGATTGGGAGAAGAATATATTCTCTACAAGATTTTTTCCATCTTTAGAAGTCTTTCAAAAGCTGGAGAGACGCGTAAAGAGTTAAATAACGCACGGAATCTCGGTAATTCGCAGAGGGAGTAAAGAGAAGATTTTGGGCATTAACTCGAGATTTTTTGAGATCTTGTCGAGTATAAAAAGAAGTTCTTGTGGATCAGAGAGGGGGATGGAGAGTTAGGGGTGAGAATAAAGCATTAACAGAGCCGTACACGTAAGTTGGGGAGAATAATTTTCTGCTGCTGTGAAGAAGAACACGAAAAACTTAGACTGTAGAAGACAGTCATTGTGCTACAGTGTCAACGACACTTCACTGCTATCGTTCTCTTTAACAGTTAGGGTTGTAACGAAAATAAGTGTTACAAACCGGTATTATTGTTTTTATCCCTATTTCATCTTTGTAAACACCATTCGAGCTATGAATTATCTTTTTGAGTGTGTTTTCACAATGCGGAGCTAGAACCCATCACTGGGACAACGGAGGAAGCAACTTTTCATGATTGTGGTAAATGAAATAATTCTTTATATGACTTTTTGCATAGATTTAATTGCTTTATGATTTCTATTAATTATTTGTTATTTTGTTTGATGTCGCATTCTTGGTTTTAATTACTTTTGATGCATCATGCTTACGACTTACAGATAATGTTTTATGAAATCTATTTTTGGAAAAGAATTAGAGTCACAACTTCTTTTGTTTGAGCTATATTGTATAGAGTTAATGACTGAACCACAAGAATATGAAAAGTAGTGAAATCATGCGTCGTAGTGTCTCTTCATCCCGTGACAATATTTTGTATATATATTTTTCTATTATTTTAGTTTATTAATTCTTAAAAGAAATCTCATCAAGGCCGAGTGAACGACAACCCTTACTACTACTTTCTACAACATTATTGATTCACACCAATTTTTGGCGCCGCCGACGGGGACTTGTGTATATTTGTTTTTAGGTTTTATTTTTATTTTTATTATTTTTGTTCTTTTTTACGCGTTTGGTATTTTTGTTTTCTTTCAGATTTGGAGCTAAGCTAAAGAAAAAGAGAAAGTGCTGAAAAGAAAGGCATAGCCCAAAAAGGAAAGAAAAGAGGAGTCCAAGGAGTGAAGAAGATTTTGTAAAAATTTATTTTATTCGGACTTTATATCTTTTTATTTTTAGAAACTGTAAATAGGGTTTCACTATTGTAATTTTTCTTTTTGGACTTTTGGACAATTTTTTTTTTCAAACCCTAAGAAAGGGTTATTTAAATATAAACTGCACAGGGAAGGACGACAATTACGATATCTTCTCGGCCCCTCGGGTTCGCACACTGACATAGGAGTCAGTGGCCCGAGTCGACTTCAACGGTTTATACCCTGTCTGGAATGGGAGGTAAGAATTCTAAACACCCGTGAATCCCCTGTCAGCGTGTTTACTGGATGATTTTGTATGCATATATGTTGAGGTTTTGAAAACGGTCGCTTTAATTTCCTAGTAAAGGGCAAGGACTGGCCATACAAGATAAGGGTTCAGATTTCATCACCGTTCTCTTCTTGCCCGCCTTAGGAAAACGATACCAAACGTGAACCTAAACTTAAAATACTGACTAAAACGAGACCGATAGGGTAACGAGCTTAATAGGAAAGTTATTAGAAAAATATTGGTTACTCTTTAAGCACACTTCGAAGTTCATGATGGTTTCTGTAAGTTGAATGAGTGATTGCGCCGCCTTGTAATGCGGTGAGGCCTTGGGTATCAAATCTCCACGCAACTTCCCTCGCCTCTATTCAACTTACTTAAACTCGGATTGATTCCAGAGGCCGGTCTGCTTAAATTGTAATGAATTCCCTTTCGAAGGATTAGAAGTTGGTCTAGAAACAATCTAAGTGGAGCCATCATGCTTTTTGTTTGCCAGAAATCAGTAGGTTTGTTGTGGTCGAGTCAGCCTTGTTTGTGTTTGTGTAAAATTCCCTTGAAGTTAGGATGTCAAACTGGTATTATAACAGCCAATACAATGATTATCCGACTGATTTTCAAAATGGACATTACTTTGACCATAGTGTGAATAGTGGTTGGGAGCATCCGCCTTTTCAAGGTTATGGTTCATACCATGGTGAGCCCGATTACTATTCGCATACCCACCGGTCATATGAGCAAAATTCCTATAATTCCTCTTCTCTAGATGAAGCACGTAAGATACTTGAGTCAACGCGTAAGTTACTTGAGTTGACACATAAGTTAGCGGACATAGATGACTTAGTTATGGAAGAAAGAACTATAACGGTGAGTGAAACTTCTTTAGAAGATAACCTCAGGATGTTAGATGAGTCAACATGTAAGTTAACTGAGTCAACACATGAGTTTGCTGAGTCAACACGTAGGTTAGAGTTATAGACGGAAGAAAGAATTGCTCGAATTACTCTTGATTTTCAATACATTCTTTCCAATATCACCCGTGAAAATGAGGACAATTTTTATAATCAGGATGATGAGGTTAGAATTGGTAACACTACTTGTTTATATGAGGTTCAATCATTTTCATGTTATTATAGTTATGATCATGATGTGGATAGTACTGATGAAGAATCTAAAGTTTTTAGGCATAGTGATCAGGAATTTGTTTCTCCAATTGAGCTTAACAATGATAATGTTTCTAGTTCAAATCCAAATAATTTTAACAATTATTCACCTATTAAAAAGGACGAGGATTTTACTAGAGATACCACCGTTTTAGACGATGTATTATTTCCTTTTTACGAAGCCGATGATAGTTTTGAGGAACGAGTTTATTATGAGAATATTGTTTTAGAGTCTAGCGATTTAGAAACATTAGACTTAGAAAAAGAAGATGAACTCGTAGAGATTTTAAATATGAGTGAGGATGCATCACCTGAGTATAACCTACAAGAAGAAATTGACCATTTTCAGGATTCTGATGATCTAGAAATTAGGGAAATTGTAGCTAGTCTATCTAGAGACACCCAAAATTCTAAGTTTGGGGGTGATTATCATTCTACATGTGCCTTACCTTTAGTTCTTATAGATATCCCTCACTTGGGACTTGATATATGTGCCTCAACTATTGTGCCAGATTACCTTCATACTAGCTCTCCCGAACCTAGTAATGCCCATAAAGAAGTTCAGTTGTTAGAAACCCATCCTCTGGTTGATGTGGTTTACCCAGGCTATGATACCCAGATTGCTTTTGTTTTCCCACCAAATATTTTTCAACCAATTGTGGGAACGTTTGAGTTTTAAATGTGTCAGTTATTAAGTTTTGAGACTAAGCCTAAGTACTTTAAGAGAATAGAATTGACACATTTGCTTAAAATTGGCCACCTCTTTCATTGTGGTCAGCTGTGTGAGTCAAATATAATTGACTTAGAGGATCCCCAGTTATTCAGGTTATTGTTATGCGCTTCTAAGTTCTTAGTTGAGTATTTCCAGACTCTTCAACCTGATCGTCAAAATGCCTTTGAGGAAATCCAACCGATGAAAACTTTTTATAGAACCTGAACCCGAACCACAACTAGATGTAGTTGTCTTAAACAAAAAAATAGATAAGGGTGTGTTGGATATCTTCCTGGTCTGTTGCAGTTTTCTCTTCTTGTGGTTAGCACTTTTCGATCCAGATGACCCGCAGTTATTCCGGATGCTACTATACGATTCTTCGAGGTGACTAATCTCTTCCAATGTCTGGCTGAAGACTTTAAACTTAGCACTTCTTGGGAGGTAACCCAATATTCATGCATCACGGTAATATCTTTCCTTACTCTTTTCTTCAAGTGGTAACAATTTCTCTTTGTTCATTCTTTTAATTTCATCTTTAGAACATTGAGGACAATGTTAGATTTAAGTTTGGGGGTATGTGAGAAACTTTTTAGTTCACTTTTGAAACTTCTAGCGTCACATGGTATCCGGTTAGCTAAGTTTACATACTATTTCTCACCGAAAAGATAGAAATTGGAATGCTAGGGATAACAACCTATTGAGACATTAGAGAAAAAGACATTGAGATCCTTAAAATTCAGGAGAGAACTTGTTCCTTTTAGAGGGTAATCGTGATGGATCTAACCATCCATGATGGGAAGGAAAGTAGGTCAGGAAATGCCAGAAAGACAAAGCAACTTCACAATGTAGTCTTAGTTACTGGATTACGACTCTCTCTCAGTAGAATCTTATCATCATCAACAAACGGAGCGACATCAAAATCTATGAAAAGTTGAAGACGTTTAAGGTTTAGAAGCAACAATAGAAAATCAGAATTCAAAATCAAGGGTTACAAGAAGTTATAAGAGCAAAAAAAAAAACGATATAAGTTGTTGAAGTTCATGATACTAAGACATTACAAGTTGCGACGATCCAAGTGTTAAAGTCCTTCTGTGATGGCCATGTAAATTTTTGTCTTGTTATTACTCTATTACTCAAAAAAAAAAACTAAAAATTAAAAATATATATATATAAAGTTAAAATTTTAAATTTTGTTCAATAAGGCCTTAGGGAAGTAGAAATTTTTAAGTCAAGCAAGAAATCGAAGAAAAGAGTTAATTGTCAAGGTTCTACGAGGTTCAAGAGTTTATCATCAACAGCTGAAGCTGAAAAAGACGTTGTTTCTACTGAGCACTATGAGAGAGTCGAAGAAAGATACATTTGGTTGCTTTGTTAGTCCGCTTTCAATCTGACTCAAGATCTTTCTAGCACTGGTTTAACTCATCACACGTAATTAGTCCAGCTGTGTCCCTCTCATATTTTTATCTCTCCTAATCTTATCCAGTTGTAAATCAGCGGACGCATCTTACAATGTTTATCTAGCTGTGTAGCTGATATCTCTTTATCTAGCAGTATTGCGGATGTGTCTCCCCTTTTCTTCAGTTAGCTTTAGAGTTGGCACCTTTAATTTCTTTGGCATTCTGGTTACTTGGCGATAGGTTGAGAATATTTATGTCCTCATAGCTCTTTGGATACTTATGACCAATTAGAAGTCATGGTTTTGTGGGTACACCTCTGGTAAACCCTTCCGAGACTAACTCGGTTTTATTTTTTATTAGTTTTGCTAGAGGACTAGCAAATAATAAGTTTGGGGGTATTTGATAGACGCATTTATGCGTCTAATTTTTCCTCAATGTTCCGTATTGTTAGCACTCATTTTCGTCCTTATTAGGGTGTTTTGTGTGTTTGTAGGTATTTTTTTGGAAAATAAAGATTGTTGGAAAATTCGGCTCGAAAAGTTGCTCGGAAGACCCCCGGAGGAAATTTGCTATACGGACCTCCACTTTGGATAAGGGGCAGCCACGGCTATGTGTAGCCCAAATTTGTCCTCGGCACCCACGGCTATATGTAGCCCAAATTTGTCCACAACACCCAAACTGTTATTGACACCCAAGCAGCTGGATAAGGGGCACTCAAGTGGATAAGGAAGTTGCTGTTATTTACACCCCGTTGTTATCTGCACCCCACATGTTATTCACACCCCTACTCTGGATAGGGGCACTTCACTTTTCTTCTTCGTTTAAAGAATTTCTTTTGGCGGGAGAACTGGTTGCTGAAACTGCATATTTTCTATGTAAGATTCCGGGAAGATTTGGTGAGACTTAATCGGGGATTTGGATTGATACCAGCTTGTTTCTTCAAATCAGGTTTGGTAAGTGAGTTATTTTCGAGAAAATAGGAAAGATATTGTCTCATGAAAGCAAACAGGAAGCGAGAGATATTCACGCAATTTTCGGGTGATCGCGTGTCTGAATTGGGTACAACTCGTGTTCTGAGAGTTTTGGAAGGTTGGAAACATTATAACAGCCGCGTGAGATCAAAAAAAGGGAAGATTTCCTCTCCTTTACAAAATAGGGCAGTGATGATTGTCGGGATCAGGGGCGGAGCCAGAAATCAAGAATTGGGTGGGCACCTTATCAATTTATGCATGTTTAAGGGGTGCAAAAGGGTTAAAATGACCAAAAATTGGATAAACTAGGTTAAATTAGGCTTGGGAGCTCACATTTGAGGGGGGGGGGGGCAAGTGCACACCTACCTCTCCATGTGGTTCCGCCCCTGGTCGGGATATCAGATGAGAATATAGGAAGTTATGTAAGGATTGGGAGAAGAATATATTATCTACAATATTTTTTCCATCTTTAGATGATTTTCAAAAGGTGGAGAGTCGCGTAAAGAGTTAAATAACGCACGAAATCTCGGTAATTCGCAGAGGGAGTAAAGAGAAGATTTTGGGCATTAACTCGAGATCTTTTGAGCTCTTGTCAAGTATAAAAGAAGTTCTTGTGGATCAGAGAGGGGCACTACACCAAAACCAGGATTTTCTCACAGTGTAACCTGTCACAGTTTATTTTTCAGTCACTGATATACCTGTGATAAGTCCTGCAACAATTATAACTGTTGCTAAATTTTGTAATCGTGATAATGAATCAAATATTTAACTTTTTTACTAGTCACAATTATATTTGTTGACAATTATCTAGACAATCACATTTTTTATCTGCCTCTCCTCATTCATCGCCGTCTCCCACCATTTTTGAAACTTTGCTGTTCGGTGATTACATCTCTCTTCTTTGTTTGTTAATGGATCTGCATCTACGTTTTTTTTTTCCACCCACCCAAAACTCAAAAGTCTCAAATATGCTTTTCTCTCTGTCAACATCAGATTTTGGGGTTTGATCTTTTAATTGATTTTTTATATGGATGTGTGTGAATAAAGAGATAAAGAAGTTGATCATTGATTATTTTTATTTTTTTAATATTAAGTTTTACTTTCATTTAATTTCCAAATTCAGACAAGAAACTAGTCGGAAGCCTAGCAACAAGCTGGGCTCCAACTCCTTTTTGAACTACCACACTTAACCTATGAAAAAGGAAATCACCTACACGCACGTTAGCATCATGACTAGCAATATAGTTGCGAGCCGCCGAACGAAGTCTGTTGTTCCGTCCCAAATTCACCTAGAGTAGTGAAAGCCAAAGCACCAAATCCATATCCTTGTGCGATTGCATTTTTATAAATACTTGGTATTTTTGCGATGACAAGATCCTTGATAGCTTTTGCCCCCCCTTCCAAAGTACGACCATTACTCCCAAAAGGGAGACACAATCGTAACATCGAAGCAAACGTCCCGACCATTGTCCCAATTGAGCACAAGAACATCTCGCCGGTCTCAAAGAAGTACCGTTGTTCGCAAGCATACCCAAGTCCACCTCTTTCCGTGCAGCCACCTTTAATTCGATAACGATGTCCGCAAATCGTGTCGCGTACTAAATCATGTCGAAATTTTAAACCAACTTCATTTGTACAAATGCACCGCATGGTCACCAAAAGCATCCATCTCTCTCTTGCAGGGGGCACAAACTACCTGGTTCAAACAAGGGAATACCAAGTCTATAACATAATACCGCACTAAACTGCCTCGAACCAATTTGCGATTTAAACTAGGGATGGGGATAGCCATTAAGAAATCCAGGGCATGCTTCATTTGGTTGCTCTGCCATAGGAATGAATCACGTTCAGACAACTTGAATTGGGAAGTCAAGTTCTTCTTTTACGCATCAAAATAAACAGTTGCCGAGTTGACATAGAATGGTTGGCGGTG
The DNA here is from genome assembly GCA_023529315.1 of Papaver bracteatum. Lineage (NCBI taxonomy): Eukaryota > Viridiplantae > Streptophyta > Magnoliopsida > Ranunculales > Papaveraceae > Papaver > Papaver bracteatum. Next base: position 43,436 of record JAJJWX010000552.1, on the reverse strand, counting down.
TTATCGACGCATATAGGAGAAATAGGACTACACAGAGAGTTGAAAGAAGGCTGAAGACGCTCAAGATGGGAGCTAAAACCACCGATGCCGGTGTGCCTCAATATGACAGATTGCGAGTTCTAGTGTTTCCAAGCACGACGCCAAATAACAATAATTCATAGTGTCTTGCATCGAGTAAACACCAAAACCACCTAGTCGAGGGGCAGCGTGGAAAATCGCATTTGCAAGGGGCCGAACCCTGGACCATCTCCTGTTATTATATGTTGTAGGAACTTGTAGAGACGAGAGTCAAACAAATCTTGAGCCGCAAAAGTGCAGTCCTGGAAAGGTAGTGCGTAAAGAAAAATATAAGCGAGAAACTCCAAGACAGCTTTCTAAACAAAAGAAGCTCACACCGTGGATCTTCAAGTTTTTCCACTTTGAATCAATGAGCTCTATAGTTTTTTTCACTCTTTTAACAACCAGATCCGCATTAAATTGGGCATCAAGGCTAATAGGAGCACCTAGCAGCTTAACTCCCTTCTCGGCCTACAAATATCGGGTGGAAACATACCGCAACTACTCTACTGTCCTGGGGTCTATAGAGGGCCAAAACAATTCAGTCTTCTTGATGTTCAAAAACAGCCTCCTAGCAACACCTTCTTCTTGAATTATTCTCAGAGCTCTAGCAACCATCATAGTGTCCCCAATCACCGTACCATCATCAAGATACCAAGCCTGCAGTTCTAGATCACACCTTTCTCAAATACTCAAGACTAGCGGGTGGAGAGTAAGAGCGAACAAAAGTGGCCCTAAAGGATCACCTTGTTGCACTCCCCGAGCAGAAGAAAGCACATGGTCCATATAATATAGTCGTGCTGGTGAAGCGTAACAAAACTCAACCCAACGAGATATCGAAGGACATAACCTACGTACCTCTAAGATCATGGTTGTTCTATCTATGAGATTGAACGCATTAGAGAAATCTACCAGCAGCATGGAAAGCGTATTTTGGTCCCCTTTCTCTTCCAACACGCGATTCACAGCATGTAGAATTGCTTCTCCACCACACTTAGCCCCCATTCCAAACTGGAAATCACCCAAATATGAGTTCATTTCCTTGCCAACAAAAGATGCAGCGCATTTAGAGACAAGTCTCCTCCATATTGTGCCAACCGCTATAGGCCGCAAGCCACCACCAGGTTTGATGAGTGGGGTGAGAGGAGCACTGGCCACATATTCTCCCAAAACCGACGGGCAAGAGCCTGATAGCCATAAGTTAACCACTTCTGTGATGGAGGCAAGTAACTCATCTGAAATAACAGCTGCTGGCCCACTGAGAACATCGAGAAGATGTTGTGCCCGGAAACCGTCTCTTCCACAAGCTGTCCCCTTAGGGAAACTCTTTAGTCTACTTAGCACAAGATCCGTCGTAGCTACCATAGCCTCCTGTGAAGGTGAAGAAGAGGGGATGACCGGCAAGGCAGCAGTGGGATGTTTGGAACGAAGTTCAGCCCGTGTACCTTCATTATTGGACGCAACTCCAGTAGAAGTGAGAGTGCGAATCGCAGCAGCATATAAACCATGTCGGAGCTTACCCCTACACAACCTCAAGTTCACAGCTTCCTGATCATCCTGTTTAGGTTTCTTCTTGGCTTTCTCTTGTAATTCCTTCATCTCGGCATGTTTCTCAAACACACATTGAACCAGCACCATACACCCATTCGGTTCATTCCATATGCGCAATGCATGATTAATCGACTTAATCTGCAGCTTTCTCCGGTGTCGACTTTCAACTCTTGGTACTCAGCAACATGGATAGTACACACAGGGAAGAGCATTAGTCTGTATCCATGAAGACAGATCATTAGGTGCAGCCACCACTTTCTCGCAACACAGACTTTGAAGGTTCGTGCAAAGTGCAACCTACATTTAGCTGGAATACTAGAGATTGTAGGGATCTGAGCTAGAAACACCATGTTCAATAGCGCAAGACTTAAAGTAGGCGCAGCAACATCAACATCGGTAGAATCAGAAATATTAACAGCAGCAGGAGCAGCAATGCCGTGAATTGTAGCCGTAGAAGGAGCGAGCTCACCTTTCTCAATGTGTGTACACTTTTTATTCCAGGAATAAACATGCATACAAGCGTGCACAACCAACTCTCGAGATGTAACAATAAGGACTCCCAAAGCGTGGTAGACTTCTCTGCAACAGCGCAATCTTTCACGACATCTCTCAGTCCCCCTTCTCTCTTGTAGTGTAAATTTCTCAAGTGATTGAAAAGTGAAACCTTCAATAACCCCTTCCCTCCAGTCCCGTTTTTGCACCCATCATAGCCTTTGAAAGGACATTGAAAAAGATCGGCTCTGCCATCAGAAACATCAAAGCCATGGTTTGCACAGGGGGTAGCATAAACAGCAGAAGATTTAGGGTTTGCAGAGGTAGAACTTCCCGTCATTGAAAAACTTGAAAAGCTTTAAAAAAAAAAACCTAGAAGAGAAAAATCTACTTATGCGACAAGTGTGGTTTGATCAGATGAAAAAGATGAGAAGTCGAAGGCAGAAAGAAGAGATTAATAGGAAATGGTTTGATCAGATGAAAACCAATATCCTAGGAATCACATTCTATCGCCTGGAACGGCCTCTTCGGAAAAAAAAAAATAAAAAATTTTGAGTTTGTTAAAAAAATTGTTAAAAAATTGTTGTAATTGTTTGAAAAAAAATTTTTATTTTGAGTTTGTTAAAAAAATTGTTGTAATTGTTTTTTTTTTCGTTTAGAATTTATAGATTAGGTTTCGCTATTGAAAAAGGTGTTGGGTCCAGCTTGTCGCTAGGTTGTCAACCAAAAGTATGTAATTTTTTATAATGGTAGTATTATCCGGCGATTGAAATAAATAAAATAAAATAATAAATATGTGACTTTATTTATAGATGTTATTAATATTTTTGTATTTTTAAAGGGAAATCACAAATTGGTAATTGGTATCTAAAAATAACATATCAAAATTTGATGATATTGACAAACTTTTTATGATAAATAGGAAAATTAGTTCTGGATTTTACTATTGAAAGTTTGGAACCCATATATACACGGAAATTAAGGGATCTGACGGGTTGGCGGGTCAACCCGTTTGACCCGCGGGTCCTAAAAGCTCAACCCTAACTCGACCCTAATAACCAACAAGTAGGGTTAGGTCCGGGTTTACACGGTCCGGGTTAGGGTTGACCCGGAGGTTTTGACCCTAATTGCCAGGTCTAGATGTGACTGGTGAATGTTTGCCGGTGGTGGAAGATGAAGCAGGGCGCCGCTGCAAAAAAAAAAAAAAAAAAAAGAGAGAGAAGGATGAAAATATATTAGGGTTAGAAATTCTTTTAAAGTGTAAAGATCCGTCTCTAAACACATTAAAATCCAACGGCCATTATCATTCGGTTAACCAAGGGTTTTCGGTACGGTTTTTGAAAGAAACCGAAACTGGATATGTCGGTTTCCTGGAACTGACAACCTAAACCTAAACCGTATGATTCGGTTTCACTTCGGTTTATATTGCAACGGTTTCGGTTCGGTTCATGGTTATAGTTCGGTTTTGTGCAGCCCTAGTGGTGGGGCCATAAATTTTGTGAGGGGAAGTTTTCCCCTTGTCTAAAATCGTTGTCTGGATAAAATCGTTGTAAAAAAAATATGAAATTAAGTTCCCACAGTTCACATGTTATCTAGGACGAAAGCGGGATCGAAGATCTGGTAGAGCTAAAACGATATATAGTGAGCTAAATGAAATTTTATGGGGGCCTTTTTTTCCCATATAAATTTCCTTAGAAGAAAAAATGATTTTTGGGTTGTATTTAGAATTTTGGGGGTGGCTGGAGCACCCCCACTTCCTTCACTACATGTTTATGGACTCTTTTTTCCCTAAAACAAAATAATTTTCAAGTATTAACAAATACAATGTTCCCAAGTTACGGTTGGTATTCAAGTATTCCCAAATACAATGTTCTTAATAAACAAAACTAGATAAACAAAGAAAAAATTAAATTAACAAATTGTAGCCGGTTGCAAGACATAGCTTGCATAGGCCTGAATATCGGCTTGCTAGTAGTATCTCCCACGGTTAAATTCACAGTCAAATTTACTTTCCAATTTATGTAATTTCCAAAATGAAAAAGTGGTTTAACTAATTTTTTCTTAATCCTAGGTTGAATAGGTTTTTGTTTGACATGGACACGCTGCAAGCATATATTTGTTTCTTTATCTTGTTACTTTCAATATTGGTTATGATAAACATCTAGATAAAAAAAAAAATTTGAAGGACGTCAAATATGGATATGAAATGTCCAGATTCAGGAATCTTAGCTAGTTCTTTGTAAGCGGAAGCTTTGTTGATTTTTTTTTTTTGGTTTCTTTTGAATTTATTTTTTGTAATTCTTTCCTCTCTTAGTTATGTCTTAAATATCAATATATAAACTTGTACATCTCCTTTTATCTTTTTCTCGCAGACTTTCCATTTGTATCCCCAATCGGAATGCGGTTATTTTATACTTAATGACATGTTCCGCCTGCTTATTGATAGATTGTAAGTGATCAGTTGATAACAAGGAAAATCATCGAGAAAAGGTATTTTGATATTGGTTATAATTCAATGTAATGATATATTATCTTCTTATTTAAAGTTTGGTTCGTCTTTTAACCTGATCCTGGATTATAAGGTTGTTGCTTAATTATCAGGCTTCTAGCTGTCTTCTGTTAACTGAATAGTGGTATGTTTATGAGAGAATTACCTCAATTTCTGTTGTGTGAAAGATATTATATCTACTATGTTGTATATTTTTAGCATAATAAAATGAAATAAATTTGATGTCTGTAAGAGATATAAAGTGTTTTCATTACCTATCTTATTGCATTCTTAAAACCTTCTCTTTTTGTTGAGAAAGAAAGATTATATTAACAATGTAGAGAATTACAAACATCGACTAAAGGGGAAAATTATTTAGTAGTATTTTATTAAGACATATGGCTTCTCGAAGAAATGTGTAATGGGGTTGAATTCCTTGTGAGTAGGGTTAACTACATATTTAGAAAAACAGGAAAGTAAAGACTAAGGGGAGAACATATTACCTTAATATTGCTTCAAAATTCTGGTGAAATGGACTTTGAAGTAGGTAAAACTAATATGCACTGGTAAAAAAAACCATTGTTGATGGTGGTCTTTAGTTTAGGGTTAAAATCATAAAACGCTAAACCCTAGCAGACACTTAAAACAAGCATTTACTAGGCGCATTAATAAAATCTATTAATATGTCCCTAATAATTACTAGGGTATATTTTTTTCAAATTAGGGTTACGACAAACCAAACCCTAATTCACCCCGCGTGCCAATGGCAAATCATGCTAACCACGCCTAGCCCAAGCTAGCCACGCCATGCCAATCGCATCGTGCCATGGCCCTAGCTATGCTGGCCGCATCTCATGTGCCAATGGCAAATCATGCCAGCCACGCCTAGCCCAAGCTAGACGCGCCATGCCATGGCCCTTGTCATGCTAGTCGCACACCGTGTGCCAATGGAAAATCATGCCAGCCACGCCTAGCCCAAGATAGCCGCGCCATGCCAATCGCACCGTTCCATGGCCCTAGCTATGCAAACCGCATCTCGTGTGCCAATGGCAAATCATGCCAGCCACACCCTACCGTGCCAAAGAATGCCAACCATGCTAGCCGCACCCCGCGTGCCAATGGCAAATCAGGACAGCCACGCCTAGCCCAAGCTGGCCGCGCCATGCCAATTGCACCATGTCATGGCCCTAGGTATGATAGTCGCACCCCGTGTGCCAATGGAAAATCATGCCAGACACGCCTAGCCCAAACTAGCTGCGCCATGCCAATTGCACCATTCCATGGCCTTAGCCATGCTAGCCACGTCTCGTGTGCCGATGGCAAATCATGCCAGCCACACCTAGCCCGAGATAGTTGCGCCATAACTTTGCCCTATCCACACCATGCACCCATGGAAAACCTTTGGCCCCATATGCCAACCTCGCTACGCCGAGGCATGCCATGATAGCCTGGCCATGCCGCTGTCCCTCATGAAATCTTCCTGAATCTTGATTTCGGGATGTTCCCCCCCCCCCCCCGAACGAGTTCAAAACCTAAATATCCACGCGTAAAGAGATAGGAAATTCTTTTCCGGTTGATTTGAGGGGCGTACCATTAAAATCCGAGTCCGCACTAGAATTCTGTAGCGGTTCTAGTGAAGGGAACCAATTAGGGTTTCTAAACTAAATTGAAGCCAGGCACCCATCAACGGTTGCCCTTCAATCCCAGGAGCAAATCTTGGACGTATAAAGTCTCCTCATGACTTTATCCCTAGCTTGGTCACGTACCTAACCAAGCTAGTCGCGCCATACCTCACCATGGCCCCTCATGCTGCGCCACCATACTGGCCTTCCCCATGCGGATGCCAAATTGAAGCCAGACGCCCATCACCGGTTGCCCTTCAATCCCAGGAGCAAATCTTGGCCGTATAAGGTCTCCTCATGATACCCGGATCTCAGCCGGTCAAGCATATCCCAAGGAAGTTCCAGCACGATGTTGAAGAACAAATTAAGACGGTGTTTCAGAAATTATTGGCGGCTAGTTTCATCAAACCAATCCACCACCCCATCTGGTTAGCAAACGTAGTTCCAGTGAAGAAAAAGAATGGTCAAATAAGGTGCTGCTTTGATTTCAGAGACCTAAATAAATGTTGCCCTAAAGATGATTTTCCTCTCCCCAACATCGATATGTTGGTAGACTCCACCAGTGGACATGGTATGTTTTCTTTCAAGGACGGGTACAGAGGATACAACCAAATAAAGATGTACGAGCACGATGAAAGCAAGACTGCTTTTCAGACTCCTCACGGAAACTTTTACTACACCGTGATGCCTTTCAGTTTGAAGAACGTCGGTGCAACATATCAACGTGCCATGACCACCATTCTCCACGATATGATGCATAAACAGGTTGAGGATTATGTGGATGACATAGTGGTCAAATCAAGGACCTAGGTGGCTCATACAGAAGTTTTGCAACAAGTATTCAAAAGGTGCCGTGAATACAAGCTAAAAATGAACCCGTTGAAGTGTGCTTTTGGTGTCTCCTCGGGCAAATTCCTAAGCTTCCAAGTAACCGCTGAAGGGATTAAAGTTGACCCAACCAAGACACAAGCTATCCTCACAATTCCACCACTACAAAACGTGAAGGAACTCTAGATCTTCATGGGAAAAATAAACTACATCCGCCGTTTCTTACCCGGATTGGCCAACTTATTGCCTCGTTTACCCCATTGCTAAGGAAAGGTGCGAGCTTTGTATGAACCTTGTTACAACAGGAAGCATTTCGGAAAATTCAACAAACGTTATCTTCCCCAGCTATTATGAAATCACCCATGCAAGGGAAACCGCTACACCTCTACACGGCTTTCAGTGACACTGCAGTTTGCTCCCTCCTCGCCCAGGAAGATGACGAAGGGATTGAGTACCCCATATACTATTTCAGCCGAATTTTGAGAGACGCCGAACTCAGGTACCTCAAGGCATAAAAGGCATGTCTAGCCTTGGTCAAATCCATCCAGAAATTCAGACACTACCTGCTGTCCAACAAGGTGATACTAATATCCAAATCTGATCCTGTGAAGTTCCTCCTCTCAAAGCCTACCTTGATAGGAAGGCCGGCCAAATGGCTCCTTCAGATGTCAGAATTAGACATAACATGTACCTCCCCGAGGGCCATCAAATGGCAAGCGATTGCAGATTTGCAAGCAGCATTCCCAGGAGAAAACGATGTAACATTGCGCGAGGATCTCCCTAGGGACTTCCCGAAAATCTCTTTCATCTAAGAAGAAACCTGGCTATTGTTTTTTGACGGATCCGCCACCCCCAACAACGGCACAGGATGGGTCGGCGTGGTTCTAGTTTCACCGACCGGCGAAGTCTTCTCACGCTAGATTTCCCCTGCACAAACAATTCAGCAGAGTACAAAGCCTTCCTCATTAGTTTGTCCTTGGATAAACAAGCTGGAGCTACACGTCTGGAGATAAGAGGAGACTCCAAACTACTAGTCAACCAAGTAAATGGAGTATACGCACTAAAGGAGATAACCCTAGCCCCGTACATAGCGGAATCGCAGAAATTGTTAAACTATTTCGCCGATGCAACAGTGGCCCATATCGGGCGCGGAGACAACTAGCACGCTGACTGCCTAGCAACCCTATCATCAAAATTACGATTTTAAGGCCTAGAGGAAACCCTGACAGTGAAAAGAAGAATTGTGGATTCGACGTGGCTTTCACAACCTGAGAAAGACGAAGTGGGTGACTGGAGGACACCGATCATCCAAGAGCTCAGAAGCTCACTCTTTCAAGGAAAGGTCAGTCTTAAAACCTTGCGTGATTTCTTCCTACTTCGAGGGGTACTTTATCATCGAAACCCAGACGGCTCCTTGTCAAGATGTCTCGGAGAAGAAGAAGCTCAACAATACCTCAGCCGCATCCATGGTGAGGTCTGTGGACAGATGTTGGTGGTGACCCTCTATCCCCGTTTACAACGCCTCGGCTATTATTGGACAGAGATGGAAGTCCAAGATCAGTTACTTCAGAAAACCTTCCCCAACTGCCAGGCACCACCGCATCAATTAGAGATTTTCAATATTGGTCACACTGGGTACTGGCAGAAGCCATACATCAGCTACCTTCGCGACGGGAAGCTCCCCACCAATGAGAAAGAGGCATCCAAGATGAAACAAAGGTCCAAGAGGTTCGTATTTCACGAAAGGATCTTGTATCGTAAAAGTTTTGGAGGGAGTCTTTTAAGATGTTTGGACGAGGCAGAGGTCCCAATTGTGCTTAGAGAGATGCATGAAGGTGGACATCAAGGAAAACGGAAGTTTTATCTCCAAATACATGAGAAGTACTACTGTCCAACCATGGAAGATGACACATCAGTTTTTGTACAGAGGTGCAAGGAATGTCAGGTCCACGGAAACCTTATTCATGTGCCAACAATCACCTTGCATGCCATAAGTAGTCCATGTCCCTTTCATAGCTTGGGACTCGACATCATTGGGAAGATCAACCCACCATCCTCAAAACAACACGAGTATATAATAACGGCGACAGAATACTTTACCAAATGGGTCGAAGCCATATCTCTACGAGGGACGAACGGAACCACAATTGCGGCATTCATTAAGGAGTACATTATATGCCATTTTGGTGTACCTAAACATATCATCACTGACAATGGCACCCCTTTTGCGAACATACAAGTACGAGAGTTACTCGACGAATACGGGATTAAGCAAGTCTTTTCCACCGCATACTACCCTCAAGGGAACGGGCAAGATGAAAGCACCAACAAGACTCTAATTCGGATTCTCAGCTGAACAGTGCACGATAACCCTCGAACATGGCATGATAAACTGCCCATGGCGCTCTGAGCATACCGGACGTCACCAAGAAGTTCCACTTGAGTCTCCCCTTATTATCTTGTTTATAGCGCTGACGCCATCCTCCTGGCCGAAATTAAAATCCCATCAGCCAGGATTGCCGAAGCAAGTGGAGTTCGATGGAATGAAGCTGAGGCCCTAAATGCCAGGGTTGCAGAGTTGGACACCGTAGACTCCAGGAGGTCCAAAGCGGAAGAACATGCGCAGGCATATAGGAGCAGGGTTTCTAGATCATACAATAAAGCCGTGAAACCGCGAATATTTCAAGCAGGAGACTTGGTGCTGAAAACTGCTAAACACGTCCAGTAAGACGCATCTGCACCAAAGTTCTCCGCAAAGTAGGAAGGGCCTTACATAGTCACTAAATCATACAATAGTGGGTACTACAAAATCATTAAGGGAGATGGAGGAAAGCTGGAAGCAGTCATCAACGGGAAATGGCTAAAGGCATATTACGCCTAGGCACCGCCTCATTCGTAAGCACGGATAACCAGGCATTTTTCCACTTTCCTCCATACTGTATTGAGTTTTCCATTTTCTGTCCTTTCATTTAGATTAAGGTAAATCAATAAAATTCTCTTGTTCTTTCAAAAAAAAAAAAAAAAAAAAAAAAATCTTGAAAACCCAGAAAAGAAACCCAAACACATCAAAACCACGTGATTCATAAAAGCCCATCTAAGAGGTGATAATCCTTAGAAAACCTCATCTTCAAGCGACTTTGGTACCTCTCTGTCCTGATCTTCAAATTTCGGATCGACTCATCTACCTTATGTGACTCCGCGGCCAAGGTTTTCTCCTCTTCCAGAATAGCTCTCGTGGCAGGGACCACGCCAGCAAGAATACCAGCCTTGTCAACCTTCACGACTTCGAGACGATGCCGCAACCAACTGACATTGAACTTCAGAGATTCACAAGTAGACACCATGTTCTCCCACTTTTGAATGGCTGCTTCTGCAACGGCACTAATGGATACATTCTCCATTTCAACAATCATCGGCAGGAGACAATTCAAGATAGAAACCAAGGCGGATGAACAATACTGTATAACTTCTCTGGTGGCAATATGACCGTATACTTTCCATATTCTCGTGTAAAGAGTTACGAATTATTTTTGCACAAGAAACCCCCCAACGTTCCGATAGTTAGGAGAAAGATACATCATGTGGGTGCCGAACAATAAACCCATGCTGGGATACTCATAGAAATAATTCCTAAGTCTGTATTCTCCAGACCAGCATCGGCCGGAAGAATTGAGCTCGAAGGAAAAGGAGCAACCAAATCATCTTCATCAATGACGGTAACGCATGCTCCAACAGGATACCTCTACACAGAAGAAAGTTTCCATTATTCATCAGCAAATAAAGAAAATATATGCTAGTTAATGAGAACTTACCGGTATAACTTTCTTAACTCGAATGACCCGAACGGGATAGGTGTCGCAACAATCAAGTTTAGAACGCTTTGCTGAGGAACCTGATCGACTCGAGGAAAGTTCGCTTCTGATCGACATGAGGGAAGATTGGACGTGACAAGAAAAACCTATGTTAAAAACTGGGAAGATGATATAGCTTCACCGGGCGTATATACCGTGGAAACCCTAAGGAAAGAAGTGAAGCACAAGCTGAATAGGTGGAACATGCCGAAATCGTAGCCGGAAAATCATCCTCGGAATAAAACGCCTCATCAAACCGCACTTCGCCTTGCCACTGCCCTGGCCCTCACTCCATCACCACAACTCCACCATGCTTAGCCGCCCTTGACGTGTTCCACCATACCATTGTCGTGTCCAAGACCATGTCTCCTCCCGGCCCTTCCAGTCAAAGCTACCCACCTGCTCCGCCATTCGAGACCGTGTCTCCTTTGTCGTGACCACCAACATGGAAAACAGAACTCGCTCTACCACTTAAAAGGTTAGTCGGACTCTCCTGACCATCTTTGCAATGATTTACGTAGTCTGTCACCATCATATGCTTACCACACAACAAGGCACCTGTTCCGAGCTAAGCAGGGGACTTAATGTTGATGGTGGTCTTTAGTTTAGGGTTAAAATCATAAAACGCTAAACCCTAGCAGACATTTAAAACAAGCATTTACTAGGCGCATTAATAAAAGATATTAATATGTCCCTAATAATTACTAGGGTATATTTTTTTCAAATTAGGGTTACGACAAACCAAACCCTAATTCACCCCGCGTGCCAATGGAAAATCATGTTAGCCACGCCTAGCCCAAGCTAGTTGCGCCATCCCAATCGCATCGTGCCATGGCCCTAGTTATGCTAACCGCATCTCATGTGCCAATGGTAAATCATGCCAGCCACGCCTAGCCCAAGCTAGCCGCGCCATGCCAATTGCACCATGCCATGGCCCTATCCAGGCTAGCCGCACCCCGCGTGCCAATGGCAAATCATGCCAGCCACGCCTAGCCCAAGCTAGCCGCGCCATGCCAATCGCACCGTGCCATGGCCCTAGCTATGCAAACCGCATCTCGTGTGCCAATGAAAAATCATGCCAGCCACACCCTACCGCGCCAAAGCATGCCAACCATGCTAGACGTACCCCGCGTGCCAATGGAAAATCATGCCATCCACGCCTAGCCCAAGCTGGTCGCGCCATGCCAATTGCACCATGCCATGGCCCTAGCTATGCTAGCCGCACCCCGCATGCCAGCCACGCCTAGCCCAAACTAGCCGCGCCATGCCCATTGCACCATGTCATGGCCCTAGCCATGCTAGCCACGTCTCGTGTGCCGATAGCAAATCATGCCAGCCACACCTAGCCTGAGCTATTTGAGCCATAACTTGGCCCTAGCCACACCATGCACCCATGGAAAACCTTTGGCCCCATATTCCAACCTAGCTACGCCGAGGCATGCCATGATAGCCTGGCCATGCCGCTGTCCCTCATGAAATCTTCCTGAATCTTTATTTCGGGCAATTTTTCACCCCACGAACGAGTTCAAAACCTAAATATCCTCGCGTGAGGAGATAGGAAATTATTTTCCGGTTGATTTGAGGGGCGGACCATCAAAATTCGAGTCCGTACTAGAATTCTGAAGCGGTTCTAGTGAAGGGAACCAATTAGGGTTTCTAAACTAAATTGAAGCCAGGCGCCCATCAACTATTGCCCTTTAATCCTAGGAGAAAATCCTGGACGTATAAAGTCTCCTCATGACTTTATCCATAGCTTGGTCACGTACCTAGCCAAGCTAGCCGCGCTATGCCTCACCATGGCCCCTCATGTCGCGCCACCTTACTGGCCTTCCCCATGCGACTGCCAAATTAAAGCCAGGCGCCCATCAACGGTTGCCCTTCAATCCCAGGAACAAATCCTGGCCGTATAAGGTCTCCTCATGACTTTATCCCTAGCTTGGTCATGTACCTAGACAAGCTAGCCGCGCCATGCCTCGCCATGGCCCCTCATGTCGCTCCACCATATTGGCCTTCCCCATGCGGCTGCCAAATTGAAGCCAGACGCCCATCAACGGTTGCCTTTCAATCCCATGAGAAAATCCTGGTCGCATAAGGTCTCATCATGACTTTATCCCTAGCTTGGTCATGTACCTTTCCAAGCTAGTCGCGCCATGCTAAACACGCATCACCATGGCCCTTCATGCCGCGCCACTAGAGGTGTTAATTGGGTTGTGCCAGCACGAGCACAGCCCAGCACAACACACTAAAATTTGAGCACAAGCCAGCATAACACGTGACTTAGCACGGCACGGCACAGCACGTTAGTTAAATGGGACGTGTTGGGTTTGACTAATTGGCACAGTAGCCCAGCACAGCACGCGGTACTGATTAGCAAGTGGCACGGCACAGCACGACACGTTAAGAAAGCACGTCATAATATGTATAAAATGCTACAAACCATAGCACAATACATCATATTTTGTGTCTATTTCACAAAAAAACTCTTATTCTAGTCAACTATTGACATTTTACTATCGTTATGCTGACTTATTTTCATAATAACACATATAATACCTAAATATTTGAAAAACGTTTATATTGGAAAATATAAAATAAATGTGTCTGGCACAGCACATTTATTTTCCTGGCACAGCCCAGCCCAGCACGCCTTCTAGCACGGCACAGCACGGCACGTCATAATCTCTGGCACAGCACAACACGGCACATAGCACGCTAAGCACGTGATTTCGTGGGATGTGCTGTGCTGGGCCAGCACGTTTTACACCTCTACGCGCCACCCAACTGACCTTCCCATGCGGCTACCAAATTGAAGCCCGGCGACCATCAACGGTTGCCCTTCAATCCCAGGAGCAAATCATGGCCGTCTAAAGTCCCCTCACGACCTTAGACTTGAAACCATAGTTCGGTCGCGCGCCTAGCGCCCATGGCAAACCCTTGGATCCTCATGACAAGTCTGAACACACCCTAGCCGTGCCACCCTGTTGGACCTCGCTACACAGCTACCAAAGCGAAGGCGTGCAACGATCAACGGTTGCCCCTCCTTTCAAGATACAACGTCTCGACCGTCGAAGGTCACTTGGATAGCAAGTTCCCCAAGCTCGACTTGCCAAGCCACAAAAACGTTTTACATATCTTCCAAAACGTTCGAGACATCAACACAAACTGGGGGATGCTCATCAGGGTTTTGGTTTGGTGGTCTATAGCGTGCGGCATACACAAATGCCCGTTTCAAGATAGTGTAATAGGATTAAGGCGGTCAGTAAATGAAAGAAGCAACGGTGAAACGCTCCTCCATAATGGGACATCAATTCTATTAAATCTCATCAATTCCAGGCGTTACCACCTCTTCTCATTTAACTCACCCGTTTCCTTCTATTATGAGGCCAGAGTACGTTTCTTTCTTGACTTGTATAAATAGGCTTACCTATTTCCACCAGAACACAAGTTCTTGGTCAGGAGAAAAACACTGCACTCAGAAAAGAAACTCTTGCTAGCTTTCCCAAAAGATTTCACCTTCTGATACAAGTCAAGTGCTACTCTAGAATTATTTTGGTATCAACACTCTCTTCGCTTCCCTCCCTAAACCATCCCTTCTCCTCCACTTTGTGACCGGAGCAAGTCTGGAACGGTCATTTCTTGGTTTAGGCCGGACTTGTACAGATTGATCTCTCGAACTTAAAAGTACTCCCTTGCAGTACATTGTTTAGGGTTTAAACTGTTTCTTACCTTCACACCTGCAATTACCAAAATCGGTAGAAACTATTTTCACCCATAAACAACCACTTTATGGATTGACTTGTCATTCTAAATGCCCTAACTTGATTATTCTCAAAAGTTGTTGTCACGCTACGAGTTATCAATAGCAAATGTGTTGAATTGATGATATGTTGAACCATAAAAGAACTTGAAGTACGGAGAATTCAAGGTGATGTTGAAGATTTAAGAAATAAAGCATTATGAAGATTGATCTGAAAGGTTTATTTTATCGAATTCATATGTATTGATAGTTTTTTCACTAAAATTGGAAAAGGTGGAGACTGTTAGAGTAGTTCGGTCGAACTCCCAAGTTTTATTATCTCAAGCTTTTTATTTATGTTAGTTACAAAAAACAATATCTTGACTTCTAGTATACTAAAGTCAATTATCTCATACAAGGATTTAAACAATATAGTTGAGTATCAGATATCATTGAATATCCGCGAATATTGATGACTGAAGAAAAAACGAAGACATTTGCCAGAACTTCGTCAAAAAAGGTATGTATGTGAAGACTGATTTATCTTATTTACTCAAAGTGTCTACCATTCTAAACTTTTAGAATTACTTCATTCAGATCTTGTTGATATGAAGTCATTTCAAACTAGAGGCAGTAAGGAATGGTTTGTTAATTTTATAGATGATTGTACGAGGTAGTGGCATGTTTATATAAACTTGAAGCTGAAAACCATAGGAATGTTACCATTTAATACAAACTGTTAGTTCTAACTGTGGTAGTGAGTATGAAATTCCTTTAAAAGATTTATGCGAATAGCATTGAATAATACTTTAAACAACATCCACTTGTTCACCTCAATCCAGTGGTGTAGTTGAACGTAATTAAGAACCGTACTCTTAAGGATATGATGAATGTCATGTTGATTAGTTCAGGATTACCTGCGAACTTGTGGAGGGGAGGTTATTATCTCAGCTACTTACATCCTGAAAAAGTACCTTTAAAATATCATATAAAACTCCACATAAGTTATAAGAAGGTAGATAACCATCTTATGCTTAACTACTTCAAAGTATGGGGGTTTCTTGCTTTCTCCATTTTTCTTATTTCTTTTGAGAACTTGAAGCTATGAATGTTGTTCATAAAAGTTAACCAAATAATGGTGTGTATCCAAACTATTGCAGACCTTTCTTGAATTCCTCAATTAGAAATCATAACTAAGGTTTGGTTTCTTACTTTGTTTCGCCTTGGTGCTGATAATCTTCCCGACCTTTATGTTTTGGTGTTGTATTGAGTTTCATACATTATTGTACATACATGTGTTGATCTTGGCGTGCTGAAGGAAATCAAATATATATGTTTGGGAGGCTAGGCCAATGTCTATGTTCATCACCAATTCTGTAAATAATTAATTTTTCTTTTAGTTATTTTTCCGAAGGATTTGAATACGATTTCTTAGTCTTTGTTTATTTTATTGTTATTTTTCTTTTTTATGTCATCTTCTCGCATGTTGTTTGGACGAAGAATTCGTATGAGATTAAAGTTTTATGATATAAGTCAATTTATTTTGAAGTTAAAAACACTCTTAATTCTTCATATTTTATTTGCAATTTAAGCAATAAGAGAATAATATTTATATAATTATTAAACATACTCCTAATATATTGGCTAGATTTTTTTTTTAGAATATAAATTAGATTTTATTTAACAATAACCAAATTAAACAATAAGAATTAGAAATCGTACAAGGATTTAGTTAGCAACCAAGCAACAAGCTGGGCGCCAACTCTTTTTTGGCTAAAAATTAAATTTTGGAATTAACGACAAGTAACACCTGTCAAAAATATTGACAAGTAAAGCGCGTAGTTCATAATTGATAATTATTAATAGTGGGTCACCATCGATTAAGGTTTTCGATACCTTACAATACGACAGGCCGTCCGACAGGTAGGGTCCATTATTGACAACAAATCTGGTGAATTAAAAAAGGTGATTTACTGGCGTAGGTTTCGCAAACGAAAAAAAACACTATCTTTACACCTTCCCAACCCCATTTATTTATTTTTCATCAAAGAAAATCAAAGATGTCACCAAAAGTGACACCGAGAATGACACAAAAAAAAAAAAAAAAACTCACAAATGAGCAACTCAGAACCTCCAAAAAGTGTCTAAACATGAAAAACAGGCATTGGCATGGCAAAAACACGAAAACACTGCTAGACATGTCCTCCCTTTTCAACCATATCTATTAACAGTGATGGAGGGAGCATCTGACGTATGGCGTAAGCTTCCTGAAACAGTGAAATCAAGCTAATTACCTCTATTACAGCATCTTTCCAGGATTTGGCATTATCTGCGGGCTCATGATTTTCCAGGAACATCACCATGCACTGCTGCTGCTGTCATTGTGCCGTACGTACCAGATACGACCAGATATTTTATTTTGTTAACGTGGAAGTACATTGAAACTCCAACTTGACATTAACAATAGAAAGTCAATCTAGAGATTGGGCCATTAATGCGTGACAGTATCACTTAGAATTTATAATTTGTTAAAATAATGCATTGGACTTTGAATATGTTTAGATTGTTGAAGATTTGCACACGTTAGAGGGTAGCTTGCCCATGGTTTGGTTCTTAGATATACTCTTTTGACCAAACAATGTGAAAGCTTACTCCAATTGAAATGCCAAAATCTTATCCCATTTGAGATCACTGCACCCGGAAATCTATAAATAATAGAGAGTCTTTGTTAATCAACATCTCACACAACCTACTCAAATGTCATGGCTCCTCAACATTTCCTTCTGTTATTCATAATCCTTTTCTCTTCTAGTGTCTTATCAGTTCAATCTACAGTTCCTAAAGAAAAAAAATTCAGATTCGTAAACCAAGGTGCATTTGGAGAATTTAAAGTCGAGTATTCTGCGAGTTACCGTGCCATTAAAACCGTTTATAAAAACCCATTCGGACTGTATTTCTATAACTCTACCCCTAATGCATATAGTCTTGCCATAGGCGCCGGTCCTCCTAACGCCAAATCAGTGATGCGCTGGGTTTGGGATGCTAACCGTAACGACCCTGTTCATGAAAAGGCTACTCTGACTTTCGGCAGCAACGGTAATTTGTTCCTAGCGGATTTCGATGGCCGTGTAGTTTGGCAGACTAACACAGCCAACAAAGGTGTTACAGGTATTTCTATGCAGCCTAACGGGAATTTAGTACTTCATGATAAAAATGGGAAGTTTGTTTGGCAGAGTTTCGATCATCCTAGTGATACCCTTTTGAGAGGTCAGTCCCTTAAGCTCAACGGTGTCAAGAAACTTGTCAGTCGCGCGGCGGTGAAGGATAGCAGGGATGGTCTTTACAGTATTCAGATGGACACAAAAGGGTTCATAATGTATATAAACGATTCAGATTTCTTACTTCTATATGCCGGTTGGGATGCACCGGGGCTTTCAAGTGTAAAATTCGATTCCGTTCATGGAGATCCGCTTACGACTAGCCATGTTTTAAAGCTGGATTTCGCGAAGCCTTCCACTCCGTCTAAAAAAGTTGTAGTGCTTAAGAAAATCAATTACAATTACGCGTATTCATTTCTCCGGTTAGAATCCGACGGGAACCTGAGAGTTTATGCTTACTCTACACGGCTGGGATGGAGTAAGAGTTATGCGTTTTTCGGAGATGCCGTGCAAGAATGCACGTTGGAATCAAAATGTGGTTCAACTGCGTTTTGTGACCCGGATGTATGTGCCTCTTGCCCATCTATGGTTGAGTTAGGTTGTATGTTCACTCCGTGAACAATTGTATAGTTTGGCCAGTCGATTAGAGGCTGGTTTGTACTTGAAAAGATCAATAAATTGTATCCAATTGCTTCAAAAATTGCATTCCTTGTGTGAAGATCGTCAATTGCTCATAAATATTAAATGTTAAGCTTAATATTTACTCCCTGCGAAAGTAAATGAGGATGCTAAATAGACTTTCAGGTTTTACCATTGCTTAGAAAATAATCATGCAGGGTAATTTAAAAGAGTCTGGAAAATTCTTCTGACCTGTTAGGTGCCACAAACACGCATCAGCTGCTCAAGCTGGATGGAAGTGTATCAGTTGATGTGTCGAGTTGGGTATTTGTAGTGTTTGATGCAAATGACGGTGAATTCTCATTGGTAACAAAAGAGCTCATATCACCAAACAGCCAGTCTGTAATATAATTAGGTCTTGAGGTAACTGTGCTTACTTCAATGTCACCTGACAGCATACTCACCACACGAGACATTGCTGGTCTTAGCACTGGTGATGCCTGAGTGCACAAAAAGGCTATTCCAATCATCCGCTTAGCTTCTCCTTTGTCAAAATCAGTTAGTGATGGATCGACCAGTTCCAATGTACGGCCGTTTTCATGTAGACTCCAAGCCTAGAAAGGTGTAGCAATACAAGGAATTAGCTCTTGAACTAAAGTTGCTTGCAAAAATAAATACAAAAATAAAACCTGATACCCTTACGTAAATATAATATTTAACTTGAGAACTTACCCATTCTAAAAGATACATTTTATCTTGGTCCAAGGTTGTGTCAGAATTTGGCCTTCCACTGACAATCTCCAGCGCAACAACCCCAAATCCAAATACATCAGCTTTCTCCGTAAGATGTCCACGCATGGCATATCCGGGGCAAGATATCCTCTTAAAGTGACAGAGATGGTTACTTAGGTGTAATTCAAATAAATTTCAGACTACAGAATGGTATGGTGAAATACGTCAGAAAGCTTACATCGTTCCTGCCACTCGGGTACTAATATGGGTTTTTTTATCATCAAATAACTTTGCCAAACCAAAATCTGAAATTTTGGGGCTTAGATCAGTGTCAAGAAGAATATTACTGGCTTTGACATCTCTATGTACAATTCTTGGTCTCGACTCCTCGTGAAGATAAGCTAGGGCTCTTGCTGCTCCCAAGCAAATTTGATAGCGGGTTCGCCAACTGAGGAGCACGCCACTCTTTCCTGCAAGGTGATGGTTATTAGCAAGCATGATCAAGACCACAGTGTCCACATATATGAACGTAAGAATAGCTTTATGGCCATACCAAAGAGTGCTTGATCTAGGCTTCTGTGTTCGAGATACTCATAAACCAGGAGACGGTTTGACCCCTCAATGCAATACCCAAACAACTTCACAAGGTTGCGGTGTTGAACAGAAGATATGGTAGAAATCTCTGCCACAAACTGGCTTTTTCCTTGTTGAGAAGCTACAGAAAGTTGCTTAACAGCAACTGCTCTTCCATCAGAAAGTGTTCCCTGCAGGTACCACAATTTAATAAAATAAGTAACTGGGCATCGCTGCTAAGATTTTCATTAAAAACAAAATATTGCTGACAAAGATACTACCATATTCTTTGTTGTTTTCAACATTCACGTTAGTATCCAGTACACCGTTTACCGCTCTTAATCGCTCAATTTTGACAATAGAACAGCTAAATACTTCAGTTTTATCTCTCCCAATTTTTCTTACGGTGCTTTTCCTGATCATGTATAATGTATTATATTGGAAGAAACCCGAATTCACATGACATCCTCCAATAAAACTCAATGGGGCTCTGTGATTCCTATCTCAGACATTACTGTTTAAGATACTAAATTAGACATAATAAACCAACTTGAAAACATACACATTAACATTTTTCATCATCGCCATCTTTAGAAGTCCCAGACTTGAGACTAGGTTGCCACACCAAGTCTTAGCTGAAGTTTCCAGAAAATGGTTCATAATAAATGATATAGAGGTCCATTCAGGCGTTGATGAAGCATTTTATGCACATTACGTCATGTGTATTCGACAGCCCCAGTAGAACCAAAAATTATACAGAAAAAGTTGGCATGTGCAACCTTCCTTGGGGAAAAAGATTGTTTCTCAAATTAAAATTTCAGTACGAAATCGAGTGTGCCAATATACCTTGTGCCAAGAGAAAAGGTCCACCATAGACAACATCATATGCACCGAAAAATCATAAAAGTGACCTAGCTGTGATTCTCTTTATTGAATGATGTATCACTCGCCCAAAGCAGAGTCTGGACTCTGGGGGAACTGAGTCCATCAATTATTAGTTAAGCGAAGAGAAACACTGAGCCTAACCTTGTAAACAGATCCAAATCCTCCCTCTCCTAACTTGTTTGCAGAATTGAAGGCTTCTGTAGCATTTCTCAGTTCTGCGTATGTAAATGTATTTGGCTTGTTCTCTATATCTAGAAGCACTGCAAACCAATTTAGCATTCATAAGCACTAGTTTTAAATCTCAAAAAATGGGGATACATGTACTTATTTCTACCCTCTTAGTTTGTATCTAGCTTAGAAATTCTTAAGCATTTGCTAAATATAAGACCGCGCAAACAGAAAAATGTTATGAAGTTTAGGCTTAGTTTGGTATTGCTGCAGCTTTTGTAAAAATGTTTTTTTGCAGTGCATTATTGTGCTCTGAGAAAAAAGCAGTTAGATTTTTGGTAAAAAATTAACTAAATTTAAAGCTGATTAAAAAAACAATCAGAGTGCGATTTGTAAAATATCAGATTCAATCATTGTTGTTGTAGCATTGACAAAAAAAAATACACTAAAAATAGTTTTTTTCAATTTTATTGGGTTTAAATATAATTAACTTTTTTACTATGAAATATAGCTATATACTATAATTTACTATTTATCACTATTATTACGATCGTTAAAAAAATTATTCTACTTAAATCAAACTAAAATTAAGTGATTATTTTTTTAATTTTTTTTTTCACAAATTAAATCAAATGTTTTATAAAATAATATAATAATATTTAAAGAATAAAAGATAAGAAATAAAAAACTGATTGTACATAAATTTAAGAGTAACTTTTGTCATGTATAAAATAAGATAGGAATAAAAAAGATAAATCAAGCATTAAATTTAGGTGAGACCAGACCAAAGCTTGTGTTTTTGTAGCTTTTAAAAGCTCATTCTCCCCAGCTTTTAAAAGTTGAGGAATTTCGAAAATGCTTTGGATAAAAAGCACTTTAATTTTTTTTACAAAACACCAATTTCAAAAATTGTTGACATATATAGGTTTTGAAAGTAAATTTTGGAAAAGTAAAAGCATTACCAAACACAGCCTTAGTTATATACATGCATAATTGAATTTCAAACCTTACTCCAGATAAGTATTATTTACCTTCTTCTTCATCAATATCTGACCCTTTCATTAAACAATAAAACACCGCAAATATGGCAGTAAAGCTCAAAACCGCAACAGAAACTACAGTACCGACAATTAAACCAATCTTGCTCTTTTTTGGAGCAGTTGGCGGAAGGTTACCAAAAGTTGGTTCAGAAGCTGACCAGGAAATCAAGAATTAGAAGTTGGCGGGTAAGTCTCGGAAACACTTGAACTGACAGAATTTAATAATGTTATTTTACCTGGTGTCACAAGAATGGCAGAAATGGATGGTCCGTAAGAAGCTTGATAAGGTATGCAGCAAGTCCCTTTTCCGGCCCAAAAAAGATGAATCTCAATGTAATTCTGAGATACCTGAACCTTGTAATCCTTCTGAATAGCTCTATTAGAGGCCCCACCTGCCTCCTTTCTTATATCAAAATCCTTCACATGCCTGACCCCCTGAAACAATAACAAATAGACAAAATCAATGGGCATTATTGCTACAATAAATACAGAAACAATAGGAAGCTGAAGCCTGAAGGTCATAACTCTCAAACAGTTCAATTCCAATCACATATAAATTTATAACAGACTTTGTGATTGGTGCAGCCATCAATATCATTAGTTTGAAATACTCATGCATATAATTGGAGATACTACCAAACTGCAATCAGTATCTGTTACCATTGATTAGTCATATTAACAGATATTCCGGGGTGCTCTATTAACTTTCTAGTACACGTGCTGTATAAGTTTAGATAACTCTTGCTTTATTCCAGCTTGGAAGAAACACTCTGATCAAGTGCAAACAACCAAGCTCTATTTAGATGCAGCTAGATGATTATTAAAATAAATGGCAGACCTAAAATTGACTCTTCTACCTGGAAACACTTTAACAACACTTATACCTGAAGATAAATATCGAAAACACGTATTCCAAGACTCTGCCATGTGAGTGAGCTGGGGTCATCATACTCTGTCTCCGCAAATTGTAGGTTGACATTGTACATTCCGTTCTCAAGACCAAGGCTATAGAATCTTAAAGATCCTCCTGACACCCTGGATGTCTGAAACAGCCCCGAGTCTGAAGTGCCCGTAATCTGAGAAAGAGTATTTATGATATCCCAACCTCGCCGTCTTTCGCCAATAAGACCAACATTGCTTTCACCAAACAGACCAACATTGCTAACTGCCCATCTCCTAGTATTAGTAAAACGTAATGATGCTTCACCAACACCTGAGTTGTCTGCCTCAAAATCTATACCATCTGAAGATCTCATCATTCGGCCACCACAGTTAATCGCGGAAGTGGAGGCTGCCGACAATGAAAGTATAAAACAATAATCATAACTGAAATTCTAATGTCTATGAAGGTTCACACCGTGTATTGTATGTATAGGTGGAAAAATCCTGCAACTACCAAGCCCTGCTTATAATAGTGCAACCTGCTGGACTTTGTCTCATAGCCTGGAGATAGCTTTTATACTGATAAATAACACTTGCTGAACTTTAGCAAAAATAAATTTGAAGGTCAATTCTCATCTGCATGCCTATGTCCATAATAACGCCTCACTATACTGTAAGATGACGATAACGATATTCGTTGTTTCTCTATTGGGTATTTTACGATATTCAAATGGTATATGCTGCTAGAACATTGTTAACAAGAAACTCTCTGATAGATTTAGATGGCCTTTTATTTTTTACAGTTGTGTATTGATGGTATCAAATTGCATGGTTGGTATGCTCTCTTCGAGTTCTCGTGAATGAGCACCGCATGTTGGTAATAATCTACCTATTCAACCTACATCTTATAATTACACTTCCATGTTGCACTTGACAGGGGAACGCGGAATCGCATTACTAAAAATCTATTTCCCATTTTGTTTCAAATCATATCTTGTCTTGTTATGGCAGCGGCGGACCTATAAGTGGGATAAGCCCTCTGGCCCATGTCTACTAATTTGTTACATTTCTTCCATATTTTTCACTTGGTTACTACTATTAGCCCATGTCAAGAAAAAATTTAAGCAATCCTTGGATCCGTACAGTTATGGTATTTTTCCAGCAGAGAACATAAGGTCGTGTTCAATCGTTTGCATCCTGATTGGCACTAAAGTTTAAATGCAATCTCACTTGGTCGAGTAAAACACAATAAAAAATTACGATCAGCTGAAGAGTGGACAAAAGAATGTCATCTAACTAACATATAAGGTAGAAGAGCTTGGCAACAAATCGAAGGTGACTTACAGCGAGGAGGATCTCCGTTGCAAGAAAATTTTCGTTGAGGGCAAATCAGAATTGAATCTGGAACACTGAACAAAAAATATCCAGAAAAAGATAATGATGATAAAATAACATGTAAAAGAAGTAATACATTCAGGAGGGTTGAAACAAAGTGTGCACGTCCATTAAAGAAGAGATACCACATAACTTTAGGAAAAAAAAATATCTAACTCGGCATCTGCTGCAACGCCATTTGCATAGCTCACCTGTCTCTAAAAATATCGTCTGAAAAGTTGTTTGCAACCAAATTCCTGCATCACACATTGTGCATTGAGATCAATAAACATTCTATGTTTCTTTATGTTGCAAGTTTGTGCTGAACATATCATTCCCCTTTACAGATCCCACAAACATTTCTCATCAAACTAGACCTCAATAAGATAACAAACAGTAGCGAAACAAGAAAGAATAATAGAAGTAAACAAGAAAGACTTTTACAATGTTAACTTCAAGGTGTTTACTACCCTTGGTGTTGTATCTCTCCTCTATTTTTCCTCTCTGAATTCTTCTTATAGTATTCTCCCTACATCATGTTTGAATCCCTTCTAACAGAAATCTCTCCTCCCTCTATGTACTAACTAGCACGCTCATATTAGACGATCCTTTCTAACCCGGGTAATGCTAAATTAATGTAAGAGTTTTCCTACTAGGAATAGAATCCTAAACTGACTATATTTTTTCCCTTAGAAAAAGAATCCTAAATATAAGACGGATTGGAGTAATTTTCGTATAGACAGACCTGGGTATTGGCTCTCTTGATGGAACCCAAATCTGAAAACCAATAAATGTCCACTGTCGTTATGAATCGCAGAAAATAGATGTCAGTCTTACTAATATTGTCCACCCAAAAATAAAAAATCTGTAAGCCAGACAATATTTTTCCAGTTGTTCTCTTGAAATAAAGACGGGTGTTTGTTATATCGATATGGCTATATAAATGGACAATTCATGACCTTTATAGGTATGCTGAAATGTAAGGATGTGGACAACACCTCACTCCGTAGTCCGTATAAGAAAATAGATCAACAAGAGATGTGTGTAAGCACCATCATAAGAGATAAAATTTGTTAAGAACTACAGAAAAGAATAAAACTAGACTAGTAATCTGTTTCTGCATACATACACTTGTCTGTTTTGCTGGAATACCCAGTCAGGAAGACTTCCTGATAATTCATTGTACGACAAATCTCTGCATGATATGAAACATCAGCAATAGATTGTGGTGATTATACAAGTACAAGACAATAAAACAAAACACCATAAGATGATAACAAGAAAGGTCTAGTTGGTAAAAACTTAAAACAATATCGCCCGACAACCCCAAACCCCTAATATTTGTACAGTGTACAGCAAGACACATCAGGGAGGTAATGTGTTCCCTCACCGTAGAATAATTGCAGCGAAGGGAGTGGCTAGAGTACAAATTTAACTTAGGATTGAGTGTGAGGACTTACACAGTGCGAGGTGCATCACTTATCTCGCTTGGTATGATACCAGACAAGCTATTGTTTCCAAGATACCTGCAAATCAAATGATGGCCAAAATCTATCATCATCCAATTCCTAATTAAGAAGGCGTATACAACTCGCCTGAATTGTTCAAAAAAAAAAAAAAAAAAACTGAATGAAAGATAGGTTTAGGCTCTTACAAGTAACCAAGAGAACTCAAATTGAAAAGATCATCTGGGATCCGTCCAGTTAAATTGTTAAAGCTCAGATCTCTGAGGCAAGCAGATAAAAACAAGAACATGATATGAAATTTGTCAATATGTACACAATCATAGTAACACAAAGTATCTATGGATTTAATGAAGAAATTGATAACTTACAGCCTTTTTAATTTTCCATATTCTCCCATGTTGGATGGAATACTACCAGAAATCAAATTGTTTCTCAAAATCTAACAGCAGGAGAAATATACAGATAAGTTAGGTAAATTTTCCAGAATTGAGGTACAGTTATAATTGTTTAGCTCAAAGAACAATGTCTTACAAGACGGATAAATTCTTCATGTCCTTGATAAAATCCAACGATGAGCTTATGTTAGACAAGCCACTAATTCGCCTAAACAAATATAAGATATGTCAGCAAATACAAATAAGTTATAAGACACAGATCAAGTATCCGATTGTTAAAGGGCACTCACAAGTCAGATAACAAAGTCAAATTAGATAAGCTGGATGGAATAGGCCCTTCAAAAGAGTTCCCCTCGAATCTCCTGCGTATGAAAAGATAGGCTTAACAAAAAAATCTGAAGTGAAGCAAAAAAAAAAAAAAAATACAGGACAAATAAATACACCAACAATACAACTCCATAGGATGTGCATTCATTACTGATAGGGAGATGAACGTTATGGAAGATACAAAAAGAAATAGAATCTTAACGGAGTCCCGTGGATAGTATAGGGGTAATGCTATAAAACAGGTATATCATCTTACTATGTTCAACATATCCGGAAGAAACAATGTCGCAACCTCAAAAACTAATAGCTTTTAAAGTATATCTCTATAAGATTTACATTGACTCCATAATTGGATATT
This sequence comes from Papaver bracteatum, assembly GCA_023529315.1. Classification (NCBI taxonomy): domain Eukaryota; kingdom Viridiplantae; phylum Streptophyta; class Magnoliopsida; order Ranunculales; family Papaveraceae; genus Papaver; species Papaver bracteatum. The sequence continues at coordinate 16,835 of JAJJWX010000552.1, read as the reverse complement.
AAGGTTACGGGATACCCAAAGAGGTTATCATCTTAATGTAGACTTACTGGTAGTATTGGGATTAATCCAACTAATGAACTATTGTGACAAGTACAAACATTTGTTTTACCCAAAAGCACACAGATGAGATGTTTATTGGTTATTATTACTGTTCATTAGATGGACAAGGCATCCACGCATCCTAAGTTATAATTACAAAGAAAAATAACAGAAAGGTTCTTGTTTGTGTTTTGATGGTGATAACTGGCATTTATAATATCCAAATACTATAAGCCAGGAATAATTCATCCGTTACATTTAACAATACGAGCAATTAAATTCATGAGAATATTACAGAAGTTCTCTTACAAGGAGGTTAATTTAGACCAACTCCCAATAAAGTCAGGAATCTTGCCTGTGAAAGCAGTGTCTGATGCCCATCTGAAACCACAAATATGCTTTGCTTGTAAGATGACAAAAAATGTATGCACTGGAGCAGAAGGAAATAATCAACTAGATCAAGAAAAACTTTGGTCAAAATTCATACATAATTTCCATGTTTACTAGGCTGGCAAATGTTGAAGGTAAATCTCCACCCACTCCAGAACTGTCAATGTACCTGCCATGTTTGATGATACAACAAAATCAACAAACCGGCGTTTGTTATTTCTCCAAAACAGGATGCTGCAGTTTAAAAATGCCCATATAACCCCGCTTCAAACATGTCTTCAGGAAAAAGATGAACCTGTACCTTGCTACTTGTCACTGTTTGATCACAATTATTTTTTGAAAGCAGCTGTGCATGATTTATTTTAAGAAGTGTGTGTGAGAGTCAAGCAGGCTTGGCGTTATCCAAGATTACTAGTCCAAGCTTTCTTATCACTATAACTTTTATTCGGCATTCTGTCTAATGATGACATAAAACTTAAAACTTACATCTGCTGAAGATTGGTTAAAGACCCGAACTGAGGAGGGAGTGACCCAGATAAGCTATTTGTACCAAACGCCCTGTGGAAAAAAGTAGAAAACAAGTAAGCATTTTCAATTTCACTAGTACCTGAACTCAAAATCCACACCTTTTACAGCATTAAGGTAAAAAAAAATTATGTCGGTCAAACTTCTATAATGGCAATGTAAACAACGGAAAGCTGGATCTCGGTAAAAAGTGCCTTACAGTAATTTTAAATTCCGAAGATTTCCAAGCTCCTTGGGTACAGTTCCGGATAAAGAATTAGTACCCAGTGACCTAAAAGAGAATTGAAACAGGAAAAAGAGTTAGCGGCCTTACAAATATCAGTGGATATTAGTGAAAAAATGTAGCTCCTATATCTATATCTTATGCTGTTTCCAAAAGAAATCACAAAATGAACTCACAGCGATTCTAGCAAAGATAAATTGCCAAGAAATGCAGGTATGGGGCCCGTTAAGAAATTTTGATCCAACTTCCTGCAAAAAAAAAAATAAGACATGGTATTAGAATACACTATTTTTAGGAGACTGTGTGCCTGTGCTAGGTCTGGTTTCAACTGATGCAAAAACATTGAACTAAATTAATGAGGAATATTCTTACATAGGTAGAGTGTTGCACAAAATCCATAAATCTTCTTATTGTTTTGTCTCGCGGAGTCGTAATTTTTAAATGCTTGGAATTGAAAACAAAAGAGGCACGCAAGTATGGCGGTATCTGAACAATGCTACTCTAGTGATGCCAAGTGATAGTCAATCCATAATAAGTAGATTAGTAGTAACCATAAAGCCAATGTAACTTGCATTAATCTATCACTGGATACTGATATGACCACTTCAAATTCATTAAAGGAACTAGACCACTTCAGAGGATGTTTTTCATTTTCTTTCTATACTGTACTCTATTTATGTTTTTTCTCCTACTCTTTTGTCTCTTCCTCCTCAACAACTGCTGGTGTCAAATTATGCTTTTTCAATCTCCTTCCTACTACAGAGATTAAAACTCTAAGTGTTTATTGAATTATTCGAGTAGCCAACTATGCGTTGTATGTAAATAATCCTCTATCATAAACTGTCTCAAGCAAGGTTTTGGGAAGCTTTTTGGACAGCCTTAAACTAATGGCACGGTGGAAAGAGAGATATTAGTCCTGCCATTCCTATTAAATAACAAATCTCTATTTTGACATAATTCGTTGAAATATGCCCGTCATGGAAAAACTACATAAAAAATTAATTATTGAGGCAGTTCCTTACAGAAGGGTGGGAAAAGTAAAATCTGCGAGCTCTTTTGGGATCACACCTCTTTTGTTTAGTGCATACACTTTCCTGAGAACATCAAACCAATCAGATTGCAATAAGAAAACATTGAAAAAATTATGTATAGTGCTATTCACGAATCGCAACTAAAAGGTACCACATGCCATTCACGCTGCTTATACATAGAATTATTACTTCAATGCAAAAGTGAACAAGTATATGATACATTTCAATTTCCTAAACTTGAGGTTTAGAACATTTTGGTGTTAATTTCATATACACTCCCATAATTTTCTTTTGTTTTTGAAATAGACATTAAAAAGATTGTTCAATTGATCAAGAAAAACCATGAAATGAAAAGATTATAAAAGATAAAACATACAGTTCAGTAATGTGGCAAGTGGATCTATTAGTGGTTCCAGCAATTACATTTGATCCCGGGGTTGAAATCGGCATCATCTATATATGTTTGGTCTATTGCATCTCCGCTGCAAGGTTCTCCACTTATGTTCCACAAAGAACCAGCTGAGATGTTCCATTGTTGAAAAATGGAATTTAAAGCTTTCACTGGTAAACAAACAAACAATATTTATCAGGATACTTCAAGAAACATATATATTTATTAGGAAAGACAACAAAAAACGAAAATTAACACGTTTTAGGTCAAAATTGGAAGTTTCGATTGAAACTAAAAGACTTACTCCATTAAATTGATGGAAATGGAATTATTCATGTGTTCGACTAGACGACTACTACCATTCTCCTGAAGGTAGAAGAAGAAGATGATGATTTGGGTCCTAAGCGAAGAAGGATCTCGTGATTCGCATTTGAGCTTCGGGCAGTATAAGGAGAGTCGTGGATGGCAGATATGCCCATTTTCACCCCACAGTGGAACTGACCAACAGCCAAAATGAGTGGATTTGAGGGTTGGCCCATCGCGTCCAAGGTCAGTAAGTTCCCGAATTATATTTTGTGAATAAGTGCGTATTGATCGAATCAGTACGTATACGTCGTAAAGCACAATTTTCCGGCTTAAGACGTGTAATTACGAATTACCTAATCATATGGCCCGATAAATTTTACCACATTATCACTAAATTGTCATTCTTTATTATATGTTTGATTTTTAGAATTTTATATACATCATCAATCTGATTCCAATACCACCAACATACATGTTATTTGCTAATTGTAATTGACATATCATATGTATAGTTTATGTCAATTATTAAATTATAGTATCTAAAGAGAGATTATATTGAAAATGATTTTTTAACAGATTAATACATCGGAAAATGGGTCATTTGTCCAAAAAAATTTAAAACACGGTTCAAATGGACGAGTAAAAAAATTTATGGGTGAAATGGACAAAAAAAATAGCAAGGATGAAACTGGATTCATCCTGGCTTAAACTTAAAAAAATAGCAAGGATGAAACTGGATGCATCATGTGTAAAATAAAAAATATAAAAAATATTTGAAAATGGGCGAGATGAAACTCAAGTTACATCCGGCATTTTTAAATTTTTGTCCATTTAAACAAGATCTAAATCTAACTTGTCCTTTTCACCCGTGAAATTTTGATTTTGGTCTTTTTAACCAATTTTGTATTAATACATACCGAATTTTGTATGAATTCATATCTCTAAAACAAATTATAGACCAGCGTATGCCCCTTCCGAATCACAAACCGTTGACCTGGTTTTTGACAGAATTTGACTTTTACGAATCTATAATACTCATATGTATCACTTCCGAACGTTTTTATCCCGAATTGCTAACTAGGTCTCAACATGAGACGCTCACATGAGATTGAGTCACCAGCGCCTTAACTAGGTCGAGGTTCGTCGACATTGACACCGGTGGCCTAGACAGCAGTCGGCAATGGCTAGTCCTACCCAACGACTCTCATTCCACTTTATAAATTCAATCAATTTCAATCCCAAAATCACGCCTTTTTACGCGTACAAATTTTTATATTTTCACTTCAATCCTAATCTTAAATCCCAAAATTTGTAGAAAAGAAAATCTCAAAAAAGGCGGCTACTTAATTCATAGTCCTAAGTATACTTTGAAGAAGGGGACTTAGCTCTTTGCGAAGCTTATGTTTTTCAAATAAGAGAATCTGAGTGATATCGTTTTTTCACGTATGAGTTTTTGTCAAAACATTTTTGCAATGTTAAACTACAAATAAGGAACCTGAGAAACCGTGATGCTCATAGATTGGCTCCTCATTTTCAAGCAATTAGTCATGTTCTCAAACAATTTTTTTGTCTACTAATGCAAACTAACCAGAAATATATTTAACGGTCAAATGACGGCAATCTAAAATTAGATCTTTTCTTTTTTATCAACTTGTTTCAACATCCTTAGAGATCTTCGCAAAAGTTCAAAACGATATCTTCTAGATACTCCATACCGCTCCATGAATGTGGATATTAATTACCTCGGTTTATGATTTAGTAGTAATTGAGTCTCATATAATTTTATTTAATTTAATGTACTTAGAATAAGAAATGTTCAAATTAGTTATGATAGTGTCTTGGTGGTGAAAATACAAAGACATTTTTATTAATTAAACATGGGACAACATAACGATAGTGGAATCAGTCATATATTTAGTCAGTCCATTCCAACTTAAAACACCTTGGACATTTCGAAGTGTTTTTCATATGTGTTTTATTATGTAGAAGTATCAATCATAAAATATTATAACTAGAGCTTGCATCCCAATCAACGGTGTTGTAAACTCTATTTCTCCATAGTGGTGGTGATGTGACTTCTTTAACTTGGCTTTATATTTAAGTTTTGCACAATGATGCTACCTTTTCTTTTTCTTGCTCCTCATGACATCGGCTAGCCTTCTTAGTTTTCCGCGAAAATTAGGATCTTGACATTTTAAATACCGAGCTTTTATGGTTGTGATTCAATGACCGTTTTGCGAACTAAAACAACCTACTTGTGGACACTTAGAAATACATCCAAAGGAATTGCATCATCTATGGTCATCCCGAAATATAATAAATCAAGCGCTTTTGCTTCCACACAATAATTTGTTTTCCTTTTTGCTTTTAAAGTACATGGTGTCGGTTGAGAAAGTTTTTGGTTCCGAATATTTTGGTTGAAATGTTTTTGGTTAGAATGTTTTCAAAATTGAAAACACTTATGGTTGTGTTTGGAAAATGTTGGTTTACAATGTATTATTTGTATAGAAAAATTATAATCGTTGAAGATGTTATAACTTAGTCTTTATAAGTAGAAACGGACATCTTATCACACTAAGATGATCTCCTTAGTTTGATCCGACAATGGCTCGTCCCATCCAACGACTCTTATTTCACTCATATAAATTCAGTTTGTTTCAACTCCAAAATCACATCTTTTACACCCACAATTCTTGTGAAATATCATTTAGATCTTAATCTTTCATTCTCAAACTCATAATCTCTCGATTTGTAGAAAATATCTCAAAAAAATGTCTTGCGAAGTTAGATGGATCTAAATATACTCAAGAAAAAGATTTAGCTATTTGTAAAGCCTATGTTTTCCATACTCAAAAATGTTATTAGTGACCAAATAACCATGTAAAGCGTATTTTGGTAGAACATTTTCACAATGTTCATTTTGAAGCGGAGAACCCTAGACACGTGATGCTCATGGGTTTCAGTCATTTTTTCAAAGAAATATTAATCATGCGGTCAAGCAATTTCTTATGGGTGATTGTTCAAACCAACTAGGAAGATCTAAGGGTGAAGCTAGAAGATGAAGTGATCAAGTAACGGAGAACCTAGACACGCAATTATGCTCATGGGTTTTTCAGGTCGTCTTCAAGCAATATTAATCATGCGATCACACAATTTCTTGCTCGGTGATGCAAACCAGCGAAAGATCTAAGGGTGAAGCGAGAAGATGAAGTGATCCAAAAAAAACTCTATTGTTATGGTGGATATTTAACAACAAACCTTTTCTTTACTGAAGCTTGTCTCAACATCCTTAAAATCATTCATTTCAATCACATCTAAACTACCTCGAATGAGTATGACTCTCTGTCACTTTACTATGAAAGAATATGTTGCTCTTATTAGAAGCGTTGGCTACATTATAAGAAGAAAATGACCGAATCATTATTATGGAAAATTGTGTATCAAAGTTTGTAGCGGCGAGCAATGAATATTTAAATTGGGACCTTAAATTAAGTTTTCTGTAAATTAATTCACGGATGCGAAATTATCTGAAAGTTTTGTGGATGGTTCACGGTGATAAAGCAGATAATCCACGAATTTTCCGAGAAGAACTAATGAATATCTTTATAATTTGTCTTCATTTTGAATAAGTTCATCATAATTTAATTAAGATCGTGTTAACTTGTTTTTATCCATTCTCAAAAATCATGGCTCATGCCCAATTTGTTGAAGAAAACATAAGAAATTTAAGCATTTGGATATGAACTTTATAAGCAAGTTATTTGTTTACAGGTTTAATCCATTTTAGTTGTTTCAATCTAATGTAGTTTAATGTTATTGCTAACATTATGGAATCAAGTTACTTTATATGGAAGTCTAAATGTAAAAATGCTCGTTTAATATAAAATGGAAGTCTAATTTAAGGTCTACATATTTTCATTAATTAATATTAATGCCTCTTAACTTTAACAAATACTAACTTAGACAATAAGAACTTAAATGATAATATTCATTAAAATCGATTACAATCTTTAAGCTACGGTTCTAGTCGTTTGATGTATCTTCCATTCAGCGTTCTTCTGATTTTTTCTTGGTTTTTGGAAACTTAGTTATTAACTTTGAAAACTGAGGTTATTTCTTTACCTTTTTAGTTGAACATTTTATGGATTAACTTCCAAAACTTGTACAACTCTTTCCCTTTTACCATTTTTCATTTAATTTTTTTTTTCCTTTTAACATATTTTGTTGACAAGTGTGGGTTCACAAAAAAGTGAAATAGCTTTATGAGACATTCAAAAAAAAAGTTTTGATGAAACTTTTCAAGATAAGGTTGGATTTTAGTATGAGTTAGATGTCTCAAAGAATAGATTATTTATAAAGGAAATAGTCATGTCAATTCATCATTATCTAGCGTCTAGAGATTGACGACCCTCCCTATCAGGCGATATATAGACTCCAATTGAGTCCGAACTCATTTCAAAATGACGTTGAGGCTAATTAGACGGTAATCTTCATCTTCCTCGATATCCCATTTCCCGATGCAAAAAGTTGGTTTGCACATCCACATGGCATAAAAAACCAGTGGATTTGCAAGTCCCAAATAGAGTTGCTCACAAAGGAAACTCCAAAAGATGATCGCCATACAAACCCGTTAAGGGATAGGAGCAAGCATCATGGTGAGCCTTGGGTTTCTAGCGTATCCCTCCATGGGATTCAACATATCATTTTCCATATTTTAATAGGAAAAAAAATCATTAATGACATCAAATAATTGGAACAACTAGTTTTTCTCGGGCAAGAATATGCACCTGACTAGGTAGATCATCTCTAGATGCTACATTCTGCCACAATGATGTTGAGTCCTTGAACCACATATTATGGCATACATAGTCGCAAATGCCTATGGCTACTCGTCATCTTGTGTTATTGTTGTTCCAAAAGCAACCCTTTGGGCTTGATGATATTTGGGGGCGGTTGGGATAATAAAGAAATTAAACTTTTGACTTTGACTCGGCTGAAACTTTGGTTGGGATAAATAGAAAAATGTATACAACACATGCATTTTCTGTTATTTCATCATGTATTCTACATGATTGTCTTATCATTCTTCTTCAAGGTGTTCTTGATGGAAATTAAAAACAAAATTATCTTATTTTTCTTGAAGGTGTTCCAGGTGGAATTTTTGTTTGCGCTAATAATGTACACAAAGGTGGTTTAATGCATCTATCATTTTTAATTTTCATCCTTAAAAGAATCAAAGGTTAGTAATTATAGTTGTAGGGTTTCAAATGTGATTTTCTTTGATAATCATGATATTCTTGATCTTATGTTGAATGAATACATTGTATAAAACACAATTTATCATTTGAACACATGAGTAGTTTAAACACCATGATTATATATTGTCGAATATTTTCATAAATGTTTGTCACTACGAAAGGGGTTCTAGAGGGGTGGCGTCTCATAAAGTTTTTTCTGTTTTTGAATTTGATAACCTATTTTTGGTTTACCAAAAATTCTACAAGCGTGTCCCTTTCCAAAAAGTGTTTTTCTTATGAGACACCATTAATGGATATCTTTTAAAGAAACGATACTGTTGGAGATGAAGAGACATCTCAATAGACATGAAACATTCTATAAATTCAGTTTTTTCTCATTTCAACACATCAAAATTTTAAAATGCATCTCTTCCCATAAAGTGTTTTTTCCATGAGACACCCTTAATGGATGTCTTTCGAGGAGTTTGTTGGGGATGAAGAGACATTTCCATTAGACATGAAACCATCTATAAATTGCTAAAGATTTCCCCAACATATCAAAATTGATTTCTTTTCTCTGAAAGCATCTTGAGAATCTCATAATTGTGTGGTCTTGGTTGGATCAAGGGAGTACAACGTTTGAATCAAATCGCGTTGTTAGGGATTCACTATATCATGGTCTAAATATTTTCATTGAAGCAGTTATTTCATGATTATTTGGGATGGTCAAAATATTTCTTTGAAAAGAATCGCGGGTCCTTTAAAAATTTGTGTTACAATATTGTTTTCCATTCTACGATTTTTCATCCGCTGTTACTCTTTTTCAACTATCACTAATTATATATAATTGTGGAGGTCAATGAGTGGTTGAAAGTATTAATGCATTAATTGTCTTTAACGTTGATGCATCGGATTGAAAATACAATTGTTCTTCTAAGAAAAAATGAGTTATATGCGTGAGTATTTAAGAGAAACTTATGGAATCAATTTTCATTCATCGAATGATGATGATAAAAAGCTCTTATACTCAATGAATATAAGAATTACGAAGATAAGTAGGCAATTGATAATGGTCAACTATAATACCTACATAAGTACAAACACACAAACCACTTAATCATAACCTAAAGTTACATGATGATCAAATGATGTAGCATGACTACTTCACGCTAAAAAGGGACGAACAAATATCATTTAGATATCTTTTAAGATTTTTCATAAAAATAGAAACAAATCTTGAAGTGGATGAAGAATAGTATCAATGATTTATATCATTAGTGGTCTAACACATTAATTTTCATATCATCTAATCAGGATATGATTAATTTCAACACTTTAATAACTCTTACATAAAACTTGACATGTGAAAAAAGAGATCATTTTTATCACACCTAATGAGTCAGTCAGTTTAGTGGATTATACTTCATATCAAGTAATGATGTTGACATGTACCAATTATGGAATCTGACATCTTGAAAGCGAAGCTAATCAAAGTTGCAAGTTATGAGCTTGTAGAGTAATTTTCATCACATAAGTGATGCTGGGATGAAATAAGCCTGGTTGATGCGCTCTTGTACAAGCAAAAACTGTGTATGCATCCGGCTCATTACCAATGAGGATTAAGAAGCGGAAAAAATAGTTACGCAAACAGCCTATATTAGTCCAATATATAACCAATGCTTGAGACAGACTTTAACGATGCATGCCAAATGTGTCATCATTGGCTTTTATGGTCTAGGTTTAAAGCATCATTCTTATGAAAACATGTTTTGGAAAGGAAAATAATGTATTTTCCTATCAATAAGTAGATTTTATCTTGGTAACTCCCCGTCAAGGTGGCGCATGAAATTTTATCACGTGGAGTAAATGGCATTGGAGGCTATAATATATCGTTCCTTAAATGCAACGATCGATTCCTCCGTCTAAAAAAAAGTTAGATTATATAAAGATTCGGCAGTAAAGATTCTAAACATTGAATAATTTTTAATGAAAAAAGTTTTATCATTAGGTCGTATGTCCAAATTGGTATTATGTCGTGGAAATAATCCCACCATATTGTGCTACTTTTTTTCGTTCGTGGTAATTTTTTCCATTTTCAAGAAATTAATTTAGGCATTTGTTCTTACACATTGGGGAAACTATGTTGTTATTCCACAAGTGAAATAATCCACATTTTATTAAAGAGGAAGAATCATGAGAAAACTTATATACATCATTAGTATAAAACGGGGTTTGTATAAGTTTGCCTTTGTTAGTAAATGGTCAGATTTATGCATGCAAAGATAAATCTGGCCTACAATAGTTCTCACTAGCCACCCTTCATCCCGCACGTGTAAATGATGGCCAAGATTTCCTTATCCCAATTGATAAATCTATGGTTGTAATTTGTCTCATAAAACTAACATTTAATGACCCATTAATGAAAATCTAATATAATAAATATAGTAAATGATTAATATAATAAATACCTAACTAATTAGTGTTCCACACTAATTGATATTAAATGATTTATTAATTGCTCTAATAATGTTTGTTCACTAATTGTTCCTAATAATAATCTAATAATTTCTTTCATTGATAAATTCTTCTTATTTAAATTAATAAATTTGTATTTCTTCTATTAATAAATAATTTTGATAAAAATAAAAAATATCAATAGGATATTAGTTATGTATAGTAGGTTGTGGAAACCGAAATTGAAAATTGAATGAATCACTAATCTAATAATATCATTAGATATTAGTTACTAAGACACAAGTTAAGCCCTATAAACACATAAATAACCACTAATCTAAAAGGAACAAGTACAAGAGACCTCGGATCTTAGGTAACTCATATAATGGAACACTTTATGTTTTTTTTATGCAATCCATTAAAGCAAAATCAATACTAATACTTTTATTCACTTACTTTCTTATTATTATCATCAAGAATATAAAAGCACAAGTTTGGATAACTTTACTTATGTGAAATGGCCCGGTTCAAATTTTTCCTCACAAGAGATAAATCTAGGGAGGTAATCGTTTATCATATCGGGATGGTTGTGATTGAGATTAGAAATGCATCTAATGGACAAAGGTTATCATGTCATTAAGGTTCATAATTCTTCATAATAAATAGTCTATAAATCTATGGTTGTAATTTGTCTCCATAAACTAACGCTTTAATGACTCATTAATGGAAATCTAATATAATAAATATAGTAAATGATTAATATAATAAATACTAACTAATAAGTGTTCCACACTAATTGATATTAAATGATTTATTAATTGCTCATAATAATGTTTGTTCACTAATTACTCATAATAAATAATCTATTAATTTCTTTCATTATAAAATTTCTCTATTTAATTAATAAATTTGTATTTCAAATTAATAAATAATTTGATAAAAATGGAAAAAGATCAATAGATATTAGTTGCGATAATGGATTGTGGAAGCGGTGGTATGAAATTGAATAATCACTAATCTAATAATATAGGTAGATATTAGTTATGCAAGTTAAGCCCTATAAACACATAAATAACCACTAATCTAAGGAACAAGTAAGAGATTCGGATCTTCCCAGAATCTATATTTAAACACTTTATGTTTTTTCGCAATCTTACTTCAAAATCAATACTAATACTTTGTTACTTCACTTTATTATTATCATCAAGAATATAAAGTACGCTTGGATAACTTTACTTATATAAGTGTGGTTAAATTTTCCTCCTGAGAGATAAATCTAGTAAGAGGTAATTGCTTGTCATAGGTGATGTTGATTGAGATTGAATGCATCTAATGGACAAAAAAGTTACATGTCATTAAGGTTCCATATTCTTCATAATAAATAGTACAGTAATTAAATATCAAACTAAAAAGATAATATTTAAATTATTCACCAATGATGATAATAAAAGTTTATTTTTATAGCTAATACTTAGAATTAGTTTGTATTGTCATGATCTTTTACAAAAGTGCTTTTTCAAATGACGTTATTATATGAGCTATGTAAAAAATAATTGGTTAGATGTAATTAAGGAAATTAATTGAAAAAAACAATCGAACAGTTGCAAATTATAAACTAAAGCTAAAACTATTTTAAAAACAGACTATCTACGAAAATATCATGTTCAACTATAGTTATTAAGAAATGACAAAAGTATATATTTACGAAAATTGTTCATTCTATTTTTATAAGTGAAGTAAGTAAATTTTCTACTATTAGTCATTGACACATGTAATATTAAAAATTTACTAATTAGTATTATTACTAAAAAGTATTATTTTTTTAAACCACATTAAAAATCCATAATCTCTTAATATTTATCGTTGAAAATATAAAGTATATTTTAGTGATATGATATAACATAAAATGTATTTGAAAGAAAAAATAATTATCTTTAAAGAATATAAAATATAAAATATAAAAAATAAAATTGGTGATCATATATAGATTCAAGGATAATTGTTGTCGGTTATAAACAAATGGGATAGAATTGGAAAATAAAATACAAGCTAGGGTGAACTATAACTTTTGCTTTGAAGTTTTTAAATCTCCTCTCCCCACTTTACAAATTGATAAATTTTAAGATACACTTTAGAAATCTTTAATAAACACTAAGATTTAAAAAATATTGCTATCAAAATGTTTTCCAAATACTTTTTTGAATGAAAAAAAGCAGCGCAAACTTAGTTAAATTGGCTAACAATTATATAAGTGGACCATAATGATTTGGCAAGTATTGGTGCCCAGAGAGTAATTTCAAGATACACCACGTATTGCTAAATGTTTAACGGGATCGTTATTTTTATTCAATGATGATGGATATGATTTAATGTTAGTAGAGCTTATTGTTATTAGGTTAATTATTTAATGATTTGACTTACTAACTAATCATGATTTTATTATTTTTATCTAATAAATAACACCATTTGGAGGCATAACGTCGAGAATGTAAATGGCACGCCCTCTCACCGGAGCAATGTCCTTACTAATCCATCTGCGTTCATCCAGTAGTATTATTGAGTTTTCAATGCAACATTGCGTTCATCTAGCAACAGCTTCTTAAGAGGTCACCCATCCCAAGATTGCACCTCTAACACTGAGCATGCTTTAACTATAAAGATTTTTTCACTAACCAAAGCCAATTATCTTTAAAAAGGTCTCGGTGTTATAAAACATCAAACTATTACCTCTATTCAACTTAATCTCAGTCATCACTAAATAATGCAACATGTTCAATCTAATTCATTTTTTCTCACTCATTAGACTATGAATATATTTCAATCATTGCATACTCTTTCGCTTCTACATGTAACCCGTGATTTACCTCTACTACTCATTTTTTTAAGGACTGATATTTTCAATACTTTCACACTTAGTCATTGTGTTATCCTGATAAATGTGGAATTTTCAACTAAAATCGATGTGGACATCCATTAGTAGTTTTTAGAGGTAGCCCATACCTAGATTACTTCTAGCTTGAGAACCCAAATTCGATGATTTTTACCAACTCTAGATCCAACTATGTTGAAAAGGCCACAATGTTACGAAAGGACAAGCCATTACCTATATTCATTAGGTGAACTATTCTGCAAATTGAATTACGTAAATAATATTTATGGAAATTTTGAAAAACTAGAATCACATGCGTATGTGGGTAAAATGATTACCATCGGAAATGACTTAACATTTTAAAGTATATTATATTAAGTGAATGAATTAGATTTTAAGTATGTCATCATCATTGAAATAGTAAGAACATACAATAAGCTTGGACTTCTCCATACATAGCACCTAAACTTTTTAGTTAAAAACCCCCACCTCTTATCCAAGTTGGTCAGAGTGGGGTTTCATGTTATGTGGTTGGGCCCTGAGTAGGTCACGATGGTCCATGAAGATCCTAACAATTAGTATCGAGAACCGTGGTTGAGGATATTGCTCGAATGTTTATGGTTGTGATGTCACAGGTTTTAGGCGAAGTGAAATCGAGACTCAAGGTGAAGGCAAGGCCCGAAAGTTGAATCAGCGCTCAAGAGTGGAGTTCCAAGTGTCACTCATTAATCGAGGTGTTGGATTCTAGATCGAAAAGGCAATGCTCGGATGTTGGCGCTCAAGGTGGAGTTGGTGCTTGCCTTCTCGATTAACTCATGGTGAAGTAGGATTGTAGGGCTCATAGTGACAATTATTATCCAGATCGATGGGGTAGCATATACAAATGGTAATTATAGGTGAAGTTCCGATTGGGCTGGTGAAGTGGTTTAATATCGTCCAAAGTGGAGATTGTTGGAAGGTATGTGGCACGAGCAACCACTGTAATATAGATAAGGATAGTCCCACATGGAAGAAAGAGATACATGTTAGGCTTGTTAAACTTGGGGGAATTTCTCCCTTCGACATTGATGCCTTTTGATTACATACACACACCTCATCCAGTGGCCAAGGCGGGACATGATCAGAGCTATGTTGTCGGTTTACAGAGGTTCCTACTTTTCCAAACATCCTAACACCATCTACTAAATGCTAAGAAAGATGAAAAAGGTAATACCATTTCAAAGATCGATAAGATATCTTTTAAACTAAAAAACATATCAAATAATATATTATTTTTTTTGAGAGACAAAATATGTAAAAATTAGTTTTCGAATATAATTTCATTGTTGGCTTGAGGATACAACTCGAAAAGGAAAGACATAATATTTCGAGGATGTCAAGGCGGAAAAATGCTAGAAAGGATGTAAGAAGAAAAAAATATCTTCAGCCTTTGCTTTTTGCAACGATAAGAAGGGTAAACTTGATATTAATACATATTATATTTGATATTCATATGTCGAAAATTCTAACTTAACAAGTATGCATGTACCGTTACGACGCGAGTTAAGACCTAGTATCCATATAAGATTGAACTAATTTTTTTAGAGTCCAACCCACAATAAATTTGAATCCAACATATTGATGATATATCCTTTTTCTATTAAACTTCGATTTCCTACCAAAATAAGTACAATCCTAGGCGTATAACACGACCATCTACCATTTAAAAATCAACGGTTGATATTTCAATCAGTTGATAGTGATTTGTACATTGATTGTTCATTTTTATGGGAATTTGTAGTTTAATAAGAAACATATTGTCAAAAATATTGAGTTCAAATACATTGTCATCTAGAATTTAAGGAGGTTATCTTATATGGATAGTATATATATAAGATTGCCAATGAATCCTCTCTTTATTAGATTATTCAATTAATATTCTTGATTGTGGATGGTTCAGTTTTATTGTCAATCGGAAACAACTCGTCTAAATAATTTTCCATTTACCATTATCGCTTTCATATACGTTTATAAAAAAATGATAATTAATAAATGGGAAATTTCGAGAACCCAACTTCGCCTTTCTTCCTAAACTCATCAATAAGATAACAATATTTGTAGCTCAAAATGTGAGGTTTATTGCCAGATTAATAGTTTTTGATTGAAGTTGGATATTTACATTTTATGCAGGACAAAAAATAACCTTTATAATTAAAAATAATAATTCAATTTATACACAGTCAACATATTACTCTTGTGCAACATTTGTGGGAGGAAATTTCTCTCTTTTGTATGCGGATTATTTTATATTAATAAAATAAACGAATTAGTTGAGGACATTTTTTTTTTGAAGCATGTTGAGGACATTAATATGGACGGAAAATTTTCTGCTTTGTTGGCAGAAATTTCTCTTATTAGGTTAATTAATGGGAAGCTAATTTCCACATTAATTAATTACAAAATTATACGCTGAGACTCGGTCGGTTATTTCTCTCTTTCCATTTTAAAGTAGGTTAATCACCAACCATTATAGTGCTTTGGTATTAGGGAAAAATCAAATCCATCATAAATCTTGGAAAATTCATATTGGTTCTGTTGATGTTAGACTCCATTACGATTAATTTTCTTTTAAGAAGGTAAGTAATCGGTAGAAATTGATTCCTCTCATTGTTCTCGGGTCTGTTAACTTGTATGCCGTATACAAGTTAACATGGGTATAATTAGAATTTATTTACATAGTACATTGAAATTAGTTAGCAAAGAAATAATTGCTTAACTTTCTCTAAAACTGTGATTTATGTTCCACTAATACCCTTGGATTAATAAAGGGAGTAAAGTGAAGAAATTCTCTCCTCTTCCTCTCGAGCATCGTCTTCTTCACTTTTATTTTACAGTAAAACTTTGATCTTCCCTTTTCCATCATTGCTCTCGCCTCTCGTGAGAAACTGAAGAAACATACAGTTTTTTTCTTTCAATTGCTAAATTTTTACCGATCTTAAAACTTGAGATCACAACAAACGTAAAAGAGGTGAACATCTGTGAATATAGTAAAGGTGAAGGAGAAAACCAAAGAACGCATCGAAAGTGATTTGTGATATCTTAACTTTTCTTAGGGTTTTATCAACAATGGTTTCCAAAGAAAATTAATTTGGATGATTATAATCTTGAAATTAGTTAAATATCATGTTATTGATTTGCTTGGGGTAAAGTAGCAGGTGGAATTTGATTAAGAAAAAAACTGAAAGTTTTTTATACTGAAATTTTAATGGAATTCCTGTTAGTCTCCATGAAAAGAGAAAAGACGAAGAAAGTGGGTGAAAGAAAGGATTAAAATCACGGCCGTCCAGACCTTAAGTGAGGTCCACGGGAATAATACTAATAATGAAAATCT